>JBBBDQ010001964.1:1802500-2282500 GCA_037127315.1 Ascarosepion bandense
TTATATTTATGCTCTCACACTCTGATTGAGCACTCTGGAAGAATGATGCAGATGACTATATATATATATATATAAACACAATCATACATACAGGCACATGCACATAGATAAATAAACAGACAGCTAGATTTACATTTAAATCTATATGAGGTAATGAATATATACTAAGATTTAATATTTTGGGGGTGTTTTTTTTTTAAATCCATACATAATGGTTTTGTATTTGCTAGGAAATACAAATAATAATACCCCCTTCCCCCCCATATATATATATATATATATATATATATATATATATATGTGTGTGTGTGTGTGTGTGTGTGTGTGTATATATATATACATATATATATATATATATATATATATATATATATATTCATATACATAGATGTGAGTTTGTGACCCTGGGTTTCACGCTCTTGCGATCATCAAACAAACTGATTAACTTTTAAAAGTTGGTTATATGTAGGGCTGCAAATATTGGCGTATTTTAGTGAAAGTGGGAGGAAAATTTGTTTTTGTGACAAACGCAGACATATACACACTTGTACACACACTGACATACGCAGAGACACACACACACACATGCACCCGCCCATCCAGGCTCACACAAACATAACTGTACATGAATCGTATGATGCTTGGCATATATATGTATATGTGTGCTGTTGTGTACATACATGTGCATTTGATTGGTGTATCAATGTCAACATGCAGACGGTTGTTGATTTCTGTTCTCTGAACAATATTTTCTCATACATACATATGTACGTATGATGTGATCTGTGCGAAACTGTGATAGGTAAGAATTGCTATTATTTTTAATTATTCAAGGCTGTATTGTGATTTTAAAGTTGGTTATTAGCTTGTTTTTGTACATTTTTAAATGGTAGAAATTCTAATTTGTAAAGCTTGTTAGTTTTTATGTGGTGGTATTAATTTTACTGCGAAAGAGAGGAGTAATTTACATTAATGATGATTGCGGACTAATACAGACTAATACAGTTGTGGTAGCAAATAGTTATTGTAAAGCTGTAGTAGTGATTAGTAATGGTGGTAAAATGATAATAACAATAAATGCAGTTATTATGATGGTAGTTTGAACTAGAGAATAATTGATAAAATTATGGTATCAGTGGTTCCTTTTTCGTTTTTTTTTATCCATTTGGTACAAATTGTGATAATAGGTATTTATTTTCATGTCTGCATTTGGAAATTATTTCTCATCTTATGTTTAGTAAGTTCTTTTGTGGGGTATGAGATATAATTGCTACTTTTTCATGTAGGCAAAGTAGGCATTTTTTGTAATGTTGTTATAGGCAGGTGCATTTTTCAATATTTTCTAGTTTGTGAAATATTTCTGTCTTTTAGATGCTATACATATGTGGATAGTGTAGAGCTATTTGAGTATTTTCTGTTGAAGAATGAAAGATTGCGGTTATTTTTCTTTTCTTTTACACTGTGTTTTTGTTTGCACTTACCTTGGCTTTATATACTATGTTTGTTTGGTGGCAATTTCTATGGAGTGGACATGTAGTTCTATTTCTTCAGTTGCATTGAGGTTCTTTGGTTGCATTATTGTAGGTTGTTAATTTTTTGTTATGGCTTTTTATTATTTGTGTTATATTTTTTGTGCAGCTGTAACTGATTTTGATGTTGTTTTTGTTGAATATTTTTGCTAATCGGTTTGTCATCAGGAAGTGTTTTTCTGTTAAGTTCAGGAATGTCTTACCTATGCTTGTTTTGATGGCTTTGTTGTATGGTGGATTAAACCAGATAATATTTCTTTTTCTGTTTTTGCGTTTTCGTTGCAGAGTTGTATATTGTAGTTGTTGTTTGTATTCACATTCTTTTAGTGCTTCGTCATATGGTATTCTTTTGTTATTGAAGATGTGTATGTTAGATGAGTTTTCAGATAGTCTGTGGCTGATTGATATGAGTATTTGTTTGATGATTGAAGGTGGGTGGTTGGAGGATGTGTGTACGTAAGTTGGATTGTCATTATTTTTTTCTGTATGGTTCGTATTGTTGTCCAAGTTAAGAGTGACATCTAGGAAGTTCACTGTTTTTGCACCTGCTTTTATTTCTATTTTGAATACAATGGATTTTAGGGCATTTACTATTTTTTTCCTGAATCTATCTAATTTGGGACCACTGGGTTTTCTTATCAGAATAAGTCTGTCATCTCTGTATAGTCCTGTGTCCTTTTTCTCCAGGATTCTGGTTAGGTATGAGAGAATGAGTATGCCTACTAATTCGCATGTCTGATCCATCATAGCTACCCATTGTTACATCAAATAGGTCTTGGTTTTGTATTTTGTCCATGGTTTGTTATTGTGAAATAGCAGAGATTTGCAGCAGTGCTTGATTATTTTAATATCTTCATCCGTGATTTTTACATGTTGTTGTGCTAGTTGTATAGCCTCATTTAATATGTTTTCCATGATGGATGGGTAAAAATCCACTGTGTCGAATTGGATCAAAGTGGCTTTGTTTTTGTTTTTTATTGTTGAAAACCACTCTATAACAGCTTTGGTGTTTTTCCATTGGTTAAGACCTAATTTTTTCCTTTAGCTGGTGTTGATAGTTTCTAATATTTTTTTGCTGATTTTCCTATCTTGCTTATATATATATATATATATATATATATATATATATATGTGTGTGTGTGTGTGCGTGTGTGTGTGTGTGTGTGTGTGTTTGCACATAATATATATATATATATATATATATATATATATATATATTGTTTGCAATAATTTGAGGTCATAAAAAGTTTCATGCACATGTATTTCTGTCTGTGTGTCTAAATACAAAAAGAGAAAAAAACCTGCTCCTCAACAGGATGCATAAAATCCAAGGATGGAATGATAATATTGGAGAAAGAGGAAATACTCCAGTGATGGGAAGAATATATAAAAGATCTTTTCTGTGACAGGAGACAGCAACCAAGAATACACAAGGAGGAGGAGGGACCAGAAATATTAAAGTCTGAAGTGGATGCTGCAATGGCCAAACTGAACAGAAACAAAGCAGCTGGTCCAGACAGAATTGTAATAGACCTGCTGATAGCCCTGGAAGAGTTTGGGATAGAGAAAATAACAGAAATGATAAATTAAATTTATTCTAGTGGAATAATACCTGACAACTTATGCAAGTCAATTTTTATAGCACTACTGAAGAAGTCAAGTGCAAAACAAGTGCAAACTATACCAAACTATCAGCTTAATGAGTCACATTACAAAACTGATTGTCAGAATCCTGATGAATAGAGCGAGAAGCAGAATCAGGCCAGAGATAGGACAGGAACAGTGTGGGTTCATCAAAGACACTGGAACAAGGAATGTCATATTTATGATTAGGATGCTCTCTGAAAGGGCATTACAAATGAAGAAGGACTTGTACCTATGTTTTATTGATTGTGCGAAGACATTTGACAAAATACGCCACAAAAAATTGATGAAGATGCTCAGCAGCCTTGACATTTTTGGGAAAGACATCAGAATAATCAAGAATCTCTACTGGCAACAAACTACCTGCATACAAACAGGTAACAATTTCAGCAGATTTACAAAGATAGAAAGGGGTGTAAGACAAGGATGTGTCTTTTCACCGGATTTGTTCAACTAGTACAGCAAGAATATTTTAATGACCTCAGATGCTATGCCACTCCTATCACACTAACTTGCATCTATTCTCCCAACACTCTCACCATCTACCCAACCCTCATTCTCGGTATCCTTACCCGTTTATCACCCTCCTTCTGACATTTCCTACTAAGACACAGGAAAATTTCACTAGAAGCAAAAAAGAGAGTGCTAGATTGCTATGTGATGTCAGTTCTTCAATATGGCAGTGAATGTTGAACAATATCATCAAAGATGAAGGAAAAACTTGAAGCAGTAGAAATGTGGTTCTACTGAAGGATGCTGTGGATATCATAAACCAAGCATGTGAGCAATGATGAGGTGTTGGAAAGAATGGTAACAAAAATGAAATTAATAGTGAGCATCAGGAAGAGATAACTGAAGTGCCTGGGACATGCAATGAGGAAGGAGGGCTTGGAGAACCTGATACTGACAGGCCGGATAAAAGAAAAAAGAGACAGAGGAAGGCAGCGGATAACATATTTGAAGGGCCTTAATTTTGTCTGGGTAAGATACATAGTGGAGCATAAATTATAAATGGAACATTGTATTTAATTAAATTTTAAAGAAAGATATTTTTTCTGGGTAAGATACATATTGGGACCATATATTGCTTAAATGTGTAGAAAATAATTTTTACCACCAGGCTGAATTTTAGTTTTTTTTTAAATTAGATTTTGTACTACCTCATGATTAAAGGGGCTGGAATGTTTAGGTTAGAATTAGAATTATAAATAAGTATGGTATACTAAGGTATATTGTAGTTAAGAAAACCAAATAAGTATTGTGTGGGTCATTAATTTTAGTAAGATAATTTTTAATTTATAAGTTATTTTGGAGCTCAAATTATTGATGGAACATTGTAATGTAATATAACATAAAATGAAACCCCAAGTATTATAATTGCACTAAACTATGTCTTTATTGTAAACATATAATAAAAATATTACCATATATAATGCTATACTAAGTTATTGAAGGCTGAGAGGTGATTGTAAATTCTACTTATTATTGAAGGATGAGAGGTGATCGTAAAAGCCCTTTTTAAAAACGTTCATAGTGTTTTCAACATAAATTTTAACATCCTTAGGATTCTCCATGGATGAAATTGAAACCGTATATACCAGTGATTTTGTACCAACCAGGGAGATACACAATTTAGTTATGTGCTAACCTGGGAGGTACTGCCATTTGGCTATGTACCAATCAGAGGGTACCGCAATTTGGCTATGTGCTAATCTGGGGTACGGCCTTTTGTATATCTGCCAATCTGGGGGGTACCACCATTTGACTATGTACCAATCTGGGGGTACCACTATTTGGCCATGTGCCAATCTAGGAGTACAGTCTTTTAATTATCTGCCAATCTGGTGTGTACAGATTTTTGCCTATCTGCCAATCTGGGGTATCGCTATTTGGCTATTTGCACATCTGAGGAATACTACCATTTGGCTATCTGTCAATTTGGGAGGTACTGCCATGTGCCAATCTAGGTGGTACTGCAATTTGACTTTGTGCCAATATGTGGAGTACTGCCATTTAACTATCTGCCAATGTGGGGGGGGGGGGGGTACTGCCATTTGGCTATCTGCCAATTTGTTGGATACAGCCATTTGGCTATGTACCTATCTCAGGGTGCTGCCATTTGGATATCTGAGGCTATATGAGGCTATCTGCCAATCTGGGAAATAAAGCAATTTGGCAACATGCCAATCTGGGTGTTACCGTCATTTGACTATCTGCCAATCTGGAACAGCTTTTTGCTTATCTGCTAATCTGGGAGGTACTGCAATTTGGCTATATGCCAATCAGGAAGGTACTGCCATTGGCTACATCCCAATCCGAAGGTACTGCTATTTGGCTATGTGCCAATCTGGGGAGTACTGCCATTTGGCTATGGGCCAATCTGGGGGTACTGCTATTTAACTATGTGCCAATTTAAGTGGTACAGTTTTTTTGCCTATTTGCCAATCTGAGGGGTATGGCCTTTTGCCTATCTGCCAATCTGTGTAGCATCCCAATTTGCAATGTGCCTGTCTGTGTGTTACCGCTTTAGCTATGCACCAATTTGGGGATTATCACAATTTGCCTATCTGCTAATTTAGGCGGTATGACCTTTTGCATATCTACCAGTTTAGGCAGTACAGCCTTTTGCCTAACTGCCAATCTTGGAGTACTGATATCTGGATATTTGCCAGTCTGTGAGGTTCTGCTATTTGGCTATGTGCCAGTCTGGGGGTATCACTATTTGACTATGTGCCAATCTGGGATATCACTATTTGGCTTTGTGCCAATCTAGTTGGTACTTCCATTCGGCTATATGCCAATCTGGGTGTACCACTATTTGCCTATCTTCTAATCTGGTGGGCATCTTTTTGCCTCTCTGCTAATCTGGCAGGTTTGGTTATACCCATCTGCCAATCTGGTGGGTACGGCTTGTGCTTATCTGATAATCTTGGCAGTACGGCCTTTTGCCCATCAGCAAATTTGGCTGGTACAGCCTTTTACCTATCTGCCAATCTGTAGGATACCACTATTTGGCTATATGCCAATCTGTAGGGTACCACTATTTGGCTATATACCAATCTGGAGGTACCACTATTTAGCTATGTGTCAATTTAGGTGTACGACCTTTTGCCTATCTGCCAATCTGGTGGTATGGCCATTGGCTATGTGCCAATTATGGAGGTACTGCCATTTGGCTATGGGCCAATCTGGGGGTACCGCCATTTGGCTATGTGCTAATATGGGGTGTAACACTATTTGGCTATGTGTTTATCTGGGTGGTACAGCCTTTTGCCTATCTGCCAATTTGGATGGTACGGCCATTTCCTATCTGCCAATTTAGGCGATACGGCGTTATCTATCTGCCAATCTGTGGCATACAGCCTTTTACCTATCTGCCAATCTGGAAGTAATGATATTTGGATATTTGCTAATCTGTGTGTTACCCCCACTTGGCTATGTGCCAATCTGGAGGTACCACCATTTCTCTGTGTGAATCTGGTGGGTACCGCAACTTGGCTATATGCCAATCTAGGGGATGCTGCCATTTGGCTATGTGCCCATCTGGGGGATACTGCTATTTGGCTATGTGCCAATCTGGGGGGTATGGCTATTTGGCTATGTGCCAATCAGAGCATACTGCCATTTGCCTACTTGCCAATCTGGCCGGTACGGTCTTTTTTCCTGCCTGCCAATTTGAGGGTACGGCCTTTTCTTCCTTTAACTCAACTTTCTAAGTTTTTCTTGTCTTCCTTTAACTCAACTTTCTAAGTTTTTGTTCATCTCTAGACAGGTATTGAACTCACCACACTTTCAGTTGAGTCACTGGATTCAACCAACATTTTTATCCATTGGGCCCCAGTGAATGAATTAAGGACTTTCATTCAAAATTCCAAAACACCCAAAGGAGATTGCAGAATAAAAATGTTGAAATATCATGAATATGACAAGAAAAATAAGTCCAACAGTCTGAACAATGTAAGTGGTATAAATAATTACAATATCTCATCTCAGAAATATAGACAAAAAAATAAGTCGATCAAAAAAATCCATGGCCTGACATATAGTTATTGAGCAAATTATGATCAGAAATTTTCATTGTGTCATCTTCAATTTATATGATTCTTATTTATCACAGCATTTTTATCCCCTGGGCTCCAGTGAATGAAAAATATTTCAGTTCAAAATTCCAATCATCTGAAGATGACCAAAGTGTACAATGGTCAAAACATCATGAATATGGCAACAAAGATGGAGACAACAGTCCAATCAATGTAAATAGTGTAAATATCTGTTATTGATAAGAAATGAGATTATGTTGAAAAATACATATTTGTTATGTAAAATGAGTACTTTTTCATCATAAGGCTACAGACTTATTGATGATAAGTACATAGATAGATATGTATGTATATTTGTATTTATGACAAAAGAAATAAAAAGAGAGAGAGAGAGAGAAAGAGATTTATAAATGACACTATTTTTTTTATTTTTGTAAATGACACTATTTTTTAAGTTTGCATCTTCTGAAATAAATTGCTGTTTTTTTTTGTTCACAGTATCTGGTCCAGTAATTGTGACTATTGATAAATTGAACAATCTCTATTAGGCTGTAGATTGAATTGAAAAAATATATTAAAAAGATATTCATATTTTGTTAGACGTCTTTGTGTTTATGTCTCTTACCACCTGTTCAGCAATTGGACTGAGTTAATGTCAAAACACAAACAAGTCAATTCATCAAGCATGGCTAGTTAATTAGGTTTGTTATTCATATACATATACATACTCAGTAGCCTCACTTACATATAGAGGCACATGTGCAAGTGCATATATATCATTACTTGTTTATGCATCTATACATGCACTTCATTGTAAATAAGACCCATAATTATTCAAAGAGGAAAAGGTATATTCAATTATTTATTATCTATTTATTAAGACTAAATTTTGTTCCATTTGCTGTCATTTTTTTTATTTGCCTCTACAAATAAAACTCCCACTTGAGAATTTTTTTTATAATGCTAGCATTAATAATGATGATGAAACTTAGTTCATACGAAGTAAAAAGTCAGTAATGGTTAACTTCTAAAGATAAGCTGCCAAAGCCTGAATTCTGTAAAAAAGCTCATATCAACAATGCTTCTTTTTTTTTAATTCTAAATCTAATATCCTTATCTAGCATGTGCATTGTGGTACAGTGGATATTGATTCAAAACGAGACATTGGCTTGCTGAGTTAAAATTCCAGTTGAATTTGTTGCATTCACTCACATGCAAATACACTTAATCCATCATTTCTGCCTCCAGATGTGAGTTAAACAGCTAGACAGATTGGGGTCTATAACCTTGGTTGGCGACCAGTCTACTGTAGAAAATAATGGCAGCCTAATGAGGGAAAATCTTATTCCCAGTCAGTCATGTCTCTTTTGAGACAAGATCACCAAAGTGTGTATCACGTATGGCACCTGGCTGACTGATCCTTGTGACATGTCTATTCACCTTTCTAAAATCAATAGCTTTGAGTAAGTGAAGCTTGTGGGTCTTAGTGAAGACTACCCTTTTTTCAACCTTGAAGACTGGTGTCACAGAATCACAAACAAAGAACTGTACTAAATAACAGAAACCATATCACTTAAAAACATTCAACAGCAGCAACATCTAAAACAGATATCACAAGTAACTCAAAGAGAAAATAATAACATAATAAAGTTGTTTATGTTTCATACTTCTTCTTCTTCTATGTGCCCTGTCCCTTCAGGACGTAGGCGATCATGGTTCTCCATGTCTCCCTATCCCTTGTAGCTCTTAGTATATTTGCTCCTGTTGTTCCTGGCAACCCCCGTTCCGTCATCCACCTGATCAGACCCTGCAAATATGTTATCCACTGCCTTCCTCTGTCTTTCCTTCCTTCTATCTGGCCAGTCAGTATCAGGTTCTCCAGGCTCTCCTTCCTCATTGCATGTCCCAGGAACTTCAGTTGTCTCTTCCTGATGCTCAGCATCAATTTCCTTTTTGTTGCCATTCTTTCCAACACCTCATCGTTGCTTGCAGTCCACGATATCCATAGCAGCCTTCTGTAGAACCACATTTCGGCCGCTTCCAGTTTTGTCCTCATTTTCAATGATATTGTCCAGCATTCACTGCCGTATTGAAGAACTGACATCACATAGCAGTCCAGCACTCTTTTTTTTTTGTTTCTATTGAGATTTTCCTGTGTGTTAGTATTTTGCTCATCTTCTGGAACACGTCCTTTGCCATGCCAAAAGTTAGGAATGAAACCTTTCATAAATACTGGATAGAGTAATAACAACTACTGAACATAAGAAATATACTTTCCAGGAAAATTGTTTTAAGAGAAAGATTTCAATCAGTAATTATATTGTTTGTTTGGTCAATAACTGCCAAATGTTTACTTATAAGGAAATGACTAATATTACTTTTATGATTAGATTTTTTTTCCTTTGTATCCTTACATGCAAAGCTGTTTGTTTTTAAAATCATATCGCCCCAAGCAAGGCATTTTACTGCCACTGTTGATCAGGGGGTTACACAGGAGGAAAGTTATGAGAAAAAGTGACAGGTTATAGGGGGTGTCAGGAAGTGGGTAAGAGAAGGATGAGAATACTGATGAGATTGGAGTGGACGGAGAAAGTAGCATGAGAGATAGGATGCAGGTTAGTGAGATAGGAGATGACTATTGGCTTTATATTTAAATTCTTGGAGATTGTAGCTGTCGGGGATACAAGCAAACAAAAGGGAATTCCACAGGCGGGAAGTGTGAGAAAAGAAGCTGCTGGAGCAGAATCTGCATTTATATTTTATTGGTTTCACAATAAAAGGATGGGACCTAGTTGCTAATCTTGTGGCTCAAGTAAATTTCATTTCCATTGCTTTATTACACATGACACATATTTGACCAATGAAATCAAACCTCAATCAACATACTGTCTCTGTGGATTTTAAAAATTAAAAAAAAAATTTTAATTATTTGTCTTTAAAAAAAGACCTGAGGAAGCTTTTTAAAGTGAAACATGTTAGATTAAAGGCACTTTTTCCTACCTGTTCTTTACTTATTCTATTCATCTTGTCAAATTTCCATTCATATATTCAACTGATACGACTATTTAAATGTTACTTACACCAGAGATATAATATGCATCTCTCTCCACTTCTTGTTTATATATTTACAATATAAACAAAAAGAGTACCCTTTTGCTGTTGCAAACCTGCTATTTTGTGCTGATATGACTCAGCTTTTCTCCTGAGTTTGCAAATTAATTGAATTAGCAAAAAGCCTAACTAACATGTATGCTCTTCATTTCAGGCTAAAATCTGTTCAGCTAAATTAACAATGTCACATAACCAAGTTTCAACTGAGCATTGCTCACTGCCAGAGGTGTTTTCAATACTTGAAGAAAACTAAGCCAATTCATTTTTGAATCCTTGAATGAATGTCAAGGCCTGATACACGACAAGGATTGAAGGTACTCTAACAATACATTTCTGTTGACATATTTGATTATAAATGAGATGTTTCTTGATGATGCTATGTCAGCTTTTATCAGTATTTTCAATGTGACAGATCATTGTATAGCAACCTGTCATGCATTATTCCAATAACAAAGAAAATGAGATGAATCTGTCAAGACATATTTGTAGAAATTTCATAAATTCAACCCAAAAATTTGAGTTTGAAAGCACTGAACAGGTGGAGCAAAACACAGTACTGAATATATTACTGCCACAAGAGAGTTGGTTATAATGACAGAGATTGCCTTGGAGTAGCTGAAGAACTGATCAAATCATATTCATTCAATCCAGCAACTTGATATCGGCTTAATAAATTAGGGGGCAAGTGTGTTAGCTGGACTTCAGAAGATTCAACTTCTGTGGTTGCTGGCTTTAGGAAATATGATATGGCAAGCATTTTCAGCAGAAAGATAACTGCACCCTACAGAGGTATTTTGTGGAAACAAGTGCGATAAAATCGGTCACTATGCAAAAATGTGCAGTATGTGTAGAAACTGAGAAGTTAATATTTACTAAATATAGCTTAGTTAGGGCACAAGGCCACATGTAGTGACCTCCAATTAAGATTGTCTCATGTCTACATCATGTTAAAACAACAATTCCCTTAATGATCACCAAAATTAAACAACATCAGGCCTGGTCAGTACCTAGATGGTTGACTCCTTGGGAATATCAGAAGCTGTAAGCCTAGATATGCAGCTGGTGTAATGGATTGTCAATCAGAGAGCATAGTTTCAATTTCAGTCCCACCTGGTCGGCTGGGGCTTCAAAATACACTGACTGCAACTTTGCAGAGGAGTATTCCCCCAATGAGGCCACCTGTTTGCTGTAGGTAGCAACCTGTAATGTCTTGGTATGAGATCCAGGTGGTTTAGAACTTCAGGAGTTATGGATAGAAACTTCTGATTCCCAACATACCACTTTGGCCTTTACCTAGACAAGCAGTTGGAGAGGCCCAATCCAGTCAATCAACTGGTCATGTTAAGCTCTAGTGCCTATAACTATCAATTTATGGTTCACTTTATAAAAAAATATAATGTCCCAACTATACACCAGGATAAAATACCATCTCTATTCTAATTTATAGGCATTAGAAAGTGATGGCTGAGGATCAGTCGGTTTGAAGAGATCTAGACTTAGACATGGCTGTAAACATACCAGTATATACACTTAAGATTTGGGAGGTGCAACAAATAGTTTAACTCAAATATGAGTATATTGGTTTGTGCTGACCTGTCTAAGTGATTGGGTTTCCCCCTTGACATGTCCCAATGCTGGGCTCTGAGGTGAGTGTAGAGCACAGGTAGTGAATCTTAATACTTCAAAATAATGAATTACAAAAACAAAAACAAAAAAAATCAAACAATGTCTTTCAGACCCTGATTCTAAAAAATAATGGATAGTGAATTTCCATGCTCATGTACCTAAATGAAACTCATCTAGCAAAACTTTCCCCTTTCATGATTGAAAAAGTGTTATCCAGTAGGAAACTGAGAGACAAAAATTTGCTGGTAAAATTAGAAAATAGGAAAAATGCCAAAAATATAATAAAGATGAAGACTTTTCATGACATCAAAGTAAAAACTTTCCTGGATGAAAGACTTAATACTTCTCAGGGAGTCATTAGAAGCAAAGAGTTACCTCTGGCCACACCTAAGAAAATCACATCTGTCTCAGGAATTTAGGGTATCAGTGATTAAAATGGAATCACAATTAAAAGAAAAGGGGGAACCATTACAACAGACACATATATCCTTACTAAAATCCCTAGAAAAATAAAAATAAGGTATGATACTAAGCCAGTGGAACAATATATTCTTGTTCCACTGAGATGCTTGAAATGTCAAAGATTTGGACATCATAAAGATAGCTGCTGGATTTACCTAACATGTGGCCAAATGGATTCAGACCATACAGAAGAAGAATACAACTATAAAGTAATAACTGCTAACTGCCAGTAAAATCATCCAGCATATGTGATTTCTGGGAAAAAGAAATGAAAGCCAAGGTGAAGTATAAATAAGGTATCTCATTCATAGAAGCAAGACAAATATTGAAAAGCTATATGAAAGACTCTTCCTATGCAAAAATAATGCAAAAAGTGACCACAATGGATACCAGTCAGTCTGACAAATACAGATCTCTCATTGAGAACTTGCTACACTTAGGACCAAATAACTGGCCCAAATTTAAAAATTACCTAAAAGACATATACCCCAAAGAAATAGTACAAACTAAAACAAAAGAAATCCACTGAAATGATTGCAATAATAAAGAAAAAACAAATACAAAATCTACTGCTCAAATACAAACCACTACTCCCAAAAATACAAAACCTCCTATAAAGCAAAGGTCACAACAATCTTCTATCCATCAACCAAAAACTATAAATGATAGCTTTAAGAGCTTATCTATAAAAAAAAAGACCAAGTCAAACAAAAATAAAAAATTCACAGTAACCAAATTCCTACTTAAAATTGATTTGACAAACTGGAAAAATGAAGATTAAAAGCCAGAACCCACAAAGAGATAAAACTTTCAAACTCAAAACATCAGAAAATTAAATCACAACCATATACTAAGTTAAAGCCCAAAAACATTCAGAAATCATGTATCAAATAATTCAATGGAATTGACACAGAATAAAGACAAACATAAATGAACTGTTTTGAACTTTTGTTCTCATCTTGGTTGATACAGGTGTTATAATAGACATAACGTTTCAACCAAGTACCCTCTGGTCATCATCAGGTGTCCATAGATCGGCTGATGTGGATTATCTTGTTGATTATTGCAAAATATCCTGTGAAATCAATTATTGTTCTTTCATGTTGGTATTTGGTTTGCCACTACTAAGTCCAAGGATCAAACTCATGACCACTAGATGATACTAACACATATATAACCAACTACTATATCCACTACGCCACCGTTCCATAAGGTGTATTTTTGGAGCCTTTTATATTCAGTGTCAGATGGCTTTTGACAACTGGATTATGTTAGTGGGTTCATGCCACTTGTCATAATTTGTATTTATTTCTGAAATGAGTAATTTTCAACAATCTTGGAATTATTATGAACTTTTGTTCTCATCTTGGTTGATATAGGTGTTATAATAGACACCATTCCAAAATTATTGAAATTACTGATCTCAGAATTAAATACAAATTATAAATGAACTGCTTCTCCTAATAACAGACATGTCACCAGCAGTTCCAGGAAATGACAAAATGAATATAAAAGAATACCAGCAATACAACTACACAAATGACACTTGGATTTGAGTGTAGGGAGACAATAATTGTCTTCTCTTAAGGAGAACAACAGTTGTCTTCCCTTTTGAGGAACCCTTTTTTATCTGGGTTCAGTTCCCTTCCCAGTTTGAGTGGGATAGCCATGAAGACCAATTGCTGGCTTAACAGTATGTCATTTCTTATCTAGTCTTGCTAAAAACATTCTCGTTCATTTGGACAACATGAACATTCTTCTTGTTTTGGGACGTACTTAAACATTCTTAATGTATTGTACTTGTTTTTGTTTTATTAAATTTCTATTTGTTATTGCCATGTAACTTGTCCTTTTTTTATTACATGTGCTATGGCAACATGTTAACATTTATATTGTTTATATTAGTATCGCATAACTAGAAATATCGCCGGTTCACAACCCAATACTAATCTGAGCATCAGGTAGAAAATCCATATTAGTTAAGAATAATGTGCCCCAAATTAAAATAAATTTAACAACAACTTTTCAGGTGACTGCTGTTAAAGAGGCCTTACAAAAGTCAATAAATCCCTGTTCAGTATATATCCCATTGATATGAAGCTGAAATTCATGAAATTATAAGGTAACTCCATGCATCTTTTATGATACTAGGAAACTTTAACTGTCACAGCATCATATGAGGTTATAAAGATACAAACCAAAAGGCCCTTGGAAACAATAATTAGCAACAACAATTTATACATTTATAATGATAAAACACTGGCTTATATAAATCCAGTCAGTGGTAGCTACCCAGCAATAGACTTAACACTATATGATCCATCAATTTCATGGATTCCTCTTGGAAGGTACTGGCAGACACATTCAGTAGCAATCACTTGCCAATCATCCTACAAAACTTAGAACATAATGATAAAAAATCTCTACATTGGAAAATGGGCAGAGCAAACTGGAATTAATAAAAAATCTAATGTTCTAAAAAACATGTAGAATTAAAAAGCATCAAGAACTTTAAAAAAGTACAGAAAATGCAGCAGATTTTAGTTCAATGATAAATGGGAAGAAGCCATCAGGCTAAGAAGAGCAACTTTGAGAGAATTTAACAAACAGCTTACAATCTCTAATTTGCTGCACTTTAAGCAACTTCAAGCAAAAGCACAGAAAATAAAGAAACCCAAAATCAACACTGGAAAAACTACCTCAAAAGATTCAATTCTGTTACCAAAACAAAACCTGTCTGAAATATGATAACAAAAATAGCAGGCAAATACCATACAAACACTGTAAAACACATCTTGATAAATAATTCTAAAATAACCAGCAAAAAAGATATTGCTGACCAACTAGCCAAAACAATCTGTAAAAATTAATCTGCCAAAAATGATAGCCAAAGATTTCTAAAGCTCAAATGAAAAGGAGAAAATCAAAAACTAAAATTTAAATCAAATAAGGCTGAGAGCTATAACTAACCATTCACTCTAAGGAACTAAATGAATTTTTAAAGAAAGCCCACAATACAGCTGTGAGCCCAGATGATATCCACTAAAAATTCATAAGACATGTTACCCAACAAATCATTACAACTTTTATAAGGAATGTATAGATTAATTGTAACTTCACAGAAATATGGTGATATTCATTCATCATTCCTATTCCAAAATCTGGAAAGGAAAACACAGACGCTGAAAACGACAGACCAATAGCATGAACTAGTTGCTTAAGATAAACTATCAAGAGAAAAGTCTACAACATGTTAACTTGATACCTGGAAACTAAAGGCTTAATCAGTGAGAAAAAAAAGAAGCAATGTGGACCACTTAATATGCCTAGAAATCTTTGTAAGGGAAGCCTTCATTAAGAAGGAACATGTCACAGCAGTGTTTTTTTTTTACTTAGAAAAAGTACACAAAATAACATGGAAATTTGCTATCTTGAAAGACCTGCATGAACTGGGTCTTAAAAGTAAGGTTAACTCAGTTCATAGAGAATTTCTTGGAAGGTGGAAGATTCCAAGTTCATAAAGGAACTATACTATTAGAACTGCAAAATCAAGAAGTAGGAGGTCGACAAAGAACCTTCTTTCAGCAACCATATTCTGCATAAAAATCAACTCCATATTTAAATCCCTTAAAGCAACTCCAACAATGCCTCAATAAAATACACAAATGGGCCACTGAGAATAGTTTTACCTTTTCCAAAATGAAAACCAAATGACTACATTTTTGCAAATTAAGAAAATTGCACAACAACCCATGTTTATAATTGGACGAAGCAAAAATATTAGTAGTAGAACACAAGTTCCAAGGTATCTTCTTTAAAAAAAAAAAAAAAATGAACATTCATTCCCCATGTAAAATATTCAAAAATAAAATGTAGTAAAGTCCTACAACTTTCACTTCATTTTACTACATTTGCATGTCAAGGCCCACACTGAATGGGGAGCAGATCAACAAACATTAATCAAATTATACAAATCACTATTTTGCTCAAAACTAGACTACATTAGTTTCATATATGGAGCAGCCAGAAAATCATACCTAAAAGTACTTAATTTTTTTGAACTCACAATCTGTCCTAATAACTTTGAAGGGGAAAAATATCCAACAACTCACTCATTGTTAAACTATTATGCAACATGAGCACCAGTTGGAAACATAGAGACATCAAATTAGATTAGATTCCTAGTCACATTGGATTGGAAGGTAACAATAAAACTGACTTAGCAGACAAATAAGATTTAGATATTGATGTAGACACAAGGACCAAAATCCCATACACTGAGGTCATTAACAAATATATTCAAAAGGAATGGCAGTGCTGCTGGGATGATAACCAATGCAATAAACTCTTCACAATTCCGCCTAAACTAAATGAATGGAAGTCTGCTTTCAGAAAATCTCAAAAGAAAGACACAGTACTGGCCTGCTTAAGCATTGGCCAGACAAAAATAACCCATTTGTACTTGCTAACCAATGAAAATCAACCAGTATGTCAAGAATGTAAAACAGCATACACTATTAAACATTTATTAACCAAGTGTTCAGACCTCACTCTCTCAGAATGCAAATGCTATAATATAAATAATATGTATGATCTCTTCAAGAAAGCAAAAGTGGATGGTGTAATATAATTTCTTAAAAAAGTGAGCCTCTAACAAAAAACATAAACCAAATGTGAATAAACCAACCTATACCAAAATACATAAAAAAAATGCAACTATCAATAAAATCAAACTCTCTAGAAACTTTATAATGGAAAATAATACATCAGTGAAGCTAGACTCTTGGCAAAAATTCTCTTGACAAAACTATAGCAATGAAACTGGATCTACTAACTGATTTCTTACAAAAAATACATTCTCTGTTCATATGAATCTTTTGTAAAAATCTTGTCAACATTAAATAACTCAGTGAGGTGTTGATATGCCATAAAGCAAAATAAACCAAACCAACCCAATTCCAGTTTGGTTTATCATATTCACTTACATACAATTACCCATGAGATAGGTATGAATCCACTTCTTCTCCCGAGCTATGGGTTAATTAGTAAATTAACCTATATCTTGTCTAAAACCATTATTATTTCTAAAACAATAAAAATTTCTTACAATATACTTAGATTTTGGCATTAAATAATCTAGAGGTTTATATGCTGCTAAACAAAAACAACTAGCCAAACAAGCAGTGAGGAACAAATTCACTTCTCAGTAGTAATAGCTAAAAAGATTGCCTCATCAACCCATACAAAGAAAAAGAAGTCACTGCTACAACATCTGTATCCTAAGGGTATCATTTAAAAGTCAACTACTAAAATTATTTTTAATAGTCAGTGTTGATACATTTATCTTGAAGGAATTTATTAAAAGAAATGTAATCTCATTGACATCTTCCTTCATTTGCTAAACTCAGTCCTTTGTATTTCTACAAGATGCATGCCTCATGAGAAGGCAATTTGATCTATCAGTCCTCTATCCTGTAGGTGACTTTCTTAATAGTGCAATGACCTTTGTTTGTCAAGAACATCTAAACAAAGATAATAAATAGCCTCCTCATTGAAACAGAACTCTTCAATGCTACTACTATAAGGGGTAAGATGAATAAATTATCACCATTTTATGCTTTTTGTTTTGCACAAATGTTTTGCTTGTTTTGGATTTTGTCAACTGCACAGTATAGTTGGGTACCATCTGTGAGAAAAAGAGTACCATGACACAATTTCTTTCTGCCAGAAATTTGAAAACAGCGTGCTGAACTGCTTGCCATTCACAGCAGAAGCTTCAATACAAACATTTCAGAGAGTTCAATCTAAGGACGGTGCAGAGGATTTTGAAAGAGCTGAATTAGTCTAATGGGGATTACAATGATGTTTGGAGTCATAACTAGTGATGCCAACAATAAGCTTTCATTCATCTTCACACAGTATACTGGTAGCATTCAAGTTCCTTGGGGAGACAGTGCTGCTCTAGGTCAAGATGGTGGCTACTGGAAAAATTTATATCTGGCAACAAGATTCTGCACCATGCCACAGAAGCAAAAGAACAGAGTCATGGCTGTCAAACAATTTCTGTGACCACATCACCCCTTAAATCAGGCCACCAAACTCCTCAGACTGCAACCTCTTGACTATTATGTGTGGGTAAAGAGACCAACAAAACATGTTGAAACACCAAAGATGAATTGCAGGGAAGGACTATGGAAGCAGTTAACAAGTTAAGCAAGAAGACCATCCAAAAGAGATGCAGCAGATTCTAAAATCATCTGGAGACAGTGGTTGAAGCCAATAATGATTTTACTGAATAAATTTATTCTTTAGTATTTCAAGATATTTCTGTGTAATTTTAGCAAATATATCTGCTAAAATGTGCTGTCAGTGTTATTTTCATTTTTGCATAATTTAGATATCAATTTACTCATCGCACCTAATACATGAGTTGTTTCTAAAACCTTCAAGAAGGAAAACAAAAAAATTAACACTCAAATTTTGACATCATATCCCAGAATAGAGAAAATAACCAAATTGAGTTGAATTTTAATTATAAACAATACAGAACTAGAGATTGGTCATCATGTATTTAGTTTCTTCAGCTTCTATTTAAGGAAGATGTTCTCTGAGTGCTAATGAAGATGGGATGATTACTGCATGTGCATGCAAACAGGATTTTGTGAATAGAGGACAATCTGAGTTATATTCATAGAACTGCAATTGGTACAGGGCAATATAGTTAGGTTTTGTTTTTTTTTTGCTCTTATTAGATACCCTTGTAAATCTTGTACCCTAATCCCAACCACCTGATGTTGATAAGTCAATGCTTGTTAATATGGATTCTGATGTCACTCTGTCAGCTATCCTATGAGTTTAGCAAAGTCAACCTAAGGGCCCACCCATAAATTATTTCAATCACACTCTTTTACTGATTAGTAATCCTCTTGCTATGCCAAACAAAGGTCACTTATCACCTGTTGTTCATGTCCCCACCTCTATAGTACATATCACCTAGCAACTTTGAATTCCATCACTGCAGATGCAAGATTACTCTCACAACTTAGGTCCTACACTTTTTCTGATCTTCACCAATGATCTTATTGATGTAATCAGTTCCCAAGTAGGCATCTAAGCAGATGATACCACCATTTACTCCTGTCTCAATAAAAAATCTACCAAGGCTGACAAAGTAAAACTTACTACTGTTTTTGAAAAAGACCTATCCATGATAGATTGGGTTAAGAAATGGTTCGTAAATTTTAATGCTTCCAAAATGAAGCTGCTCTTCTTTAACTATTTTCTACCTTCCATCAATATAGATCACATGAGTCTCCCAGAAAGCAATACACTGCACCTCCTTGGCCTCACTCTCTCAGTCAACCTCAAGTGGAATGACCATCAAATCAATAACTACATCTACTGCTAAGAAGGTTGGGTCACCAGGCAAGAAATTTTTCTTGTCAGAATCCATATTTCCCATTTAGAAATCTACCATTTGTCTGCATATATTGAATACTGTTGCCATATCCAGTCAGATGTTCCTGCTATTTATCTTGGGGTTCTTGACAAAAGCCAAACAAAGATATGCAATGTAATTGATTCTGATTTGCAGCTTGATTTCAGTCATTTTCTCATCAACAGGATGTGGCTTCCTTCTGTCTTTTCTACAAATATTTTCACTGCTTCTACTCTGATGAGCTTCATTTCTTGGTGGCCTGTCTACATGAATTAACTCATGTTACTAGATTGACAACCTTTTACTCTCAAAATAAGCAAATGCTTCTATTCCAACAGTTTCTTTTCTCACACTTCCTGCCTGTGGAACTCCTTTCTGTATACTTGCTTCCCTGATAGCATCAATCTCCAAAAGTGTAACATCAATTTCCATTTTCTATCTCCTTCACCACCATCTATCTTTTATCCTTTTGTCAACATCACTTGTACCTTCTCTTTTTTTTTTTTTCTTCTCTCATCTCTCACTGTAACTCTCTATGCACTAGTAGTAGTACTGCCTTGCTTGGGATGAAATGATTAAAAAAGTTTAATCTAGTTTCTTATTGCCTTTTTGCTGAGTACATTCAGCCAATTTGTGATCAAAGAAAATGAGTACAAATCAGAGAAGAAAACAATCCTGTGTATTTAATTGACAACTCTTTGGGTCAAGTCACTAGACTCAACCAACACTTTTATTCACTGAGCCATGTGTTCTTGATTTATTTCAATACTTGGTTACAGCAATGATGAACAAAAAACTTCAAGAGGTGAGTTAAATGAAAATAACTAAGACATCTGGAAGTGTCATAGCTCATAGAATGAGAACAATCTACCCCAGTGAACAAAATAAAGAGTTCAGGTCAAAATTCAAATCATCTGAAGAAATTTGGAGCATACAATGGCTGAGATGTTGTGAATATAACAACAAAGCTGAGGACAATAGTCGAAACAATGCAAATATTGTAAATAATTACAATACCTCATTTCAGAAATATAGAAAAAAAAACAAAATTAATTTTATTGTACATTCAATTAATCTGTCATATTTTAGGACAAGTTATAAGCCACTACTTTTTTTTATTTATATAATTCAAGTCTATGTTTCTATGCTTTTTTAAAATATTTTTTCTATAAAACAATTCTACTTTTCTGTTTGAATTATTTAGTAAAGAGTTGTCATTACTTATAGTTGGACTAATGTCCTTATCTTTCATCCATTGTACCTTACAGCCTTCTTCAGGTGTCTGTTGATTTGTGTAATCTTCAAGGAATTGAATTTCTAACTGAACCCTTTATTTAATCTACAGTTAGCAGACTGTTCTTGTTCCATGTCTAGGGATATCATATGATCTTGTTCTTTTTGTAATACTGTTTAGTTATTGCTAGTCTTGTTCCTACCAACTCTGAGTCTGTACAATCTAGACCAGGAATTGAACTCACAATTACTATGCCACCAAATTCCTGACAAATGTCCTATAGGACAATTCTGAAAACAGAACATGGAGGTAAACTTAATGTTTTAATTGCCTACCAGCTGCTGCAATGAGCTATCTGTCTATGCATAAAACTGATAATGAGAAGCCATAAAATTATAATATACAAACCAAGATCAAAATGTCACTGTTTAGAGTTTCAAAATATTATACAACCAGAAAAAAAAGAAAGATACTTTAGTAAGTTTATATACATATGTTTTGTTCTTCTATATTCACTCTGATGTGCATCTTTTATTACAAATGATATATTTTATCTTTGCTCATACAATAACATTTCAGATGGATGAAGTGATCTGAAGCTGTCTTTCAAATTTAGTTTGTGAAGAAAAGGTAACAGTTTTTAGTTCTTGTTTAGTCTTAAATGTAATTTTTTATTTTACTCTCACTATCAGATTTGATTTTCTTTTTTGTCAAATAGGTTTACATTCTGTTATATTGCAGGAACAATATAAACAACAAGGTAAATCCCAAGTGAAAGATTTAGACAACACATAAGGGGTAAACAAATAACAGAGAGTTCATAAAATGGTAAGTCAAGACAGAATGGGAACAGAAGTCGAATCGTCTCATACTTCCTTACTTCGATACTTCTTAATCTCTTTGGTAAATCAACTGTTGTGAGGTGATAGGATGTTCCATTATAACATATGGCAGGGTAGACTGCACTCTGCAGTCCTAGTTTGAAACCAACCTAGGAGAAGGATAACTCTGAATTCAAAACTGTATGTAGCCCTGGACATACTATACAGTCATCAATAATATTGAGTTTACAATGATTATAATCTTGACTGTGGTTGACCGTTTTATATATTAAAGCTTTATTGTGATATATAATTAAAAGCATATTTTAGTATGAGGATATCTGATATGATGGTTAAAAGCCTTGGAACTATAATGCAGCAACCAATTTGAAATTCTAGCTAAATTAAATTCACTTTTGTAAAAATATCCTTGGGAAAGATATGAATTCATCTCTTCTCCCTGTTATGGATTAAATAGTGTTATATCATGGGGAAAGATATAAACAAGGTAAATTCCAAGTGAAAGATTTATGCAACACATAAGGGGTAAACAAATAACAGTTTATTGTAAGAAAAAGTACAAATAACAGAGAGTTCATAAAATGGTAAGTCAAGACAGAATGGGAACAGAAGTCGAACCGTCTCATACTTCCTTACTTCGATACTTCTTAATCTCTTTGGTAAATCAACTGTTGTGAGGTGATAGGATGTTCCATTATAACACATTCTCAGTATATTAACAGTATTTTTCCACAGAACTGGTACTGGGAATCTATTTCAGACCTAAATAAAAGGTATCATTCAATAATGATTCAGATCTACCTTTTATCCATTTTTTTTTTTCATATAATCATTTCACCCCAATCAAGGCTGTACAGACACTGGTACATCGGGGACTACATGAGAGGACAGTGAAGAGAAACAGAAACAGGTTGTGTGGAAGAATGGATGAGATAAAGATAGGAATACTGGCGTGAAGAGAGTTACGTGAGAGTAGAGCAAAAAGGGAGAATAACAAGATACAATGGGTGTGAGGGAAAGGATGGTAGTCAAGGGGATAAGAGATGGTAATTGATGTTGAATTTAAACTCTTGGAGATTGTAACTATCAGGGAAGCAAATATGTAAAGGGTGTTCCACAGGTAGAGAAGTGCAACAAAAGAAGCTGATATAGTAGAAGTGGTGGCTACATTTGATTGTTTTGACTGTAAAAGGGTGAGACATATTTGCCAGTCTGGTCACTCAAGTATATTCATGTAGAGAAAGTGCCAGAGAGCTAAGCTGATCAGAACAGAAGCCATAAAAATATTTGTAGACGAAACAGAGGAAAGCCATATCTTGTCAGTAAGAAAGTGACTGAAGTTGAGCTGCCAAGTCAAGATTGATTACATTGCAGATTCTTCTTTGGAATTTTCTCAAGAACTTTGAGATGAATAGCAGGGGCACCCAACCAAATATGGCAACAGTATACAATGCACAGGCAGACAGCAGATTTGTATAAGTGCAAGATGGATTCAGACAAGAAAAACTTCCTGGCCCAACACAGTGACCCAACCTTCCTAGCAGTATTGTTTCAATCTAGTCATTCCACTTGAGATCAGCTGAAAAAGTAAGGCTGAGGAGGCACAATGCATTGCTTTCAGAGAAACTAGAGTGATCCAGTATAGCCTTATATTTAAAAAGATTAGTTCAGAATCATAGTAAATTAATTAGAAGATACTGGGCTTATATTCACAGCTTACTAAGTTCATGAAGTCTAATAGTTAATCAGAAATATATATTCATCAAAATTAATATTTAAATTGTAGACAGTACCAATTGGTGTTTCATTCAAAATCAGCAGATATTATCAATAGATGGTTTAAATTGTTTCCAATGCTGCAGGAATTGTTTATTCATGGTTAGTGGCTAAATGTCAAATTGATAAGTCTAGGATTCATGAGATTACTATTTCTGAGGATTCATGAAGTTACATAATTTCCTAAAGTATCTGCCTGTAAATAAATCTGAAAGAACCATCCAGACAGTTTAATGTGTGCATACATACTTTTTGAAAAGAAAAAGGTGAAAAATGGGAACAACTTAATGACAAAAATGCACAACTTAATTGTGTACAAAATGTTTCAAGGAGTATCATACTATTAAAAAATATTCAATTTAGAATCTAATATTTGTTTATTTCAGTATTTTTCTATAGTTCTGAGATGAGGTATTATTTACATTGTTCTCAAGGACATATAGTGTTGGTTGATTCCAGTGACTTGACCCAAAGAGTTGTGAGTTCAATACCTGGCTACAGCAGTGGTGAAAAAATAACTGAGTTGAGTGAAGGTGATATAACTGCATGGCAATCTGGAAGTGGCATCACACATGGAATGAGAATGATGCACTCTAGCGATCAAAATAAAGGGTTCAGTTTGAAATTTCTAGTACTTGAAGATGGCTGGAGCATACAACAGGTAAAAAGGCATAAACATGGCAATAAAGATGAGGACAACAGTTCGAGCAATGTAAATAAATGCTTATTTCACTTTTTTCTTTATTTTTATAATCTAAGTTAAAATATCATTTAATAGTTTTTTGCATATAATTAAAGTGTCTTAAATAAACATAAAAATTACTTTTTAAAAAATAACTTTTTCATTTTGTATTTATTTGGCAAACAACATTTTCCTGTTGTTAAAGGGTTGATTAAGAAAAATGAAGATATGTCTCATTTTTCTAAATGTTAAGATTAGTATTAGTCTGAGATGTAGAAGTGATTCCATTTTTTATTAAATTATTACATTTTGATGAAAAGTAAAAGTAATGGCAGTAATATAAATTCACAATTTAATATAAACTAGCCAAACCCCTGACTTATGAACATTTTGCAAATATCTAAATCTAAACTTTTCTTTGTCTGTGTGTGTGTGTGTGTGTGTGTGTGTGTGTGTGTCTGTGTGTATCCGTTACCTATAGACTCCAAAATAGCTGAACCAATTTTCTTGAAAATTTACACAGTTGTACTATAAACGTCTGCGAGTGTTCTTAGCTAAGTTTTGTGTCAAGGTACCCCCGATAAATATCGAAAATCGATAATCAAAAAAATCGGGTTATAGAAGGAGTGGTCCGATTTTAATCAAATTTGATACACTCATACACAAAGACATAAGAAATGATATTCAGAAGTTTCATGGTTGCAGCTCTTACAATAGTGCAGAAAATTTGATATCGATACCAGGAAACCAAAATTTACGATTTTGCTTTAACTAGAAACAACTATTGCTTTTTAGTCTTTCGTGCCAATGTCCAAAGAGTCTGAGCTCCAAGACCATGGATTAGTTTTAAACCTTTCATTACATCTGAGCAACACCGGGCTATACTGCTAGTCTTTAATAATTTAAAAATAATTCATGAGGCAATATTATTTTGTTTAGAATTTTTATGATTAATTTACTTAGTTTCTGTCATTCAATACAGTGTCTGAAAATGGAGCCTTTTTCATAGTTGTAATCTTCTGCAGCCCATGCTGGTGTAGGATTGTCAACTCTCATTTGCATCTCTATCTTCGGGCAGAGCGCACTCAGCTGTGACTGTCTGGAGACAGAGAAATAGCTGGGGAAAATAGAAACTGTGAGGTGCCTGGTCCATGTGAACAGCTGCCCAAGGCTGCACCCACCTCATTACACCAGAGAGTTGGGAGCATACTGATGCCAGCACAATTGACAGTTGCGGTGACTGGGCAAATTTTCTCCTTGACTCGAGTGTATGCACTTAGGTCCTTCACATTAAGCTAAATCTTGTGTAAGATATCATCTCAGAGGAGAAACCAGGGTAAATAATATATTCACTGCCTTTTGTTAGCATAGTATCTTTCTTATCAGCTTAATCTGATTCTTTCTTTCTTTCATTTTCTCACTGAAACCAAGTAGTGTTTTCCCCTCTTTTCATGCAATCAAAATGGAATAGTCCATTATTTATGAGGTATTGGTAGTGTGTAATATTCATGCTAACAAATGATTGGAGGAACAAGCCCAATCTTTATAGGATGTGAAAGGAAATAGTGAAGGGAAACATGATAAATATTTTATTGATCTCAGAGAAAAGTTAATTTCACAGTTTTGATTACAGTAAAAGAAACTGAGTATTTGATAATATACTTTTCAGTGGAAAGAAAATTGGAAGAATATTACCATTTTAATAGAATATTCAACAACCTAGACACTTTAGGAATATATTCTGGGATGAAATTGAATTTTTCAAGGCAGCATATTTTTTCAAATTACTTCAACTTTTACTGGAGATGAATAACAGTGTCTATGAATATGTTCAGTTACTGATCATAATCTTTTTTTTGTTCCGAACATAAATAGATTAAAAGAAAGGGAAAACTTTAATGCTTGTAAGAACTGATATGGATTTTTATTACAAAAAGTATCAAGAATATCACATATTTACTTTTAATTAATCTTACAATAAAAATTGTTGCATGACCAGTAATTATATCTATAAACCATTCAGTCAGTTAAGTGCCATATGTGATACACACTTGGGCGATCATGTCTCGAAAGAGACATGACTGACTGGGCAGAAGATTATCCCGCATTAGGTTGCCATTGCTTTCTGTGGTAAACTGGTTGCCGTCCAAGGCTATAGAACCCAATCTGTCCTGTTATTTAACCCATAACTGGAAGGAATAGACAGATTAATACCTTTCCCAAGGGTATTTGCGCGTAAGTGAATGCAATGAATTCAACTGGAATTTGAACTCGGCTCCCCGATTTCTCGTTCCGAGCCAATATCCACTGCACCACAACGCATATCTTTAAAATAAATAAAAACTACTTTTGAAAGCAGTTATGTTTATAGTTAATATATATATATATATATATATATATATATATAGAGAGAGAGAGAGAGAGAGAGAGATAGATAGATATGGAATTAGAATTTATGTGGAGAAACTTGTCATGTAGCTGAGCAGTATTACTACTGAAAAGCATAACAAATTTGGCACTGAACACCATTACAATTTAACACTACTATATATATATAACCAAAAGTGCTCAAAAGTACAAAACCTTTGGATAATTCTTATATAATTTGAGTTTTGAAAAGAAAAAATTACACAAACACATGAAAAATTATCCAAAAAACTTAATGATAATAACTTGTCTGACATACAAAAATCTCCATCACAACAATTACAGTTTCATTAAGTTTGTCTTCACAATTCACACCTGAGGATGATCTCGAAGTACTTTAGTGGTAGAGCTTGCACTACATTGCCAAACCTGGAACTCTGGAAGTTGGCTTGTTTCCCTAGTTCATGAGATATGTTGCTGTATGAGCAGTTTATGTCAAATGTTACTATGAATGTACCTGGGTATATTTTTTGTGGTATGAAGCTTAGGAAATGTATGCTGTCTCTGATGTAGCTTTTTATTTTTGTGGTGTATAGTTGTAATATTTTATCTATTAAGTTGCTCAGTCTGCTTGTTGGGCAGGCTGGCCCTGCTCCAATTGGTCTGAATTTAAGATAACTAGGGTTTGAGGTATGAATATATTCCTATTTTTGTTCGGGATAGCTGCTTTAATTGTTTTTGATTTGTGTAACTTTGAGAATCTATAAAAAAAAATTTAGTAAATTCTATTTTTACAGACTACCAAGCCATTACATTTTGGATTAAGAAACACCCAGAAATACTTCCCACACACTTCACAAAAGAATTTATTATATAAAGTATAGAACTAATTTTAGACAACAATTCATTCCAATTTAACAAACAAAATTATATTCAAACAACAGGTACCACGATGGGGACAAAAATGGCACTGATATATGCAACACTCCCCCCTATCATATCTAGAAGAAAGCCTATATAACCAAATAGTACATAAATATGAGGAAGACATAAAAACAGAATTCACTAAATCATGGAAGAGATATCTAGATGATTGTTTTATCTTTTGGAGATCAACTTGGGGAGACATAAATAAACTACACAATATACTACAAAACTTGCACCCCAAAATTAAGTTCATGTTAGAATATAGCTATAACAAAATGCCATTCCTAGACATACTCATAAAAAATAAAAACAATTACATCATCACAGACATTTACCATAAACCCACAGACACCCAACAATACCTCCATTTCAAGAGTCACCATCCTAAAAGTTGTCTAAAATTCATTCATATTCCCTAGCATGACGAATTTGCTCAATAGTAGTTGACAAAACCCTTCATAAAATACACCTAGAGGAACTACAAAAAACATTACAAATATGAGGATACCCCACTCCACTAATAAACAAGGGTTTCCAACTGGCAGAAGAAATACCATTAAAATCCCTCTGGAATTATGAGTTGTTTTTGTTGTGTGTGGAAACATATGCTAAAATGTTTTTTTGTTTCTCATGTTTTTTTGTGTTATCTTACACAAAAAAACATGAAAAACAAAAAACATTTTAGCATACGTTTCCACACACAACAAAAACAACTCATTATTTACAAAAAAAAATACTCAACAAAAATGATAAAATAAAGGAAATCTTAAAAACAACTAAAATAATTAAAAGCAAATGCCAACTCCAAAATTTAAAAAGCATTCTAACCTCATCAAAACTCAAGCAACACACAACACAGGGGGTCACAAAATGCAACAAAAAAGGATGTGGGGTATGCAACATAATAATAAAACGAAAACACTTCAAGTTTGAAAACACATCTACATTTGAAATAAAATCAGATCTGAGCTGCAACTCTAAAAACGTAATTTATGCTCTAAAATATGATGAATGTGCAAAAATATACAGGGGAGGGCAACATAAGGCCTGAATAAAAGAGTAGCTCTGCACAGAAGTAACATTAAACTAGCCAATAACAGGAAATAGTACATATCCCAACGTTTACATGAATGCAGTGGAGGTAAATTCAGAGTAATGCCTATCTACTAAAACGCAGATTATGACACACTCATGATGCAGGAAGAAATACTTATAAAAAAATACAAGCCTTCTCTTAACAAAACAAAAATAAACCTAACACACACAGACACACGAAATTCAAATGTGATAAAACACACACACACACTAAATTCAAATAGTATCCCAAAAACAATAAAAAGAACTAGATGACCCATAGAGCAGAACTGAATCAAAATTACTGAAAACATTTTGACGTATAAGGATGAAATCAAATTTTGCAAGTCAGTAAAAAAATTTTTATAGCAAACAAAAGTAACAGGAGAAACTTAATGTGCAAGTGTGAAAAAAACAAGATGCACACACACATATGAACTTTCTGATCTGCTCACCACTTGACTTATCTATTTAGACACAATACCTTTGCCATCAAAAAAGCAAACGAATCTCGATATGTGAAGTCCCAAGTTTATTCATATGAAGAGAGTCAACTTTAGACTCGAAACACATGTAGTGACACAAATACTGTTATGGACAATTAATATATCATACAAAAAGCAATTAATATTAATAATAATAGCAACAATAAATCTACACTTTAAACAAAACATTCATGGCTTCTTGCACTTTTTCTTTATATATATATATATATATATATACTGATATTTGCATAGACATGTTTATATTCTTTGAAATAATTATTTTCTTCAGACAGATCAAATATATATTTATCTTTAATTCTTTTGTTTTTTTTGCCTGTAATGTAATTTTATTTTGTGTTTGTTATAATCTACTTATTCCACTTAAAAGAAGCTTATCTTTTTAACATATTTTTTTAACAAAAATCAGAATCAAAGGGCCAGTACATGTATCAGATTTTGTAAAATTGAAAAAATATCCATATTTCACTGCAGTAGAAAACAGACTTGAATGTAAATATAAATAACTTTTAAGTTAGTGTGGCACTAATTTATTGATCATTTTTTGAGAAAAATAAAGAGAAAATTCATCAGAAATATAAAAGCTGAAGAAAATCTGACACCATGAAAATTGGCACAAATGTTTCGAATACAAATGGTATCTTTTTTTTTTTTCAATTTTGAGAGCTAATATTAGAGGAGATGGTAGATAACCAGAAATATGTTGCCTAGTTTGGAATGGAATTAATTCAAAAGTGCCAGATGATTGACAGAGATAATAATGTTGTTGTTTGATCTTTATTTATTATGGAACAAAGTTCTTTTGCAGTTGGTATAAAAGAATATAATAAAATAGATCCTGCTTTACACAATAAAAAAGTCAAAGACATTATATTGACAAACCATTAATTCTTACTACTTTATGGAAATGTTAATACATCCATCGGAAGTTTAAGAAATAAATGTGGTCTTTTCAAAATTGATTGCTATTTTTTGGTCAAACATAAATCCTCATTAAAACAAAAATTGAAAGGAAACTTATTATTCTTTTGAAATTTGCAAATGCAAAACAGCATAATTTCATGCTTTGATCAGTTTTAGATATTTGATTTCTACATATTCCCTTTAAAGTCCTGTATTGTTTTTTTAATCAACCTAATTGGAATGCCATGCATTGCTCTGGGAAGTTTAAGAAACCCTTTTTCTGGAATATGGGTTCACTTCAAAGTGCTGCCAGTGCAGATAGATTGTAGGATAACTATTTTATCGGAAACTTTTATAGGAAAAAAAAGAATTGACTCAAGAGCTAAATTAAATAATATAATTATTTTTATTTATTTTCTTTAGAGTGATGAGTGAGTCCTTTGGTATTTAGCATAGCAAAAGTTTGTTAACCAAGCATATATTGATAGCAGCCTGAAGAAATTTTCATTTTGGTAGTTGGAAGTCAGATCAAGATAGGGCTATTAGTATGTGAGAATTTAGGTCAGTCTCAATGTACTGTATTCATTTCACCTAAGAAACAGAGTAAAAATATCTGTAGACAATGACTTCTTGAATGCTTCTTCACACATCACACATGTCTGCATTCTTTTGTTTCATATCTCCCAGTGTTGCTCTGGTTTTCTCTTTCTCTGTATCTCATTTGTTAATAGCCCTGAGGTATCAGGTTTTATATGCTTTTGAACCAGCTCAGAGTTTATGGTGAGAACTTAAGTTGAGGCTAATCATCACGGAGATTTTTGTGTCAATTTTTCTTATTGGGAAAATTATTTAATTTTTTGGCAATCCTGTCATTTTAATATTTTTTTTATAATGGAAGTTATATGTGGAGCCTCCCTGATTTTAGGTATTTTTTAGTCACAAATAAGTAAGTTCTGCTTCTGCAAACTTTAGGTGTTTTGGGTTAGGTTCAGTTTTTTCTTCTTCTTCCTCTTTTTATTTAAGGATTGCCTTCTCATAGGATGAGAGAGAAATATAGAAAGAGACGTTTAGAAAATGAGAGAGAATAAGCATTTTAAAGGAAAGCACAAGTGCAATATTTTATTATGAATTATTTTTATTTTTGTTCCTATATTTTATTACTCTATTTTATATTTAACAAAATTCACTACACTTTGTTCATGATTACATTCATGTTGTAAAAACATTGCCATTGTTTATTATTTGCTGTGAATGCAATTTTTATTGGATTTTTTTTTTTTAAATAATCATTTCATCCCCAAGCAAGGCAATACTGTCACTGATGCACAGGGGGTTACAATGAAAGGTGAAGGATGACAGAAAAAATCAGTATAGGAGATGTTGTAGCAAGAGTAAGAGAGGTTAGAGTCACAGAAATAGAAGATGGCAAATGATGTTGCATTTAAACTTTTGTAGATTATAGCTATCAGGAAAGCAAGTATAAGGATGGGAGTTCCACAGCCAGGAAGTGTGAGGAAAGAAACTGCTAACTTTTGTTCTCATCTTGGTTGATATCAGTGTTATAATAGATAAAATGTTTTGACCAAGTATGCTCTGGTCATCATCAGGTGTCCATAGATTGGTTGATGTGGATAACCTCATTGATTATTGCGAAATATCCTGTGAAATCAATTATTGTTCTTTCATGTTGAACTTAGACTTGGTATTGAGAGTACCAAATTCCATGGACACCTTGGTAGTGAGAGTACCAAATTCTATGGGCACCTGATGATGACCAGAGGGTACTTGGTTGAAATGCTGTGTCTATTATAACACCTATACCAATCAAGATAAGAACAAAAGTTCAAAATAATTCCAAGATTATTGAAAATTACTCATCTCAGAAATAAATACAAAATGTGTGTGTATACATATATATATTTATATACACCATATATTCTCATGTATAAGATGAATTTATATATAATTTGACCCCTGAATTGTTTTTCACAAATTTTAACCACTCCAGAAAAAATTTACTTGTGTATAGTAGAACCAGTCACTGAAAATGCATGACATTTAACCTCTTCAAAAAAAAAGTGTATAGTGTGACCCTGTATTTTTTGTGTAAAAAAAGCTGATCATAAAATCCACACTATATGAGTGTATATATATATATATATATATATATATATAGCACTAACAATAAAAACTTGAAACAAAATATCCTCACCCTCTGAAGTTTAAAGGCACTGTTTATACTTGACAAGTATTTGTGGCTGAGTTGAATCTACTCATCCAAATAATTTAAAGAATAAAGAAAATTACTCTATCTCAAAATTTCAGGTTATATGTTTTTAACCACTGAATTTTAAAACATTTAGTAATATTTATTTAGATCATACTTTTCATATACTCTTTGTGTTCAAAATATGTATTTCGGTTAATAATTCTGTCATCTTTATTAGGGTCATATATCAAATGATGGTAGATATTTTCAAAAGGACATATGTCGCCAGGAGAGAAAGGAAATAGTACTGCAACAATATTTCCACTGGAAAGCACCATCTAGTATATGAAATCTTTTGGAAACTTCTATTCAGCTCACCAGTCTGTCTCTCAGATTATAAACTCAGTTGTTTTAAATTCTATTATATTTACAGATACAAAAAAAAATATACAATTACACATATTTTCAATTCAGTTTTGATTCTATATTAATTATCCAACAAAGCCACAAGCAAATTATGTTTCTTAACAATAATTCATCTTCTCAAAGTATATTAAATGAAATTCATTTTTAATGTATAAGCTATCAAAATGAAATTAAAATATATAAACACCAGAGTAAATGTAATTATAAAATGTCAGGTTAGTTTGCATGTCAAGCTGACTCCAGTGAATAGGAAAAGAGCATGCGTCTGTACAAGTCACTTTCTGGGTGAAAGCTAGCAATGATGCTTTCATCCCAGCTAGAAAATTCTGATTTAAACCTTGTTCATCTTCTTCACCTGCTTGCTTGGCTGCCATCACCTACAGGAATCACATCTTTTGGCTATACCAGAGTAACATGCCTGATCACAATAGGTACCTTTTTGTCTCTGCTCATAATAAATGTAAGCATGTCCTAAATGATGATAAGCTGTTGTTTGCTGATAGAATGAAGCAGCATATAACATCTCACAAATTTGGTTTCAAAGATTACTAGTGGCTCTACGAGATTGTGCTGAACAACAGGAAACCCTTCACCCTGCCTCCATTCAATCAACAAAGTCCTCACATCCACAACAGACAAGGTTTAGTGCTTTGCTAGCAAATTGTACACTTGACTCATCTGGAGTACCCACACCCAATTCCCCACCCATAAATGAGGCTCAACTGAGTAATATATGTATAACTCCATCTCTGGTCTCCAACATAATCTCTAAGTTTGACTCCCATAAAGCAAGCAAAGGTGATGAAATTCCAGTCATCATACTGAAAATGTGCTCCTGAGCTGGCTTTGGTCCTCTCTAAAACACTATAACTATTGCTTCACTCCTTCCTGCTTTCCTGCTTGTAGGAAATCCTCCTCAATAGTTCCTCCTTTTAAGAACTCTGGGGAGCCCTCTGACCCTTCTAATTATTGCCCTCTTTGCATCTTACCTGTTTTTGACAAGGTATTCCTGGCTATTATCAATGCTAAAACAGTTGGACATCATGCATGTCACAACTTTCTCTCTGAAAAACACTCTAACTTCCACTTCACGAAAGCTATCGCTGATGTGCTAAAGACCATCACTGAATTTATATGCCAGGCTCTTGGTAAGAATGGCAAAGTTTGAATTGATGCTTTTGATATCTTGAAAGTATTTGACAAAGTTTGGCATGCTGACCTTCCATGAAAGCTCCAGAGCTATGATATTTCTGAACAATTGTTTGATTTAATCCAATCATTCCTATTAAATCCTGAAATGAAGGTTGTTTTGAACAGGCAAACTTTAAAAGCCTTTCATATGAATGTGGGCATACCTTAGGGCTCTATCCTAAGTTTTACACTTTTTTGCTCTTCAACAATGATCTTTCTGATGTAATCAGTTCCCAAGTAGGCATCTATGTAGATGACACCACCATTTACTCCCGTCTAATAAAAAGAATCTGCCAAGGCTAACAAAGTAAACCTGGCTGCTGCCCTTCTAAAGGACCTCCAATCTGTGATTGAATGAGATAGGAAATGGCTTGTAAATATTAATGCTTCCAAAATAAAGCTGCTCTTTGCTTCCATGGACTTACTCTCTCAAATGGTGTAAAATGGAATGACTAAGCTGCATCTACTGTTAGGAATGTTGGGTAACTGTGTCAGGCCAGGAAGTTTTTCTTGTCAGAATCTATTTTGCACATTTATAAATCTACCTTTTGTCCAGGCATTGAAAACTGTTGTCATATCTATACCTTTTAAAATCCCAACAAAATTTAAGGGTGAATTTGCAATATAATTGATCCTGACTTAGCAGTTTGCCTTCAGCCACTTTCTCATCGATATGATGTAGCTTTCTTCTGTCTTTTCTATGAGTATTTTTATAGCAACTGCTCTGATGAGCTTTTTTCTCTGGTTCTATAACCACATGTATTTACTTGTGCTACTAGATTGGCATCAAGATCCCACCCATTTAGCATCAAAATGATTAAATGTAATCATGTCTTCTACTCTAACAGTTTCTTTTCTTGCATTTCCTATTTGGGGAACTCTTTTCCATTTTGATTGGTTCTCTGATAGCTACAATCTCCAAAAGTTTAAATGCAATGTCAGTTGCCATCTTCTGTCTACTTGATTCCTATCCATCTCTTATTTTTTTGACATCCCCTGTACTTTTTTTTTTTCTCTCTGTGCACCACTGGCAATCTTGCCTTGTTTGGGGTGATTATGAAAAGATTTTTAAAAAATGAATTTTACATTTTTTTTTTTTGAGAATAACTGCAATAGTTCTATTGACTGGTAATAACAAGATATAAATTACAGAAAAAGATATTTTGTTTTAAATATAATAAATGAACTCAGAAAGCAATTATTTTCTCATGTTTAGAACTTTGAAAATATTATTCCTATCTGTACATCTACTGCCATTAACTCAGTTTTCATTGGCTATATATTTCAGAATGACTAAACAGTTTTCATCTTTGGCCTTCAACAGTCATTCTTTTATCAGTAAAATAAAAAATTATGCATGTTTATATTCAATTCTCTTCTTTGAAAGTAGCAGATATTCTTTCATTTTGTGCATGCATCTGTGTGTTTGTTTGTATATATTTGTTTTTAAGTTGATAAAAATACCAGTTTTCCAAACAACTTTTCAGCATTCAGCATTTGTGTATATGAAATGTTATGGCTGTTACTGCTGGGTTGGTTCTTTCGCCTAAACATCCAAAACTTGTTGAATGGCTTTTGCCGCTGAAATAAATAGGCAAAGAGAAAAGGAAAGATACAGAGACACTAGAGGGACAGTTTGGACACTGATTTTATTTTTTTGGTTCCAACGACCTCTTGTTGGGGAAATTCCTTTCTGAACAGTTTGGCACGTCTTTACCATCCAAAGTCCAACAGAGAAAGAGATAGAGTTTATTTTTGGCACCAGGAGGCCTCTCTTTTTGCACATGCATCAATTGTCTTCCTTTCAGAGGACTCCTGGGAGGTTTTTATGTTTATTTTATTTCGTACTTTTATTTTATTTTGTATTTTTATTTTATTTAGTGTTTTTTATTTTATTCGTATTTTTATTTAATCCCTACATATACTTGCAAGTATACTTGCCTCTATTTATAACTATGTATTAGATTTAGCCAGAAATTCTTGACTCACTTGGGAAGCAGAAAGAAAGCAACGACATTTTCAGGAGTAACATCAACATTTATTCTTCAAAATAATGTCCATCATTCTCAATGATCTTCTGTTAGCAATCAGCCAGTATGTGAATCTGTCCCAGATACAAGTCCTACTGGGTCTGAATCAAAAAAACTGTAAACAAGCTTCCTTCACTTCATCAAAAGTGTTGAATTGCAGATCATGGAGGAAGTATGCCATTGAGCAGAATAGGCCATAGTCACTTAGAGCAGCATCAGAACTGAATAGTGGATGTGATATAATCTCAACACTGTCCATCTGTTTGAACTTCTTTTTAGTCAAACTGGCAGTGTGCTGAACCAAAGCTCAAGTTAGATTGACCAAACCAGGATACTCCATCTTTAATTTGTCATATATGTAGTCTAGCTGCTGGTAATACAGTTAAGTGTTGATGGTACAACTGTTGAACAAACTCGAAATGCAATACTCCTCGGAAATTTTACTAGGCAGAGATCAAGATTTGTTGTTTTCTTTCCACTTTTTAAGCAAGTCAGGACTTTTTAGCCCACCTAGTATATAAACTTAAGCAAAAATGTTTGACTGGGTGTTTATTTATCTGCATTTTTTTTTATAGCAGGCATAGAAAGGAAACTACAAGAACTCCAACAGATGGTAGTGAAGAAAAGTGAGCAGAAAGAAACAGACATCAATTTTCAAACATTTCAGCAGGGAACAGAAAATTCAATAATGAAATCTGAAAGCATATTGGAATAGCGAAGATGCCTTTAAAAAAGAAAAGTATTAAGAAACAGAAAAATTTCATTAAAACCAAAGAACAATGTACTGAACTATTATGTGATATCAGTATTCCCATATGGTAGTTAATGTTGGATAATCTCCTCACAGATGAAGAAGAGACCTGAAGCAGCAGAAATATGCTTCTTCAGAAGGTTGTTGAGTATACCATGGAACAAACTTGAGAGTAACAATGGCATTTTAGAGAAAAAACAGAAACAGAAAGGACACTCATACATGGTATCAGAGAGAGATGGTTGAAATTTCTGGGGCATATAATGAAGAAAGAAGGCTTGGAAAATTTGACACTCATAGAACATACTGAATGCAAAAGAGACAGAGGAATGAGCTTGTGTAAATGGTTGGGAGAACAGGGACCAAGAGTTATAGTGTCGTGGACCTGGTTAAGAGTCCAACAAAAAATAATATAACAACAACAACAACCAAAAATAGGAAATAATAATATCTAAACTTATTTATAAATGGAACTTTGTGTATGTGTGTGTGTGTGTTTGTCCGTTACCTATAGACTCCAAAACGGCTGAACCGATTTTCTTGAAAATTTACACAGTTGTACTATAAGCGTCTACAAGTGTTCTTAGCTAAGTTTTGTGTTGAGGTACCCCCAATAAATATCAAAAATTGATAATCAAAAAATTGGGTTATAGAAGGAGTGGTCCGATTTTAATCAAATTTAATACACTCATAGACAAAGACATAAGAAACGATATTCAGAAGTTTCAAGGTTTTGGTTCTTACAATAGTGTAGAAAATCGATAATATATATATATATATATAAAAGGCAAGATGTTTGTGTGTGTGTCTGTTTATCTGCCTCTATGTCTGTATTTTTTTCAGCCCTTTTATTTTAGTTTTTGCTTCGGGTTTGGCTCTAAGTGGGTATAATTGTAGTTCTTAGTCTTAGCCATGATACCATTTACTCAGAGGACTTATTCAACCTTCAAAATTCAGTTTACAACGAAAAAAACTTATTTGATATCGATATCAGGAAATCAAAATTTGACTTACATCATTCATTTTTCTTTCAGTCCAGGGTTTTGCTTTAACTGGAAACAACTATTGCGTTTTAGTCTTTCGTGCCAACGTCCAAAGAGTCTGAGCTCCAGAACCATGAATTAGTTTTAAAGCTTTCCTTACATCTGAGCAATGCTGGGCTATACTGCTAGTATATATTTAACACAGCAAAATACAAATACTTGAAACTCTGTTAGTAAAACAATAAATACGGGTTAGGAAGTAATATTATAATTGGGACTTGCAATCGTAGTACGGTAGCAGTCTTGGTTATCTCTGCCTATTGCTCTCTGCTGATCTACTTCGTGCTGATCTCTGATCTCTCTTGCTGTGAGGAGGAACATATGTAGTTGTAGGAAGAGTTCAATCCATTGAATGGGTGATGCCACCATGACATATAGTTAAAAGACAAACTTTACAAGGGGCTACAAATGATAGGATGTAATGGCAAACCATGGTCACCCATGTCCTGAAGAGACATTGTACATCAAAGAATGGTTGATATACATTATATTTCATGCTAAGCTATTTTTTAATTTTTGTTCTATCCCTTAATTTACTTCATGAGTAAACAAAAAAACAGTATCATTTCAGAATTTTTGTACCATGAAAATATCTTATGAGTTTAAAAGCCTCCAGTGTATAACACTCTACATTGTACTCAAACAGTAAGATGTGTATTTATATCACTCTTCTTCAATTTTCTTTTTTGTGTCTTTCTTTTCTCATTTGTTTTTGTTTTTTTTTTTTGTTCTAGTTCTGTGTTCTCTTTGTTTTTGTTCCCTCATGGAATTGCATGTATCATCATGCATATTGATAATCATTATTTCATTATGCCCATTCACCACAAAGGAAATGAAGTTTATCAAGTTTTATAACAGATCAATAATTGAAAAGTCAATAAAATTGCAGAAATCTGTTTTTCTGGCAGCATACAACAGAGAAATTACCCTCTTAAAATATTTTTCTTTCAACTCAAACAGCTTATATTAGGCAAACTTTTATTTATTAATTTTGCTTTACATGTTTTTTTTGCTGTCTCTTATCTCATATCTAATTTATTAATAATTTATATTTATCTTATTTTAGTTATTTTGTAATATGCTTTTTAATTAGATATGCGTTTGTTGCATATCCATATTAAACTTAATTTATTGTTAATATATTTTTCGCTTGAATGCTGTTTGCATACATACACAAACATATGAATTTGCATATAAAGCTATGTATATATATATATATATATATATAATTTACACATATAGACAGGCATGTAATTTACACATATTGACAAATATGAATTTACATTTAAACTTATCCATATGTATGCATGTAAAGTTAGACTTGTTAAGGATATACATATTTTTGTGTATGTGTTTGTACACACACACACACACACACACACACAAAAAGAATATATAAATATTGGAAGCTGATGTATAAAAAGATGCCATGATGTATATTCATTCCACTTGTACATGTTTCCATCTACACATATACTGTCATCAAAATGAGTGGAAGAGAAAAAAATAAGGAAAAGAGAAAGGATTTTCAAAATATTATCCCAAGTTATCAATTCATTTTGAAACTAATTTTCTTTCACATGTGCTGTGGTTAAAATGCAGTTAATATAAATGCTTGATTATTTACAGGACTTTTACTAGATGCTCTAAATACAAAGCCTTGGAGCAGATTTGATTTTAATTTTAGTAGTTCTTTCTGATATACTAAAGAATTAATCAATATATTAGATTTCCTACTTGTATATTTATATTGAAATAAAACATTAAGCGAATTTCTATTAATTTTGATTAGATATCAAAGTTAAAGAAAGCAAGAAGAAAAGAGTTACCATTAGTTGTGAAAAGACAGGATGCATGGTTTTCAGTAGTAAAATAGACAACTCAATTTAAAGAACATTAAAGTCAAGCTTGTGTGGAAATTTCTCTGCACAGTGTAATAATTAATGATGGAAAGTGTGACACAAAATTCCAAAGGCACATAGTAGTAGCAAAAGATGCATTTCAGAAAATAAGATAAGTATTAAAAGATTGGAAAATGTCCACAGAAAACAAAGAAAATTCTACTGGATTGTTCTTTTAATGTCTCCCATAAAACAGTAAATGTTCAACAATTTCTTCATAGATGAAGAAGATATGTGATTCTACAAACAAATGTTGAGAATTCCATGGACAGATCACATGTGAAATACAGAAGTTTTAAGTGGAATAGAAACTAAAAGAAACTTCTGCCAATAATAATAAAAACACAGCTAAAATTTTCGGATGCATAATGAGGAAAGTAAGCTTGGAGAATTTAAAACTCACAGGATATATTTGTGGGTAAAAGAAATAAGGAGAACCAATGAGTAACCTATTTAATGAACTAATAAAGGGACAGTAAAACAAGGATCAGAAGAGGGGAAAAAAGGGAGGTAAAAGGGCAAGAATTAATTAAAGCAACAAGGAACAGGAAATTATGGAAATCCATGATTGTTCACATCCTAAGAAGGATATATGCTAGTGAAATTAAAGAATGTATGAAAATTTTCACAAGCAAGCACATTATCACATTCAACATAGGTTGATAAAAGTTTCATATACGCAAATTGAAATAAATAAAAATGCAATAAAGAAATACTGATACGAACTGGGAAAAATAGATATGTATAGAAAAAGATAGATAGGACCAGATTGTGATAAATAGACAGATATGAACAGATAATTATAGATAAGCGATAGATAGATAGATAGATAGATAGATAGATAGATAGATAGAATTGAACAGAATAAGATTTGAAAAGATCAAGATATACAGATAGATATGAACAGAATAAGATAGATATAGCTGTGAACAGAATAAGATAGACAGATAGATAGATAGATAGATAAAAATAAGATAGCTTGCTAGATAGATAGATATAAACAAAATAAGACAGATACAAACAGAATAAGATAGATACATAGATATTATCAAAAAAATAGATATGAACAGAATTAACTAAATAGATATGAACAGAATAAGATAGATAGATAGATAGATATGAACAGTGTAAGATAGATTAATAAGATATTTATATTCTATTCATATCAATATATTTTATACAAAATATATTGATATGAATAGAATAAGATAGATATGCACCAAATAAGATACATAGATAGATTTGAACAGAATAAGATAGATAGATAGATAGATAGATAGATATGAAAAAACTGAGAGAGAAAGATACAAGATATATATGTACTGGACAAGATAGATAGAAACATATTCAAAGAAAAGAGATTGTCAAGTAGACAAAGGTATATTTGATATATGATTATATTTTTATGTTATTTTTATCTTATAATATTTGTGACTGTTTAATAAATTTTACCTCCCATCTAACATAAAGAGCAGTTTATGATCAAATACAGCTTTCTGATGTTTCCTGGATGAAAATAGGCTACTCTATATTTTTGTTGACTTCTTTAGGTGGTCTTGTCATTATAAATGTAGTTGTAATTATCATTGTTATTGATATTGCATATAATTATCATCATCAATATTATGACAACTGAGACATTTTGCTTATTGATTTTCCATATCATTCCATCTCAGATATAACAGTCATATGTTCATCCAATAATTTATATTAAATTTAGCCATCAGAGCTCTGATTAAAGGTTAGGCAAATGCACTCACACGCACTTTGATATTCACAAACAAATGCCTGTAATATAATTACATACACTTACTTATGCATATGCCGGCTCAATTGCATGTAATAACATGTTCTAACATATGGAATATATACAGGGTGCAATGGGTCAAGAGGGTGACTGTTGGAGACCTTATTTCTGGCAACAGACTCTGCATCATGCCACACAAGAAGAAGAATTCAGTCATGGCTGTCAGGCAATTTCTGCAACCACATAACCCCTTAAATCTGGCCACCTAATTCCCCAGACTGCAACCCCCTTGATTATTGTGAAGGTGTCCAGTTAAGCGAAGGAACAACAAAACTCCTTGAAACACCAAAGATGAACTGTAGGTATCACAGCATTCACCAAGTTAAACAAGGAAAAGTCATCTGGAGGCAGTGATAGAAACCAATAGCATTTTTATTGAATAGATTTTCATAATTGTTTTGTGCAATTTTGATAAATGTATCTGTTAAAATGAGATGTCAGTGTTATTTTTATTTTACATAATTTAGATCTCAGTTTATCCATTGCACTTTTCTATACATATCTATTCATGCTTCCAAAATATTCAAGAAGGAAAACAAAAATTAACACTCAGATTTTGACATCATATCCTACGATAGAGAAAATATCCAAACTAAGTTGATATTGAATGATAAACAGTACAGAACTGGAGATTGGTTATCTGTATTTAGTTTCTTTAACTTCTATTGAAGAAAGATGTTTCTTGAATGTTAATGAATATGGGATGATTACCGCATGTTTATGGTGCTACAAATAGGATTTTCTGAGTAGAGGACAATCTGAGTTATATTCATAGAATCATAACTGGTACAGGGCGATTTAGTTATGTGTTTTATGGGGTTTTTTTTAGATTGACTTATTCCATTTGAACATGGACATATTGTTTTAAATGATAGTGGCAAATCAACATTAATCAAAAGCAACTAACAAATCTTAAATGCAGCTAGTATAGAAGATGACTATTTTGCATACAGAAAATACTGAACTTTTAATGGAAGAAATTTCTAACATACAGAGAGCATTTAATACTAAGAAACTTATTCTTCAAAAATGATTGACCATTTTTGCCTGGTGTATGGACATCATATGAAGAAACATGCAGATTCAACATCCTTGCAAGGATTTGTAATAATAAATAAAGTTTATTAGGTTCACATCTACTGAAAACTTTGTGAAAGGTGATGCTCTCAGTTTGACTACAGAACAACTGCTGAACAACAAAACAATTGCAGGGATGAGCATACACAAGAAAGTAATCATTTGACTTTCCATTCAATGTATGTTTGAAAATAAGTCCACAACACACTTTTCTTGGATTTAATTGTGAGACCAGGTAAATCTCCACCTTGTCCCAGTATTTCAAGATATTTTTGCTGAGGTCTCTACCTGGGTGAAAGCTGATACTGATGCTTTCCCCCAAGCTAGGAAATTACGAGCAGAGACAAAGAGGCACCTATTGTGATCAAATGTGTTAATCTTGTCAAGCTAGAAAAAGTGATTCCTGTGGGCAGTGGTCACCGAGCAAACAAGAGAGAACTAAGGAAATGTTCTTCACTTTTTCTAGCTTGACAAGATTAACACATTTGATCACAATAGGTGCCTCTTTGTCTCTGCTTGTAATGAATGTAAGCATGTCCTAAATGTTGATAAGGTGTTGTTTATTGATAGAAGGAAGCTGCATAGAGCATCACATAAGTTTGGTTCCAAAGATTATTGGCAGCTCTGCAAGAGTGTGCTGAACAACAGCAAACCTTCAATCTCACCTCTATTCAATCAATTCAAAATCTTCACATCCACAGCTGAAAAAAATTAAGTGCTTTGCTTGCAAAATCTCTTCTAATTCCACACTTTACTCATCTGGAATACCCAATTTTCCACCTGGAAGTGAGGCTAAACTGAGTAACACACACACACACACACACACACACACACACACACACACATATATATATATATATATATATAGTCATCCGCAGACAGATCTGTTTCGTTGTATCACAGGTCATCAGTACAGTTAGACATCCAATTGCTTCTAGCCAGGATTGAAACCCAATCGAATTGACATCAGTCAGCAATTCTACCTCTGAGCTATGGGTACTCAGTAGAGGGAGGCGAACTTTAACGTGTTATATACAATGTAAACACACACCTGCAGCCTAGAGTGTTCAAAACGCTATCCTCTCCAAACTCTATAATTATTGCCTCATTGCTTCCTGCTTTCCTGCTTATTAGAAATCTCCCTCTGTATTTCCTGCTTTTAAGAACTCTGGGGACCCTTCTGACCCCTCTAATTATTGCCTTATTAGCAGCTTACCTCTTTTTGGTAAGGTATTCAAGGTTATTATCAATGCTGAAATAGTTAGGCATCTCACAATCTTCTCCCTGACAAACAATATGGCTTCCACTTTACCAGGTCTACTGCTGATCTGCTAATGACCATCACTGAATATATATGCCAGGCTATTGACAAAAATGGCAAAATTTGAGTTGTTGCACTTGATATCTCAAAAGCATTTATCAGGGTTTTGCATGCTGGCCTTCTGTGAAAGCTCCAGAGCTACAGTGTTTTTGGACAGTTGTTTTATTTAATCCAATCATTCCTATCAAATCGTGAAATGAAGTTAATTCTAAACAGGCAAGCTTTCAGATCATTTCATGAACATCCCTCAAGGCTCTTTCCCAGGTCTTACATATTTTTTGATCTTCGTCAATGATCTTTCTGATGTAATCAGTTTCCAAGTAGGCATCTATACAGATGACACCACCACTTACTCCTATCTCAATAGTAATTCTGCCAAGGCTGACAAAGTAAACCTCACTGTTGCTCTTCAAAAGAACCTCCAATCTGTGATTGAACTGGGGAGGAAATGGCTAATAAATTTTAATGCTTCCAAAATTAAGTTGTTCTCCTTTCACCACAACAGAGAAACTTTCCTATGTACTACCAGAATGAAATATGCCAGCCTTTTAGAGAGCAACACACAGTGCCTCCTTGGCTTCAATCTAACATCTGACCTCAAATGGAATGACTACATCAAATCTTTAGCTGCACCTAATGGTAGGAAGTTTGGTCACTGTGACTGGCCAGGAAGTTTTTCTCATCAAAATCTGTTTCACACATTAATAAATCTACCTTTTGTCAATACATTGAATACAAGTAAGCAGTGAGATAGAAAGGTTGTCCCAAAAGTCACCTAGATATTTTAAAATGTCATAACCTGCCATATTTTTCATAATTTTTTTTTCATCGTAAGTTTCTCAACAAAATCCAAAGGAGAATCTGCTATGTAATTGGTCCTGACCTGGCAGCCTGCCATCAGTCACTTTCTCACCAGCATGATGCAGCTTACCTCTAACTTTGGTACAAGTATTTTTATTGCTACTGCTCTGACAAGCTTCTTTCCCTGGTGCCTCAACCATGTGTATTTATGTGTGCTACTAGACTGGCATCAAGGTTCCACTCTTTTACTGTTGATATAGTTAAATGTAACCACCTCTTCTACTCTAAAAGTTTCTTTTCTCACACTTCTGTTTGGGGAAGTCACTTCTGTTTGCTTGCTTCCCTGATAGATTCATTCTCCAAAAAGGTTTAAATGCAATGTCAATTACCATCTATCTCCTTGATTTCAATCCTTCTCTTAACAGACAGACATATGACCAGATTCTGGTAGGCAGAAATATATATAACCAGACTCGGTTAGGCAGAGTGATATATGACCAAACTCAGAGAGATAGACAAACAAACTTGTAGGAAGAGCGATATATAACCTGTCATGGGTAGGTGAAGATATATATATAGCCAGACTCAGATAAACACAAAGAACCATATAGGGAGAGAGAGTTATATGAACAGACTCAGGTATACAGACAGACATATAACCAGAATTGAGTAGGCAGTGAAATATTTGGACAGATTCAAGTAGGTAGAGAGATATATGTGCAGACTTTGGGATATAGAGTCATATATTAACAGATCCAGGTAGGCAGCGAAATATATGAACAGACACGGGTAGTCAGAGAGATGTATTATCAGGCTTAGGTAGATAGAGTGATATATGAACAGACACGTAGATGCCAGGAGAAATATAAACAGACTCCGGTAGCTACAGTAATATATGAACAGTCTCCAGTAGGCAAAAAATACATGAATAGAGTTTGGTTGGCAGAGAGTAATATGAACAGACTCAGGTAAGCAGTGAGAAATGAACAGAATTTGTTAGACAGAAAAATACATGAACAGACACAGGTAAGAGAAGCAATATATCATCAGACTCGGGTAGGCAAAGATATATATGAAGACACTTGGATAAGCAGAGATATATGGACAGACTCCACTAGGCATACAGATATATTATCAGATTCAAGTTAACTTAAACAGATATCCAAACTCAGGTAGGCAGAATGATATATGAGCAGACTTGAATAGGTAGAGTTATATATGAACAGACTCAGGCATGCAGGGAGATATATGACCAAACTCAGGTAGGCAGAAATATATATGACCAGACTTGGGTAGGCAGATATATATAAACAGACTCAGATAAGAAGGAAGATATATGAACAGGCTCAGGTAGCCAGAGAGATATTTGAATAGACATGTGTGAGCATATATATATATATGATCAGACTCGAGTAGGCAGAGATATATGAACAGACATGGATAGGTAGATAGATATATTAACAGACTGCAAGAGTAGAAAATTATATGAATAGACTCAGGTAGGTAGTGTGATATATGAGCAGACTCATATAGGCAGAGAGATATATGACCAGATTCAGGTAGGCAGAGAGATATATGACTAGATTCAGGTAGGCAGAGAGATATATGACCAGATTCAGGCAGGCAGAGAGATATATGACCAGATTCAGGCAGGCAGAGAGATATATGACCAGATTCAGGCAGGCAGAGAGATATATGACCAGATTCAGGTAGGCAGAGAGATATATGACCAGATTCAGGCAGGCAGAGAGATATATGACCAATCTCAGGTTGGTAGAGATATTTGATTTTCTAAGTGCCACTTAGATACTTTAGGCTGAAAGTATGGGGCATCCAGTGAGGATCGAACTCACTACTCATTTGTAATAGGTTGCTAACCATTACACCATGCCAAGAATAGACTTGAATATGTACAATGATGCATAAAGAAACTCAGGTAGGCAGAGAGATATATGAACAAACACGTGTAGGCAGAGACATATATAAACAGACTTGGGTAGGTAGAGGCATAAATAAACAAACTCAGTCAGTGAGATATAGGAACTGACTTGGGTTGGCAGATATTTATATGAACAGCCTCAGGTAGATATCAAGATATATATGAACAGACTTGGGTATGCAGAAAGATATATGATCTGACTCAGTTAGGCAGAGAGAAATATGAACAGACTTGGGTAGGCAGAGAGAAATATGAACAGACTTGGGTAGGCAGAGAGAAATATGAACAGACTTGGGTAGGTAGGAAGATAAATGAACAGACACGCTTAGCAGAGAGTTATATGACAAAAATCATGTAGGTATAGAGATATATGAACAGACTCATGTAAGAAGCAATATATATATATATATGACTAATCTCAGGTATGCAGAGATATATATGACCAGTTTTGAGTAAGCAAAGAGATATATAATCAGACCCAGGTATTTAGAATGATATATAAACAGACTTATATAGGCAGAAATATATGTGAACAGACTTGGGTAGGCAGTGAGACATATGAACAAACTCGGGTAGGGAAAGAGATGTATGAACAGACTTATGTAAGCAGAGAGCTATATGAACACACTCACGTAGGCAGAGTATGAACAGATTCAGGTAAGCAGTGAGATAGGAAGGTTGTCCTAAAAGTCACCTAGATATTTTAAAATGTCATAACCTGCCATATTTTTCATAATTTTTTTTTTTCATTCAGAACTTAGTTTCACAGATGAAAATTATCCCTGAAAAAATTCACAACTGAACCATGAAACAAAATCTTGGAATTTTATTTTGGATTTAATTTTTTGCTTACTGGATAATTTCATGAAATTCTGAAATTTTATGGCCACCAAATTTTCCTGATCTGATGCCATCTGATTATTTTCTTTGGAGAGCTGATACATTAAGGAGGGTGTAATCATCAATAAACTGCAGACAATTTAACAACTCAAGGATAACATCTGTGCAGAAATTGCCTGCAACCCTGGTTATTAAACACTGTTATCAAGAAAGCGATAAAAAGAACACCTCTTTATGATAGAAAAAAATGGAAGATATTGACATTCTAAAAACTTTCATGATTCCAATGTTTGAATTTTCATTGTGTAAAACTATTTTTGAATCATAAAAACAATGAAATAGCTAGATTTTTAAATCCTGAGGTGATTTCTAGAACACCATGTACAAATAAAGCCAGGTGGACATAGAGATATATCAAAAGAACTAAGTAGACAGAGATATAAGAACAGAATGGGGTAGGTAGAGATATATGAAAACACCTAGCTAAGATATAGACTGAATCAAGTGTAGATAGAAAGAGATGATTAGACATAGGTAGGCAAAGAAATATATGGTGTCTCAGATAGGTAATGAAATAGGAACTGACTTAGAGAGGCAAAGAGATATGAATTGATTCAGGTAGGCAAAGAGATATGGACAGACTCAAGTGGGTAGGGAAATATGAACAAATTCAGCAGGACAGGGAGATATGAATAAATTTGATAGCAGGGTGATATGAACTGACTCAGGAGACAGGGAGATATGAAAAGAGCTTCAGTTGGGCAGAAAGATATGCATAGACACAGGTTGGCAGAAACATATTATGAACTGATTCAGGTAGGTAAATAAATATGAAAAGAATCAGGTGGGCAGTGAGATAAGAACAGACTCAGCTGGATACAGAAATATGAACAGGGTCAGGTGAACACAGAAATAAGAACAGACTAAGATAGACAAAGAGATATTAATGGACTCAGATGGACACAGATATGCACAGACTCAAGTAGACACAGAGATATGAAAAGACTTAGGTGGACGTAGAGAAATAAAAAAAATTCAGATAAACAGCAAGATATGAACAGATTCAGGTGGATACAGAGATATGATCAAACTTAGGTGAATACAGAGATAAGAATAGATTCTGTTGAAAACATATGTATGAACAGACTCAAGCAGACACAGAGATATGAACAGACTCAGGTAGATAACAGATATATGGACAGACCCAGGTGGACATAGAGATATACATGGTTTCAAGCGAATACAGAGACATGAAAAGATTCAGGTGAAAGATGTGAAAAACCTCCTGTGGACAGAGAAATATGAACAGCCTCAAGTGGATACAGAGATATGATCTAACTCAGTTGGACAGAGATATGAAAAATCTCAGTTTGACATGGACATATAAACTGACTTTAGTGAGCAGAGACATATGTGGACAGACTCAGGTGGACACAGAGATATGAATAGACTCAGGTGGACACAGAGATATGAATAGACTCAGGTGGACACAGAGATATGAATAGACTCAGGTGGACACAGAGATATGAATAGACTCAGGTGTGTGACAGGTGGACACAGAGATATGAATAGACTCAGGTGGACACAGAAAGATATGAATAGACTCAGGTGGACACAGAGATATGAATAGACTCAGGTGGACACAGAGATATGAATAGACTCAGGTGGACACAGAGATATGAATAGACTCAGGTGGACACAGAGATATGAATAGACTCAGGTGGACACAGAGATATGAATAGACTCAGGTGGACACAGAGATATGAATAGACTCAGGTGGACACAGAGATATGAATAGACTCAGGTGGACACAGAGATATGAATAGACTCAGGTGGACAGAGATATGAAAAATCTCAGTTTGACATGGACATATAAACTGACTTTAGTGAGCAGAGACATATGTGGACAGACTCAGGTGGACACAGAGATATGAATAGACTCAGGTGGACACAGAGATATGAATAGACTCAGGTGGACACAGAGATATGAATAGACTCAGGTGGACACAGAGATATGAATAGACTCAGGTGGACACAGAGATATGAATAGACTCAGGTGGACACAGAGATATGAATAGACTCAGGTGGACACAGAGATATGAATAGACTCAGGTGGACACAGAGATATGAATAGACTCAGGTGAGAAGAACTATATGAACAGTGCCAGAGATGGGCAAAAAAATATTAACTGATAGATGTATCTGATATAGGTAAAGAGATATGAACAGTCTGAGAAAGGCAGAAATATATGAAGAGACACGGGCAGGCAGTAAGATTTAAACAGAATCAGGTAGTCAGAGATGTGTGAACAGTTGTGTAGACAAAGATGTATTATATGAGTTTTTCTAAATTAGTAGATAATATTCATGATCATATGTCCCATAACTAATTAGAGTCATAGGGGAAGCATGTGTACTGCAGCCATAGCAGCAGTGGTGTGTCTTGGACAAAAAAAAACTGACAGACTGCCCAGGCTGGTTTGAATTCAGAGTTTTCTTTCTATTAGACTGTTTGCAAACCAAGGCTATAGGAACCAGTCCGTTCTGCTATTTATAACTTGGGGGAGGGGGGTTGAGTTGAGATGAATTCATACCTTACCAAAGAGTATTTGCATGTAAGTAAATGTAACAAGCTTGACAGGAATCCAAACTTGGCTTTCTAATTTTTCATTTCATGCCTCTATTCATTATACCGCCTGCACATCCACCACATAATATTAGGCAAGTAAAATCATTTCAGCCTGTTTGAGTAAATATTCTCACTTTTTCAGTGGAAATATATACTTTAGATTAGATACTGTTAGATTAAGTTTTCTTATGGTTTAATCAAGTTTTAATGAGAAGCAGCCTCGATAGCATACATGTCAAATCTTTTTTACTTATCATAGATTCTATTCATTTATCGTTACAGAAAACATTTGTTTTCTGTTACAAATAACAATTTGATCCACACTCAATCATCTTTTATCACTCTCCTTTTATCTACAACAATGTATCTTAATAACAGTGCTACTTATAAAGACCAAATCAAAATTATACACCAGATTCCGAAGTATTGTCCATAGTTTGCATTGACAGTGAATTTATCATGACATTAAAACAATCTTGTCAATAATCAACAACAAATTTACTACATCTATTAGCTCCAAAGTGAAGATATAGCTATGTCCATTATTTGAAAATTTTCAATAACAAAATCTAATTCAATTTGAAAGCGTGTAAATGTTCTGTTCACTTGTAAAATGTGTTACCGGATAATCAGCTCTTATTAAAATCAACATCTCATCAAAGTTTAAGAGATGAAAATGAACATTGTCTTAAAATCATTTAAGATTCGGTTTTCATAATTTTCCTTAATGACTCATTAATCTGGATCTTCAAAGGCTTTAGAAAATTAAAGAGGCTCATGCAAAAATAAATGTTTGTCAAAAAAAAAAATAAACAGAAAAACTTGTTTCTTCTTTGAAATTTATGTGTTTTAAATGGATAATGCATAAAACTGTTTTGGCCTTTGCCTTAGACTTACTCGTTTCTTATGAAACATGTAAGTAATCCAAATGTTTCTGATATAAGATATATAACATTAATAGTCTCAAATATTATCTTTATAACTATTTTCTTTAGCATGTTTTTTTCTCCAGAAAATTACTCACTTTGTGGGGCTGAGTTTTATTTATGATGTCTCTATATTCACTCAATCATTTGTATTGAATTTATCCCAAATCTATTAAACAGAATTAATCATCATCAAAATTCTTCTATCCAAATACTATCTTAAATATTTAATAAAACTAGGTAGACAAAATCATTTAACACTATTTACATTGTTCGGATTTTCTGTCTTCACCTTTATTGTTAGAATCGCGATGTTCTGGCTGTGTACACTTTGATTTTCTTCAGGTTATATACATTGGAATTTTGAACCCAATTCATTATTTCTTCCACAGGGGTAGATTGTTCTAGTTATGCATGCCTTGTCTTTTCTCGATATCTCAGTGAATGAAATAAGGGGCTTGGTTCAAAATTCCAACATATATTACCTGAAGAAGGCCAGCACACACAATAGCTAAAATGCTGTGAATATGACAATAAAGACAAGGAAAACAGTTCAAACAATGTAAATACTGCAAAAAATCACAATAACTCATCTAAAAATATAGAAAAAATCATTTAATTTTATTAAAATAAATATTCATACTTTTTTGTTGTTTAAATATAATAAAAATGTATTAGTTATCATATTATTTAAATTCTACAAGGGATAGTTAAAAGGAAATGCCAGTTCTAATTTAATTTGAAAATTATTATTATTTTTATGATTTTTTAATTATAAACCGCGCAGTGTATAGAAAACCTTGGGAAAATTTAGGGAGTTACCTTTTCTTTTTATACCATAATCTTCTTTCAAAATGAGTGGTCCTTGAAGCACACTTAGAAAGCAGTGAACAGTCATGCAATTTCAATTTTAGGAAGAAGAAAATTATGCAAACATTCATTATTAAATATTTATCCTAAGCATGGTAAGGAAATGGGTTAATAACAATCCTATAGAGAAAAAAGAAACTGAACTTTGTGACAGGCCTCACAGTGACAGACATGCTGCTACTATGAATAAAAAGGTTGTAGAGACCTACTATGAATGTCAAGGCTGTAACAGGTGGATGCTCTCATTACAGCTGACAGAAGAATCAGTATTTCAGAACTCTTTGAATGCTTTAAAGTTGAGTCACAATAGTACCTGAAATTTAGTGCAGTCTATTGGCTACTCAAAATCTCTGCAAAGTGACATCTCAGAATGCTTACAGATTCTATGAAGGACCAGAAGGCAATTGATTCTTAAGAAATTTTGGTGCTGCATGATGTGGATGGCACCCAAAGAACAGTGGTTTTTCCAACTATGATGAGGTGGAAGTGGTTACTCAAAACTGGCTAAGAAAGTAGCCGTGAAGTTGGTATACTTGCTTTCATTCAAATGTTCAGTATCAAGCTTGAAGAAGGAGATTATGTTGATAACTTGATTTGGAATCCTGAGATTTTTGTGTTCCTTTTAATTTTTTTTATGTTATTTTGAATAACCTTCAAAAAATTTCAAATTGAACCCTTTATTCAATCTATAGGTAGATTGTTCTTGTTCTACTGTCTATGTCTAGGGCTATCATATTTTGTTTTTTTTTTAGTACTGCTCAGTTATTGTTATCCTTGTTTCCACTTAGATTGAATCTGTACTACTCAGCCCACAATTACTATGCCACCAAATTCACAAACCAAGGTGCTAATCCACCAAGCTATTGTCATGTGGGATAGACAGACATCTGAAGAAGGTTGAAGGTCACAGTGGCCAAAACATTGTGATAATAGAAACGATGATGAGAACAGTCTAAGTCTATGTAATGTGAGTAAATGTATTGTAAATACTTATTCCAGAAATTCAGACAGCATCTGATAATGTTTGTCTAAATAAATGCAAACTACTGTTTTGTCTGTTATTCATGGAATGCAAAATTTTTACCAAAGCTCTGAACTTTTCCTAAAAATAAACATGGTTATTTTTTTATGTTTATACAAAATTTGCTACTCCTAAAAAATATGTATCTTTCAAAATTATTTCTACTATTCTAAAATGAAATTACCATGTAAATATTTTAACATTTATAAGATTTATTTGATAAATTGTTAAATCTAATTATAATTTAATTTACTATTTTATTTGTCAGTCAGTTAAATTCCATACATGATACACACTTGGGCAATCATGTATCTTTCAATTGATGACAGACTAGGCAAAGATTTCCTCACAGTAGGTTGCCATTTCTGTTGGTGATAGACTGGTTGCCAACCAAATTTCTAGGACCCAGTCAGTCCTGCTATTCAATCCATAGAAGTGTAGAGAAGAGATGGATTTGTCTTTCCCATGGATATATGCATGTAAGTGAATGTGAACCCAACTTGAATTTGAAATCGATTTCTAATTCCAAGCTGAGATCCATTACGCCACAATACACATTCATATTATCAGTAATCATAACAAAACTTCATTATCTATTGCCATCACTTCATATATGGACACTTATTTCTTAACTGAACACGTTTGAGTAGAGGACCTCTTTTTTTTTTTAAACAGTGTGAATTATATCTATCGCCCTATGTATACTATAGACTTAATAGTAAATATACTGGCTAGCAGGGTTCAAACCTATGTCCTCCTTTGTAGGTGAAACCACTATCTGATCTAGCATACTTTATATCATTTATCAACCCAGAGCATTACAGACCAGCAAGGTTTGATTACTATTTTTAGAAATGGGGATTTTCTCATAAGATTATATTTGCTTCAAAGTCAAAATTTGTAAAAACATAAATAAAGTAATTTATAAGGGATTAATGCAATTTTATCTTTAACTAGCAGTATAGCCTGGCATTGCTCGACTGGAATGAAAGCTTTATAACTAATCCATGGTCCAGGAGCTCAGACTCTTTGGACATTGGCACGAAAGACTAAAAAGCAATAGTTGTTTCCAGTTTAAGCAAAACCATAGACTGAAAGGAAAATGAATGGATGTAAGTCAACACAAAACCTAGCTGAGAACACTCACAGACACTTGTAGTACAACTTTGTACATTTTCAAGAAAATCGGTTCAGCTGTTTTGGAGTCTATAGATCTATCTATCGCCCGGTTCACACTCCACCCATGTCTATTGAACAGGTTAAGAATCTCATCCCTTGTTCCCTGTTTAGGATGTGGTTTCCGGCTTTCTCTTTTCCAATCTTTTCACTATTATGTAGCCCCCTGCACATCAGTGGCATTACCGTCTTGCTCAGGGTGATATGATTAAAAAAAAAAAAGAATAGGTAACGGACAAGCACACACACAGACACACACAAAGTTCCATTTATAAATAAGTTTAGATTTAGATATATTGATAGTAATCCATTTCACATTCCTCACTGCCACATCATTGTTCTTGAGCCTCACAGTTGGCTCATTCAAATGTATCCCCCTTGTCATCTATAATTCTTCTCATCCAAAGACAAAATCTGCTGGCTTTTATGTGTGCCCCATTCAATTATACAAATTTTTTCATGCCCACTTAAAAACATTTAATTAGTCCTAAGGCACTAAGTAATTTGCATGACCATGTATGGCACAGGAGATGTGTACTGCTTTCATCAGAAAGACAGGCATGTCCATTACAGCTTCCAGAGTGCAGAGCACATATTTCCTTTTCTTAAGTCACTTGAATGTGCAAGTCAAAAAAAGTAGGAACATGGTGTCTGCTCAGACACATGTATCCACTAAAATAATGTTTACAGTAATAAGAAATAATATCACAATAAAAATAAATTCCATTAATTTCTTAGAAATTACTATGATTGCTTATACTCATGCTTTAACACAGTTGTAATCACTGCAAAGAACGTTGATTGATTGATTTGTTTTTTTATGCCTTATAAACCATTTGTGGGTTATGTAAAGTCAAAAATTATTTTAGATTGCAAGAATAATTATTTTTTGTGAGTTAATATTGCATTAACAATTTGTTTTGACAATAACAATGATTTTTTTTTTAGATAAAAGTTCTGCTATTTTACCCATAACTTGAAGAAAGAGATTGGTTCATATCTTTCACAAAGGTATTTATTTGTAAGTGAATATAACAAACCTGATTTGAATTCAAACTGGTTTCTCATTCTGAATCACTTTCCTTTACACCACCCCCACATTCTTTTTTTTTCTTTTAGTCATATCACCCCGAGCAAGGCGGTAACGCCACTGATGTGCAGGGGGCTACGTAAGAGTGAAAAGATTGGAAAAGAGAAAGCCAGAAACCACATTCTAAACAGGAAACAAGGAATGAGCCTTTTCACCCATTCAATTTTGCTGGTAATGATAATAATCATCAGTTTCTAAGAATAAATTCTTTTTTTTGTTCATCATGCTAATCATCAGATTTATACTTTGGGACTTTCACACTTTCTATTTTTTGATACTGTTGTAAAACTAGAGTAAACTTTACAGACATTATAGCACAACACAGGAAACTTGGTTTCATACTTTTCAAAAGGATAGTTTAGTAACTATGAAATCAGTACCTTTAAATATAAACTCAATTGATCAATTCTGTTTTATAAGTCACTACTAATTATTTTAATTTGCAAATGAAAAATATGAGAAATCACTGGGGTTCAATAGAAAAAGAAACAGTGTCAAATTTAGCAATAATTTTAGTGATTAAAATAAAGCAAATTAGCATAATTATTTATCATCCTTTTTAATAATTATCATGTTCATTAAGCAAGTTATCATTTGTTTGCAGATAAAAACTGACAAAATTGGAACTTCAGTGTATATTTACTGATTAATTTGGTTTATTGACTGTGTATTGCTCTAATGGAATGTGCAGGTAGAATAATGGTTATCAGTGTTGCAAGTGTAAATAGAAATCCAATACCAAAATCTGGCCTTGTCAGATACATTGACTACAGCACAAAGACATGTGGGAAAAGCATGAATCTATATCTTACCCCAGGCACTCTAGCTATGGGTTAAGTATCAGCCAGTCCAGAAACATTTAAGTGTGAAGAAGGCAATGGGAAGACATTCTACTATTTTACCCCAGAAGTCATTGCAATTTACAGATAAGGAAAAGCAATCTGTGAAGAGCCATGACCAACTTTATTCTATTTTTTTTTATCACTATTGTTTACCCAATACAAACCTAAGAGCCACTCAAGGTAGAGAGTTACTGAAGGATGTTGCTGTATGCGCATAAGCAGAGAAAGAAAGATGTTCAGACTATTAGGTTGTGTAGGATCAATAATGATTGGCTGTATACTTGGTGAGGTTAAAACCATAATGATCAGTGAAGCATCCTTTCAATTTCCTTTCTCACACTTCCTGCCTGTGGAACTCCCTTCCATATGCTTGCTTTCCTAATGGCTAGAACCTCCAGGAATTTAAATGCAAAGTCAATTCCCATCTCTTATCCACTTAACTCTAGCCCTTTCTACATCACCCTGTGTATCTTGTTCTTTTTCTTTCTCTCTACCTTTGCAACTGTCTTCACTCCTGTGTTCATATCCTTCTTGCCCTTTCCCTTTCACCCCTATAGCTGGTTCATCTTTGTCTTCACTCTCGTCCTGCCTAAAACTTTACCTCTCTTATGTAGACCCTGCACATCAGTGGCTGTACCACCTTGCTTGGGGTGAAATAATTAAAAAAAAAATGGAATATGAAGAGAATGAAGATAATTTGATTCTGTATACATGGCATGGCAGGCCTCAGCTGCAAAGGAACTAAGGAATGTAAAGAAGCAAAAGGTTAGTAATGTTTTATCCGTGGGAAAGGGGTTGGAGAATGAAAAGGAATTCATCATCTACAAGACTGCATAAGCACTTCTGAATTGTATCAAGGCTATTAAATGAGGGTTGGGTGACTAGTCCAGATATAGCAGTAATAATCCATTTTAGATCTGACCTAACACTTGTAAAGATAGATCATGGCAGGAAAATTCAGATACTATCTATTAATCCTTTTACCCTAAGCAAGGCAATAAAGCCACTAAGATACAAGGAGTTACTGAGTATGAAAGAGTATGAGAAAAGAACACTATTAAGGAGAGAAAACAATAAAAGAACAGGAATTAAGAAGACAGAAGATGACAACTGAAATTGCATTTGAATTTTTGAAGATTGAAATTGACTTGGAAGCAAGAAGCTGGAAGAGAATTCCACTAGCAAGAAGTGTGATAGAAGAAACTGTTAGCATAGAACTTACAGTTGCATCTAGACCTTTCAACTGTAAAATGATGAGACCTTGCCACTAATATTCATAAATTTTAGTTACTATAGAAGAAAGTCCACTAGAATAATTACAATGAAACAATTACATTTTCAGCATCTTTAGTAATGATAGATCATATATTTGAGTTCCACTTGAGATCTAGAGTGGGGTCGGGTTCCAACAGATGTTCAAGGCAAGAAGTATCATTGAAAGTACAACCATTCATCATAACTGGAGAAAATTCATGGTTTACTAGGTGACAATGAAAAGTTACTAGCTGGGTTTTGGTGCTCATGTTTCCCCTATTGAGCTGTTAGTGCTAGGCCAGAGAAAAGATCAACTGCCAGGCTTTGGTAATCTACATCATTTATACCACAATGTGAAATAGCATAAAAAAAATGTTCACAATTTAGTCAAAAACAGCAATAATGAAATTATCAATCAATTTTTAAATGAAAAGCATACTGTGTGTTATTTCACTGACTTAGATGAACTGATGCAAGCACAGTGATGCATTTCTCCATTCCTTTTAGGTTCACCTACTGTCCAGTTCACACTCTGACCTGGTCTTTTGAACAGGAATAGAGGTTTATCCCTTGTTTCCTGTTTAGGATTGGGTTCCTGCTTCCTTCTCATTCTCTTTCAGTCCCAGTAATCCATTCATTGATTTCAGAATATAGATTTTTTAATTGTCTAAGCTTTAGAGGCTTTCATCATAAAAATGTTAAGACATCAAGAATATACACAATACAATTGACAGAAGGACAAGAAATAGAAATAATTTTAAAATAATCTAAAATAAAAATTAAATAAGAGAGTTTATTAATCCAATCACTCACTTTTCCGGTTTTTAATCTAGTATGTTTTTAAGCATTCTTTGAAAATCTTCATTAGATACAACATTGAAAATCAAATCTCAGAATGCATTTGGAAGTATATTAAGTTGATGTTCAACTGAGTTTCATCAATATACTCTTCATCGATATAAACTAGAGGAAGTGCTTGGATATTCAATTGTCATTTTATAAAACATTTCAGTCAACGTTCTGAAGGGACTCAGCACATAAAAGACAGAACTTGCATATTCATCTTTAGAAATCCAATTTTTAAAAATAACTGTTTTCTTATGCATTTTTCATCTATCTTTTACTTTTATAAACAAGCTGCTTAGTTATTTAAATAAAGCTATTTTTGGCTTTAAAAGAGGTAACCACCTTAGGATTTAAATCAGAGCTTGGGTGTAAAGAGAAACAAGCAATGTCACTCACTTTAATAGCATGTTTTGAAAATTCAATATATAGCATAAAATGATAATTCAATCATAATAATTTTAGCAAGACAAGCCTGCTAACCATGTCACTGTGCCCCTCAAAGAAACGGCTATGCAATATAGTGGAACATATAAACGAGACTTGGTCTATACAACTCCAGATACTATTACTTGTAACTAAATATAAAAATAAATGTTGCTGGTTGATTTATTGAAAAATGTTCCTATGACCCTTTTTTGTACTTTACTCAAAAGACTTTTGTTTATAGAGTCTTTTCCCATAAAGTTCCTTAGACTCAGCCTTTTTGCCTGTTGAAATACTCAAAGTTACAAATTTTCAACACCAAATATTTTCCAGCAGGTATTTGCAGAAATTTACCCATTTTATTTTTAATAAAATTACATATTTATGCTGATGCATCAATAATTTTGAAATGCTTTCAAAGTTTTCCCATTAAACTGTCTACTTTCTAATTATTAGAAATTTTGTTTTGCAAAATGTATGAGAAATGGAGACATGCTAAAATTTTTATGCTTCTGAAGAATTATTTTCTGGTTATATTGAAAATTCAGATTGAAGGAAATAATTTTATATCATTATATAAAACCTGCTAATTTGAACAAAAGAAGGGAAAAAGAAAATAATGCTTAAAATAAAATTCCTTTGAGCTATTCATTTCAGTTTTATATGTAAACCTGTCATTTTATCTTCAGATAGCCTTCATATTTATAATCTATTCTTAATCTTAAAATTTGGAAGATTGGTAGGAAGAGGACTTCTTTTTTTATTGCTTCCAAATTCTTCTTTCTGACAATTTTTTTAATTTATGTATTTGCTTAGTTGGCTGTTTTCTTGTCATTACTGTATATTATGTGGAAACCTAACTTGGTTTTATGATTTCTTGCTTTTAATCAATTCACACATTTTGACAAAAGCCAATTAAAAACTTTATGAACCTTATCAATGCAACAAAACCACCAACCCCCGACCCTGTGACCCATCCCTCCAGGGGCAGGTAACTGACAGATACACAATAATTTGCACAAATGATATGGCCTATAGAGATATCATTCTGCTCTATCAAGCATGAGCCTTTAAGAAAACCCTGACTGCAGACTTTTGTTGTCTTTGTGGGATTACAAATGAAAAGAATGTTGAGAGGGGGGTGAAGATATATTTTCTTTCGTCATTAAAAGAAACTCAATTCCACCAACACACTAGCACCAGATTGTACAGTTAGGAAAACAAAGCAGTTTGGGTTTTTTCTTTCTCTCTCTTTTCACTGTTATTTCTTCTTCCCCACCGCTTAATAAATGAAAATCAGATTGGGGTGTTAGAAAGAAAAATTACCTAATAAGTAGTGGACATAGTTGGAAACAAAATAAGGTCTACCATAGTATTTTTAAGTACTTTTTATAGGTATATATATATATATATATATATATATATATATATATATATGGTGTTCTTTTTCATGACATTCATGATTTCATGATTATTCTTTTTCTCTTTCTCTTTCTCTTTTCATTGGTTATTTTTTCTGTGTACTTATTCTCTTTTTTCTTCTCTCTTTTCATCTTACTTTCTACTTTATCTAATACTTTCTCTTCAATTTTTTCTTCTTGACTTTCTTCTCCTGTATTCTGAAGACTTACTTTTATATTCTCTTTAAATCTTTCCTTCTTGTTTTTTCATCATATTACCTTCTCTCTTTCTTTTCTTATTTTTTTTTCATTATTTTTATTTTTCCTTCTTTCTTCTTTTTTCCCCATTGTATCTTTCTCTTTCCTCATTACTTATTGTCTCATCTCTCTTTTCATCTTTACATTATTCTCAAAACAATTTACATTCTCTTTAAACCTTTTTGCATGTTTTTTCTTCTTCTCGTTCATTTTTCTATCTTTCTTTATTTCTTCTTTTTACTCTCTACATTTTATTACCAATACTGTTTCTCATCTTTTCCATTTATTCTTTTATCTTTTCCCCATTTTTTTATTGCTACTAAGTTTTTTTTTACCTTTTTTCTGTTGCAATATGAATGAAAAACACCTTATTTGGATCTTTTTGTGCAAAGTATTATTATTATTATTATTATTATTATTATTATTATTATTATCACTCATTAATTTCATCTTTATTGCTATCACCAGAATTATAATTTCTAGTCTCATCATTTTTATATTCTTTCAATGTTCTTCAAGAACTTGGGAAATGATGGCTCTCCACAACTTCCTGTCCTTTGTAACTGAATAATGTTGTTATGCCTTATTTATTTATTATTTCATGATTGTTATTAACATCATTTTATTTAAATTTTTCACTTTACTTTTCTTACTTCTCTTTCCTCTTTTTTCTCTTTTCTTTCATTTTTCTTCATTCTTTTACTCTTCTCACAGTTCCTTTACTTTCTTCTTTCTGCTCCCTTTCTCCCTCCCTCCCTCTCTCTCCTTTTATCTTACTTTTTTCATCATATTCATTTGTCAAATGATCATTTTTATTCAGATATTTTCTTCTTTTTTATTCTTTAAAGTATCATTCTGATGCATTTATTAGAAAAATGAAACTGAAATAAAGAATTGCAAGAAAAACATTAAAAAGTGTTGATCATGTCTGTTAACCAGACAACTTAATGATACATCTGTTAGTAATCAGAAGCATTCAATTCTATGTCCTTGTTTCTGTTTTTTGGTTTTTTGATCCACAATATTGTCCAAATTAAAAATATTTATTATATCCATTTCTCAATATTCCCTTCAAATTTCATTTCTTAAAATGCATTCATCCACCCACTGCATAAGGACATTCTCCCATTTCTGCTACACTGGCCACTTCATATTTTAATGGTTCCAATCCAATTGTAACCATTTTATTTCTGTTTTTGCTTGTTGATACAAATTGTGCTTGAATACATACAAACATGCACACATGAGACATTATTGCAAAAAGACAAGTATACATTAGGAAATTTTCATTTTTGTTAATAGGCTAAAGCATACATATCAGCAATACAGTTTATTTTTTTGAAATGTAGACAAGCTTTGAACAATGACGAACTGAACAGTATTTCTATATAAATGTTTTAGACTTCCAAAAGGGAATGTATGCATTTTATTATATATATATATATATATATATATATATATATATATATATGAGGACCTTGAATAAGTTCTCACTGATTATTCATGAAAATAATGTTTTATTGACAAAAATTTATAAAAAACATATCACTGAAAGTATTGTCTATTGCTAGCCACTACCTTTTCCCATCTTTCTGGCAGTTTTTGAATTCTACATTGGAAAAATGGCACAAGTCAACCAAATGTTTAGTATCTTCATAAGAATGAAAGTGCTGCTGAGCCAGGCCATGTGTCATCGATTGAAACAAATGATACTCAGATAAGGCAATATCTGGTGAATGTTGCAGGTGTGGTTGGACATCCTATTTAAGCGTTTCCACATAGGTTTTCACTCATTTTGCAATATGTGACCTAATGTTGTCATGTTGCAAAATCACTTTATCTTGTCTCTGCTTATACAGCAGTCATTTTTTCTTCAATGCTTGGCTCAAAAACATCAATCGGAGTCAATAGCAATTTCTGTGATGGTTTCAATCGGTTTGAGCAACTCATAATAAACTACACCGAGCTGATCCTGCCAAATGCAGAGTAGAAGCTTTGAACCATGGATATTTGGCTTTGCCACTGATGTTGATGAATGGCCAAGCTTACCCCACTATTTTCTATGCTTAGGGTTATCATAATGTATCCACTTTTCATCACCAGTCACAATACGATGCAAGAAAACTTTCCTTTCCTGCAGTTGAAGCAGCTATTCACATGTGACAAGACACCTTTCGACATCTCTTAGCTTCAACCCATACAACACCCAATGACCTTGCTTTTGAATCACTCCCAATTCTTTCAAACATTTCAAAACTATTGTGTGATCAACTCTTAATAATTCTGCAAGTTCATCTTGCACCTGACATGAGTCTTCATGAAGTAATGCCTTCATTTCTTCATCTTCAAACTTTTTTGGTGTGCCAGAGTGTTCTTTATCTGCAACATAAAAATCATTATTTTTAAAGTGTCTAATCCAGTCATTTTTGACAGAGTATGGTCAGCATAAATCTCAACATGAATTCTGTGTATTTCAACTGGATATTTCTTTTGAATAAAGTAGTGCAATAAAATTCCCTGCAAATACACATTCTTTAGCACAAAATCTGACATGTTTAATGTTATGAAAGACAAAGTTGTTTACATTTTAGCAAAATAACATACACCAAATTTCAAGCCTGCTTATCTGAAACTACATGCATGCATTACTAGAAATGTCACCCATTGAAAAACAGTGAGAACATATGCAAGATCCTAATATACACACACACGGCCTATTGTGTTTAGCATAAAAAAGACTGTCACCTCTGGGTGTTGACTTCAATGTCCACTTTTATATTTACATACACTCGATCCCTTAACCCATAGCATATCTTAAAACTATATTTTATCACATTATATATATTATCTAATAGATGTTAGATATTATCCAACATCTACAACATGACTTGGAGTTTTATGCATGATGCAATCATTATGGTGCTTTATAATATGGAGAATAATGGGCTTTTTATTAAGTCAAACTGGTTTACAATATGTTTGCAAGGGTTCTGAATTCAGAGTTTTCTTTTTCCAAGATGAGTTGCTCGACCAAACTTTAGAGTCCAGTTTGTCTATTAATTATCAATAGATAGAAGAAATGCACTTATCCCTTTTCTAAGTATGTTAGACCAAATATAGATATACACACACTCACTCATATACACACGAATAGGTGTTGAAGCCTTTCCCCACAGAAAATAAATTATGATGAAAGCTTGATCATTTGGTCAGATTTTGATAAAGTGGGTTGAGTTGAGAATTTTTCAGCACATCCTTACAAACATAAAATACATATACATTACCATCTTAAGTTCCCCTTCTTTTGACTAGGGGTCATCAGGCTTGGTTATATCTTTTATAAAAATCTATATTTTTTTTATAAAAGTCCAACTTAACCTGATGATTCCTGGCCACAAGGGTGACACTTAATTTGCCAAGTTATTTATATTTTGTAATTGTATGTATCTGCATATTTAAGCTCTATACAGTATTGAGGACTTTTACTGAATGTTTTTGTTAGCATTGTCTAGCTATAAATGTTATATATATATATATATATATATATATATATATATATATATAATTAGACAGTGATATAAACACCAAGCTTGAATGCAATTTTCAGGCCATATGTATTATGCTTTGACTTGATTATCTATATAAGGTGGTCAATGGTGCATTATGGACAGTAAGCTTAATTTATAAAGAGCTACACATGACAGGAAATTGTGGAAAGTAATGATTGCCAACATTATGAATTTAGAATTACAGAAGGCAATTGATGAAAAGTGTCTGGAATTGAGCAGTTATAAGGGTTTTGTCATCTATCTGTACCACACCAGACCTAGTGTCTCTTTGCAGACTTGACAAAAATAGGTACAAATTTACTGGGATGTTCTACTAGTATCACTTGCTATATTCACTTAATCTTGCACCTTTGGATTACCAATTATTCTAATCCCTACAAAAGTTTCTTAATGGAAAGATCTTCCACTTTAAAAGTCACTTAGACCAGTTCATTTTTCAGAATAACACCACTTTCTGGGAGAATAGAATCATGAAGCTGTCTCAAAGATACCAAAATGTAGTGGAATAAAAGGGTACATATGTGGTTGAATAAATCTATATGCAAAAATGTAAATATTGTCAATGGAATTCACTTAAAAAGACTACAAACAGTTTTTCCAGGCCAATAAATATTTATTAGTTTGTCCATCATTGCAGGCATATATGAATTGATATTCTATTATATAAAGGTTTTCAGAGGTCATTAACAAGTCTTTAAATATGTATTTTCAAGTTATTGCTGTACTTTTCTCTTTCAAAGAGTTTGTTTTTTCATATTTCAGTTTCATAAACATCTTGGAACAATTTTCTATTGTTTTAACAAAGATACTGCCACTTGCATTCCTGTGCAATGAAGATCATGTCAATACAGAAAAATTTACAGGAAAATACATAAACAAATACAAGTGGTATATTTTATATTAAAACAGAAAGAAAGAGAGTGATTTATGAAGGTTTTGTTTATAATTTCTTCCTAACATTGACAGATATTTACAATGATTAATATTGTATAAGACCAGAATGAAGGAAGAAAAGGCTGGTCATTTCTAGATTAGTCCAACAATATATTATGCAATCTTTCCATAAAATAAAATTTGTAAAATACTGAACACCATCATTTTTATTATATTCTTTGCTACTCAGTCCAACATGCTCAACTTGGTCATTGTACTTATTAGGTTTCAGCTGTTGTATCTTCTTTCTTCAGGTGTGTCTGCATACACAGTAATCTCCTCAATAGACTTATCATAGATAAATACCACCTGAAAGCCTCTGACTAAGAACAAAAGGACATTCCTCATCAACCCTTCACACACAGAAAATTTACCACCCAAATACAGACATTAGATTTAAGGCTCTAGAATTTAAATGCTAGATTGTTCAAGATTAAAATGTTTCCAAGCAGTTGGTGTTCAACCTCAGGGTCAGGTAGTGCTAAAACATTATATACTCTTATTCAGTAAAAGAAACAAGTGAATATTAATTGCTATGAAATATAACCACAGAAAATGGAATGAGAATAATCTGCAACTGTGGATTGAATAAAGTGCTCAGTTCATAATTCCAAAAAAGGTTACTGAGTAAAAAGAAAGACACCTGAAAATAACAACTGAGATGCTGGTCTGAAGAGTATTGTACAAATGATAAAATTTGGATGAAGAGTGCACTGACCCAAGCATTTTTGTTCCCTAGCTGAATTACATGAAAAGAATTTGAATAATTTATAATCTGACTGCATATATTGTAGCCTCACTTTAGGAAGACAATCCTATTGTAAACTGTAGATAAAGTTAACAAATCCATTGTAAATACATTGACAGTTTAAAAACTTAATCAGTAAATGTGCTATAAAATTTTATTACCTACACTGGAACAGAAGATGGTGCACTGTTATGCATGTGAAATAAACTTATTTATAAATGGAACTTTGTCTGTGTGTGTGTGTGTGTGTATGTTTGTGTGTGTCCATTACATATAGACTCCGAAATGGCTAAACCGATTTGCAAGTGTTCTTAGCTAGGTTTTGTGTCAAGGTACCCCCAATAAATATCAAAAATTGATAATCGAAAAAATCAGGTTATAGAAGGAGTGGTCTGATTTTAATCAAATTTGATACACTCATAGACAAAGACATAAGAAATGATATTCAGAAGTTTCAAGGTTGCGGTTCTTACAATAGTGCAGAAAATCAATAATATATATATATATATATAAAAGCTTTCATTACACCCAAGCAATAATATATATATAAAAGCTTTCATTACACCTGAGTAACGCAGGGCTATACTGCTAGTTTGTAATAAAAGAAAAGAAAGATTTGTTTGTTCTTTTGAAAGTATTTGTATGGATACATATATGAACTAGAAAAAACAAGTTGAACTTTACAAGAAAATATACTGGATCATTTTTTATAGAAATTGGAAAGTTTCTTCCTTTTCCTCACTGTTGTAATGGTTAGCATTATATTATGCAATATTGGAGTTACTCATTGACATTTGGGAGACATATATTTTGTGATCAGCAAGTACCATTTAATTATATTTTCCTTTACTTTTTTTTTTTTGCAATTCCTATTGGCTAGAATGTAATTTTACCTTTGACTATTTTTTGTGGCGATTATTGTTCTTTGGGATTTAGTTTTACCTTTGGCTGCTTTTTTTTTTTGTAGTGATTGTTATTGGTAGAGATTTAGTTAAGCATTTGGTTATTGCGTTCCCTATGCTAATTGTAGAGTAATTTCAACATTAACATGACCATTAAAATATTGTTGTTGTTGAGAAAGAACCTTGGTTAGAGTTTTTATCTATTCTGTGAGAAAATTGACTCAATACATACAAGCTACAGATGAATAGATGGGCGATTTAAACGAACAGACTTACAAGACTTGCTAGAACCACAAAAAAAATAAAAAATGAATGAATAGAAAAAATGGGACATCAAGATCTTTGGAACAATTGTCAATACAGATAATATCTAAAGAATGTTAGCCATGACTTCCTAAGTAGAACAAATTGTATGGCTTTAAAATCCAAACCCTTCTTATAGGCCCTGTCATTGTGGCACTGTGAATATCAACTCAGAACGAGAAATTGGGGAGTCGAGTTCTAATTCCAGTTAAATTCATTGCATTCACTTATGCACAACTAACCTTGTGAAAGGTATTAATCTGTCTCTTCCCTCCAGTTATGGGTTAAATTATAGGACAGGTTGGGTTCTACAGCCTTGGCTGGCAACCAGTCTACTGCAGAAAGTAATGGCAACCTACTGCGGGATAATCATCTGCCCAGTCAGTCATGTCTCTTTCGAGACATGATCGCCCAAGCATGTATCACGTATGGCACTTAACTGAGTGCCCATTCAACAAGTACCTCTCATCTCCCATATTTGTTAATGAATAGAGAAAAATTGAATAACTATTATTTTGAAGTTATTCTTAGTGAAATAAATTTTCATTATATTACAATTCTAATAAAAATTATATAGATTTAATTATTAGATATTGTATAAATACAAACAAACCATTACAAGCTTTTCACTACTCACTTACTATTTCCATGGCAAATGTCCAGATGAGCTACATTCATTAATTCCACCAGTTCAGACTTTTATAGCTGAAACATTCCAATTCCATTCATATTCCATTAATAAGAACAAGGTTTTTTTCTAAGAAACATTAATTTATCAAACAGACACCAAAGTGAATGCTTCCCTAATCACAACAGTCATAATCGATTCATGTCTAGTGTCAATTATTCTTTCTTACATAACCTCATAATCTGTACAGTTTACTTCATCCTCTTACACTCATGCAACAACCTTATTCAGTAACCCTCTACCTTGAGTGGCTCTTAGAATGTGCACTGGGTGATCAATTTTAAAAATATTTTATGCTGTTATATATTGTATAGTATATATCACATTTTTGTAAATTTTTCAGTTTGATTTTTGTTATATATTTAAAAACCTCCCTAATTTTTAGTAATGTTACACATTTATTACGGTCTTAAAGTAACTAAATTTGGTAGATAATTACTAAAATGAAAATTCAGTTGTGATCTACAGAAAAACCATATCTACACTAAAACAGTATGAACAGAAATGAGTGAAATGAAAACAAGTAAAGATGTAAATTTCTTTCTTCAATTTCTACCTTGTCCATATCAGATGATCAAAAGATAACATTGTTCCTGATATCTTCATTGGAGGAAAAACAATTAAATGTATCTTTCTTTTATCTGCTGATGTGTAAATGAAATAAAAGGTTTCAGATTTGTGTGAAAAAGATTTCTTTCTTTAATTTCTACCCTGTCCACATCAACTGATCAACAGATAACATTGTTCCTGATAACATCATTGGTAGAAAAACAATTAAAGGAAGCAATGAATAAAATGCAATGCAAACACAGACATGCACACAGACAGGCACAGACACACACACACACACACACACACGAAACCAACCAAAAAAGTTGAATGAGAGCTTCGCTACTTATCTTTAGTTTGAAATTTTTGAAGGAAAAAAAACAAATTTTATCTCCCCCCCCAAAGGCTTTGCCAAGATTGAGATTTAAGATAATGGATGAGAGGCAATAACAAAAATGGATCACAAATTTTTTTAACTAGGTTTCAGCAACAATAACCAAAAATTATATATTTCTCCAATATTAAAAATGATAGGATTTATACATATATATATATATATATATATATATATATATAGGGGGTGCATGTGGTTGTGTGCACATGTCAATGTGCAGATGAAGAAGTGTGTGCATATGTATATGTGTGCATATCATGCATATTCACAGTTTCATTTATTTTCTTGGTGTAATTTATACCTGATTATATAATAAAAATCGTACTCATGGTTACAATTACAGTGCAGCAAAAATAAATACAGATATACACATATTTATGCATAAATGCATATCTTTAAAGATGAATACCTAACATTTTACACTCATGCATAAACATTAACTAGAGTGTGTGAATGTGGGGTGGCATATGTGTGCACGCATACAGAATTTTTTTAGCATTTGTTTTTATCGACATGTCAATGTATCTGTTAAAGTTTAAAGTCAGGTCCTAGAAAATGTCTGTAGATGCTACAAAAGTGGATAAAAGTAAGAACAAATTCATAAGACGGCATGTGTCTGGCATAAACAAGGTCAAAACAGTCACAGTCATATTTCAGGGCATGAACAAATAAAGATAATTAAATGTATACGCATGCAAATATACAAGCAAAAAACAGAATACATACACAATCAAAACTCCACAAAGCATCATACACAGAACAAAAACACACACTGATTAACTTGCATGCAACTTTTGGTATAAATATATGCAAATAAGCACAAGAACACTCATACAGAAGCAAATAAACACATATATGCATATATACATATACATAATATACAGACATGCACACACATACATGGGCATACAAACAGACATACACACAAATACACATAGATATATGGGCATATACAAAAACATATCTACATACATGCATTAATACGTAGACAAATACATATATATATATATATATATAAAGACAAATAGGCACACACACACATACATGGGCATACAAACAGACATACACACTACACACAAATACACATAGAAATATGAACATATATAACACACACATACATGGGCATACAAACAGACATACACACAAATACACATAGAAATATGAACATATATAACACACACATACACACACACACATTATATATATATATATATATATATATATATATATATATATATATATATATATATATATACACACACACACATTAGCATTTGAACCAAAATATCCATATGCCTACTAGTACATAAATTCACATGCACATCTACATATATGCATTATGTAGACAAATCTATGCACCCTAGTATATATATTCTAATCTAAACACAGGTAAAAAAAGGGGCCCAGATATACAAACAGTTAAAACAAGGCGCTAATACGAAATCTAGAAACCATGTGAAATTGACACCTCAAGAATCAAAATTATTAAATATTAAATTAAAAATCAATACACTAATAAAAACTTATTAAATATTAACCAGATGGTATATGATAGATTAAAATCTATTGAATATTAATATGATAACCTATGTTAGATTAAATGCTTCATAAATATATAATTTAGGGGTCTATGTTAGATTAAATACTTAGCAAATATTAATATGATAATAAAAGCTAAATCAAATGCCTAGCAAATATTGATTTGACAATCCATGTCAGATAAAAATACCCATCAACTAAAGGTAAATAACAATTGACACCAGCAAAAATAGTCTACATAAATTCTTAATATTACAACCTATAGCATAAAGTAAACAATGAACGAAGTTTACAGCAAAGATTAAGTTAATGTCTTTGGTTTAAAAGTTTAACCTTGTCCTTAAACCTGATGATTGCTAACTTCTCATTGAGACAAAGATAGCAAGGTGCATGGAGAAAATTACAAGTTTGAGCTTTAGAAAGTAATTTCCATTTAACAGTAAGGGTTTTGTGTTTTATTTTAAACATCAAAAGTACATGGATAATGAAGTACTATATTTATGAGAACTATTATTAAACGATAGTGCATAATGATACTAGCAGTTTTTTAACAGGTTTTTAGTAGACCCAATATAAAACTTTTTAATATCAGGATTTTCAATTGTAGAAATAGTGCAAAGATAAACTAGAGAACTAGCTAAGCAATTATTATATAGTGGTCTATTTTTAGAATTCCTACAATCACAACCACTGGTATTAGTTTTGTTATCTTTGCTATTATCCATCTCAGCATTGCAATGTATCAATTTTTCTGTATTTTTATACTTGTTGAAGACTTTGTTATTGTGTTCTTTAATTTCTAGATTACCCATGCAACAATAATTTAACTTAAGAGTATTATTATTGAATATTTTACTAAGAGGATTAGTTTTGGGGAAAGCATTTATGACTAAGGTTTAAGAATTTTTGTTCCAATTGTAAGGGGGAGTAAACCAGATGATCTTCCTAGATCTTTTCTTTTTATTATTGTAACTGTTACTGGGATTTCTGAATTTGATAATAGTACCTTTGTAACTGCTATTCCTCAGGACAGAATTACAAAATTTGCTATGCTAATAAAAAATTACTTTGTTAGAAGAATTAGTGCTGATTCTAAATTCAATAGAAGAAGGTACAGGTTTAATGACTGATAAATGGGGTGTTAGAATTAAAATTTATATATATTGGGTTAGGATTAACTTACATGTAAGGATGGAAAGAATCATTGTTAAATTTTTATTGTAAAGTGAAGCTAATAGTGGATCAATTATTCTCTTTAAATCAAATATTAATATTAATGCTCCACTAAATTATTTTTAGAGTATGTTCTTGTTTTCTTCAAATTAGAAATTACTAGTATTCTGATTGGTCACCACTGTCTATGTAACAGTGTCTCCCTAATTAAGTGGCTTTGGCTAGTTTTGAACCTTTTAAAACTCTTTAACTTGAATTCAACATCATCACTTCAAACAAAATGGCTATTTTTGTAGTGATATTATAACATATTTATGTCATAAATTCTAAATATATATATATATATACGAGTGTATAAACTAGTATGTAAATGTGTATATGATTAAAAATGAGACAAGAAAACTATATTTTGCTTTAGCTGATGTGTTTTGTCCATTGACAGACTTTATTGCAAAAAAAACCCCAAAAAACATGGCAATTATAAAAATTTATAGGTTTCCTCTTGTCTCTCTTTTAATCATACTATTCCTCTCCTCAGATTATATCTGAAAATATTTGCACATATGTTTATATATATATATATATATATATATATATATATGAACATATACATACACCTACATATATATGTATATATACACATGTATATTCATATATATATATATATACACATATACAGACACACACACACACACATATATATATATATATTCATGGATAAAGAAAGGGAGAAGTAAGATAAAGATGAAACAATTATTTTTCTTCCTAGTTCTAATTTAACTTTTTCTCATCTTTTCAAAACAGTTTATATTTAATCAGTCAAAGGATTAAATGGAATTATTCAGTTTTTAATCTTTTTTTTTATTATTATTCTTAGCAGTTTTCAAGAGGCCATTTTTCTTGCTACTCCTTTTATTTAAAGACTACATGATGACATATGAAGGAACAAAATAGAAAATTGAAACAATAAATAAAACTTTAATCCACAAATATCATTCAGTTTCTCTCTGTTTAGTTTGTTCTTGCTTTTAATGATTTTTACCTAATCTTCTGTCATTAATCTCATTATTTTAATTTTTGTACTAATTGATATGACCAGTTTTCTTATCTTTGTCAGGCGACGATCATACATTAAAATCTGACTCTTTCACCATTTCACCATGAATTTTTAATTATTTTCTAATTGTAGGCAGGGTCAGTTCTTTTGAATCTTCTTAAACAGTATTAACTTAAATTCCATGTAAGCCTAAAGAAAAGCAGCAAATCCCCACCATCCAAGAAAAAAAAAGAAGTAAAATCTAAGTGATTAAGTCCAGAGGACAAACTACTCAAGTTAGTTGTTATGGAAACATATTTCTTATATTTGATATGTTGCTAGCAAATGAGATTTTAATCTTAACTAACAGTACATTATCTTTTTTCTCTTACCATCATTTTTATTTGTCAGTTTTTAAAAGTTATGTGTGCTTTTCACCTAATGCAGTTTTGAAAAATATATGTTCAATCTTTGGTTGTAATAGTAAAAAAGTTACACTTACATTAATTGCACTCAAAATTAAAATACTAATAAGATAATTCAATGATTAGCATTTTATTTCTGTTTAGAGCAACTTGGTGGTCTTCCTGATAAAAATTATAGGAAACAGAAAAACTTTTATTTGCTGTATTTCAAACAAAAATATTAAGTATACATTTTATTAAAAGAAAAGCTTTAATTCATTCTTCACTGATGAATCTCACTACATTATATGAATTGTTACTTTCTCTTTTCATACCAAATGGTGATAAACTTGCTATAAGTAGTCAATATCAGCTATTTCTTTTAAATTTGAAGACTTCTTTGAGAATCTGCAACCTTTTTTGTAGAAAACTTTAAATAATTATTAAAAAACTGTGAGTTACATTAATTTCTAACCTATTTCCTGAAGCAGATATTTAGTCAGTCAGTTAAGTGCCAAATGTGATATACGCTTTGAGCAATCATGTCTCAAAAGAGACATGAGTGACTGGGCAGATAATTATCCTGCAGTAGGTTGCCATTGCTTTCTGCAGTAGATTAATTGCCAGCCAAGGCTATAGAACCCAATCTGTCCTATTATTTAACTCATAACTGGAGGGAAGAGACAGATTAATACCTTTCCCAAGAGTATTCGCGCATAAGTGAATGCAAGGAATTCAATTGGAATTCAAACTCAGCACCCTGATTTGTCGTTCTGAGTTGATATCCACTGCACCACAAAATGAAGTCAATAATAGATATGGTCAGTGGGGAAATTCAGTTTCCTTTAACAGGTTCTCCCTTCTTTTATATCCCATGGACATAGAATTCGTGGCCCTCTTCATCTTCCTGTACCTTGTAGCTCTTAATAAATTGCTTTTTGTTATTACTCCCAAACCCTATCATCCATTTACTCAATTTTATCAAGTATATTACATGCTGCTTCCCTATGTACCTCTTTTACTCAAACTGCCTTGTGAGTATCAGATTTTCCAAACCCTACTTTCTCATTATATGCCCTAAAAATTTTAGCTGCCACATTCTGATGGTTAGTATAAGTTTCTTCCTCATTTCCATTTTCTCTAAAACCTTGTTGTTGCTCACATGTTTGGTCCATGGCATCCTCAACATCTTTCTGTAGAACCACATTTCTGTTTCTTCAAGTCTCTTCTTCATCTTTGAGGAGATTGTTGAGCATTTGATGCCATATAAGAAAACAGGTATCATGTAACAGTTCTATACTCTTTTCTTTGTTTCCAATTATTTTTTTCTGTCTCTTAAGGCTTTGATTAGCTTTTGCAATATATCTTTGGCCATCCCAATACATCTTTGAATCTCAGTATCAAATTTTCCATCCTCTATTAGAGAACATCTGAGATATTTAAATTTTTGCACTCATTTGATTTTACTATTCCTAATTTGTAATTTGTATTTTGGGTTCATCCTTTTGCTGATAACCATGCAATCTGTCTTATTTTAATTTATACTAAGTCCTTTCTTCTTGCTTTCCTTCACTACCTTCTGAAGAAGCTTTTTAGGTAGCCCATATATTTTGTCTATTAAATTAACCCTATTATTTTTCTTAATTTTTTTTTTTTTTTTGTCAGATATAAACCTGCTAACAAGTAAATAAATGAGTTCTGTGAACTTTTGTAATTTTATTCAATGTTTCATGTGAACCATTGCAAACCACTTGAATACCATTACTGGATATGATATTTAACCAATAGGTATTTGTAATTTGTTATTTTTGCTACCAAATAAGGGCATATTTGTTTGTTTCTACTTCTATGTGCCATGTCTCCTTAAGATGTTGGTGATCATGGCTCTCCACAATCCTCTGTCCTTCGCAGCTCTTAGTAAACCTAGTTCTGTTATCTATCCATCCAAACTCATTAGATTCATTATACACTGTTGTCCTTTATCATTCTTGACTTCAATATGTCTTGTGTTAAAATTTTTCAGCACTCTTTCCTTATTTTTATGTGCCCTAGAAATTTCAACTATCTCTTTCTCATGTCAAGATAACGGCAAATCATTTTTCTGTTACTAAATTTGCAAGTGAATTTTTATCCTCTACAATAATTGCAATTAGGAAATCATCATTACTCATGTTTCTAAATCAATATTTTCATTTAACTCTTATGTGTGTGAAGTCATTGATTTTACTTTAATTTTATTCTACAGTTAAGAATATTCTTTGGTTAGGATATTACAAACTTTGAAGAATAAATTTTCATAAACCTTATGTATTTGGCATTGGAAATTAAAGCAGAGTTCTATAGTGTCTAATTAGTTTGGTACCATAAACTGAACAAGAGATCTACAAAGACAAAGACATAGACATAGATACAACTTGATTTAGAGAGAGAAGGAGAGAGTAAAAGAGAGAGAGAAAGAAAAAGAGGAGTGATTTGCAGAATAATTTATTCAAGAGAATTTTAGCTTGCAAAGACCTAACCCTTATATTTGATATTTTTGCTTGATTACATTTTCCTCCGATATGCTCAGAAAAGAGACATGCAGATCTTGAAACTAAAGGCAGTAATGAACAATAGATCAATTGTTTTCTCAATTACTGTCTTGAATAATCTGTCCAATGACCAGGCTATCACTTTGAGTTCAAATTAAGAGCTGCTGATGACCACTGATTTAACCTTTCTACCAACTTCAGTTCTGACACTGGCAAGATTGAAAGTTGACTGTATTTTTCTGATATTGCGTCAGCAAGAGAGTTTCCACTCTCCAACAGTAGGGGCTTGTCCAAATCTGTTGGTGCTTCTCATAAAAAGGAATGCATGCTTGTTCTCAGACATCATACTACTATTAATTATAAATAGATAACACAGAGAAGCTTAGCAATGATTATTTTACAAGAGTGAAAGGTAGATTTCAATCATCATACTTGATTTATATAAAAACAATGTAAAAATAAAACCACTGTCACTTTCACCCTTATGGCTTTTGTAAAACTAGATCACTTGTTGGACAAATCCCGTTTAGCAGATTATTGAGGGCATCAGGGCAAAGAATCTACAGGCTGCTTTACCGTTTGTAGATTTTTCTAAAGCCTTCAATTCTTTTCATAGGGTAAAAATAAAGATCATGCTGGCATGTGACATCCCTTGAGACAGTCAGTCATTCAAGTGCCATACATGATACATGCTTGGGTGATCATGTCTCAAAAGCGACATGACTGACTGGGCAGAAGATTAACTCACAGTAGGTTGCCATTATTTTCTGTGGTAGACTGGTTGTCATCCAAGGCTATAGAACCCAATCTGTCCTATTAATCCATCTCTTCCCTCCATAACTGGAGGGAAGAGATGGATTAATACTTTTCCCAAGGATATTTGTGCATAAGTGAATGCAAGGAATTCAACTGAAATTTGAACTCAGCACCCTGATTTGTCATTCTGAGTTGATATCCACTGCACCACAATGCACATCCTTAAAACAGTAACTGCCATAATTATGCTTTATACACACTAGCTTTTTTTACATTAAAGGGCGGGGGTCATTCAGGGTGCCATCCTTGCACCTTTTCTCTCTGTTATCATCCTTGACTAGGTATTAAAAACTTCATTCAATAAACATCATCTAGGTTTTACTTTATCACCAAGCCTCTGAAATCAAAATCCTTTAAACAGTTGACTGATATTAAAAATATGCAGATGACCTAGTTATCACTGCAGGCACCACAGTTTTACTACATCATCTAAAAAATATGGCTAACAATGTTGAACTCTATGTTAATGCCTCTAAAACAGAATTCATAAGCTACAACCAGCAAGATTCAATACAAACTGACTCAGGAAAATCAATAAAATCTGTTGAATTTTTTATATAAGATGCAAAATAAATTCTACTGACAAGGATGTGAAAATTTGCATAGTTAAATCTGATCTACCAGACAACCTCAATCAGATTCATTCTCATCTCTTTAGAGTTGGCTTTAATGTCTGGTGCAACCATTGGACATTAACTAAAACCCTTGAGTCTAAGTTTGTTAAAACAGACACTCAAATGCTGAGAGTCCTATGTAAAAGCTCTTGGAGATAACATCCAACTAAATCACAGCACTATGAATCCATCAGTGATATTTCTACAATCTTAAACACTTGAATCTAAGCTTGCTAGAACCAACACTCAAATGCTGAGAGTTATACACAACAGATCTTGGAGATAACATCCAACTAAATCACAGTGCTATGAACCTATCCCTGATATTCCTACAATCTTACGTGAACACACTTTGCAGAGCACTGCTGGCAGGTAAAACAAGAACTTGTGAATGATCTACTGCTCTGGACAGAAGACAGGTTGGTCACCAGCAACCACTTACATTGACTAACTATGTTATGACAAACATTGCTACCCTATTGACCTTATGACCTTGATGAAGAACTATGATGGCTGGCATGATAAACTCATGAATATCTGAGCTAGCTTCACTGAATAAATATATAAAAATATATAAGTGCAAAATTACTGCACTCATATATTCAGCTTGAAACATTTAACTGGAATTTGCTGACTGATAGTTTTAATACTGTATATACAGATATAGGTGTATGTTGTGGTGGTGTGGATATTGGTTTGGAATAGAAAATTGGAGAGCTGAGTTTGAATTACAGTCAAATTTGTTGCATTCACTAATGTACAAATACTCTTGAGAAAGGTATTAATCATTCTCTTCTCCTTCCAGTTATGGATTAAATAAGAGAACAGATTGAGTTCTATAGCCTTGGTTGGCAACCAGTCTACTGCAGAAAATAATGGCAACCTACTGTGGGAAAATATTTTGCCCAGTCAGTCATGTCTCTTTTGAGACATGATTGCTCAAGCATGTATCACGTATGGCACTTGACTGACTGATACAGATATCCTTTACATTTAATGTGTGTCATCAAGATATTCTAGCTAATAAAACTTGATAAAGAATACACTTGATGAGCAAAACTTGAGTATCAATTCCAAAGGAAGTACTCTATTACACTGAGAAAGAAAAAAAAAAATGAAAGCAGGAAAGAAGAAAAAAGAAGGAAAGAAAACAGAAGGGATGAAAGAAAAAAGGAATGTAAGAAATAAAAAGGAAATAAAAAATGAATAGAAAAAGAAAGACAAGAAAAAAGAATGAAAAAAGAATGTAATAAAGAGGATTTCTTGAATTCTGAATTTAACACCAAAGTACAGCAAATATATTTTTGTCCACATTAAAAAAAAGCAATGTGCAACATTCTTTTTATTGTGAGCTTCATCATAAATACCTACATTTGATATGTAAACAGACATTGAAGGAATCAAATTATTGTGAAATGGTTTGTATTGCAAAAGGCCTCAGGTGAAATGTTCTAATAAACGAGCCACTCAACAATAACACTCATCAAATCAATACAAATCTATAGCATGAAAAATGATGCATTTTTTAATTCCTACTTTTTCACACTTCTATATGATTTTCAACTATTCCTTTAATCCAAAGTTAGTCTCATCATGGTCACTATTTATACAAGGTGAATGTAAGTAAGTATACATAAAATGTAGGCGTAACTTTATCTCAATCTCTCTTCTTTCCGTTTTTTTTTCTAAAGAAGAAAAAGGAATATGAAGTGAATCGTGTATAATGTATTTCCTTCATTGATATGCTAGAATACAAAAGAGTCCCTTGAAGTCAGCAAGGGACTGATATGCCATATCTGAAAACAGTTTGTTCTCTTCCATAAATCTATTCACTCTGTATCATGCTGCTTATTACAAGTGACAACATCAAAAAGTTGGCACATTGATTCCAAAATAAATAGAATTCAAATAAAGAGCATAAAAAGACACTTACACTTAATACTTTATATTTTGCCCAAATTTTTACATTTTTTTTTTACATACAAAAACATGTATAGAAACAAACTTTCTAGAAGTGTTAGTCACATGACTAATAAAGTAAATATTGAAAGGCTACCTTTTGTTTTTCATGTTTTCCTCTCCATGTATATTATTTCAAATGACAGGAAATAGACTTTATTGTAGTTTTAGTTACATAACAAATGAAGTAAATCTTGAAAGACTGTCTTTTGTTTTTCATGTTTCACTCTCTTTACATATCATTCTTGATGATAGCAAAAAAAACTCTCTCTGGACATGTTTAGCCACATGACTAATGAATTAAATGTTGAAAGACTATCTTTTGCTTTTCATGTTATCCTCTCATTGTATATCATTCCAAATGATAGGAAACAAACTCTTTGAAGGTGTTAATCACATGACTAATGATGAAAATGCTGAAGTATACATGGCTATTAAATGATTCTTAATATTGTTGGTTGGTTATTGTTTTTGTGTGGTGGCATATCAACCACTATGAGTTATTCAATGCCAGTATCTAAATATTATTTTACGTAATTTAATGATTTCAGCTATAGATATTTTGTACACCATTTTATACTTCCATGGCAAATGTATGTTTTTTTACAATATATAGTCTGTAGATCATAAAATATATCTTTGATAATTTTACTATAAAAATGTATCTTATATATATTTTTAGTGTTATATTGGTTATCATTTTGCTATAAAAATGTACTGTTGGTCATTTTATTATAAAAACACATTGTTGATTTATGTTTGGAGTTTTCACTATTTTCCCTTAGCTGGAACCCTGTGCTACAACTACAGGTCAGGGTGAACCTGGGAACAACAACATCAGTTATGATGGGGGCTCCACGCTCTTCAAAACCTCCAATCACCTGATCTCAGACTTTTTTGCTAGATGTAGTTTATCATTATACTCAGGGTATCTTAATATTTTAAGTTCTCTATTATCTATATTCTTTATAATTGAGAAAACTTTAATTTTGTTTTCCTAAGAGCTCAAAATATAAAGCAAAAAGCTTTTGACAAAACTATTATTTTTCTCATGGTTTAATGATTTCTTTGGTTTAATATATCTTCACTGATTTTATCAAACTAGATGAGATAGTAAAGAAAAGTGAGAAGAAAGAACTATTAACTGACAAAAGACAGAATGTTTACTGTCAGCAATAAGGGCCGTCCAAGGTGTGAGCTATGAATTAGAGCCATCAGAATTAAGCAAATACAGAAATTTAATTATCTGGATAGTGTTGAATGAGATTATGGAAAATGTGACAAAGAAATCTGAAAGCAAACTGGAATTAAGAAAATGCTTTCTGGAAACTCAGCAAAGTATTAAGAGATAGAAAAGTTTCATTAAAAACAAAGTAAAATTTCTGAACTGCTATGTAATATCTATCTACCTACATGACAATAATATGCAGGACAATTTCCTCACAGATGAATATGAGATGTAAAATGACAAAGATATGGTTCTTTAGAAAGATGCTGAGAATACCATGGAATGTGGACAAAAAAGAAGTTTTAAAGGAAGTGTGAATGAAGAGAACAATAATACTTACAATCAAAATTAGACAGTTGAAATGTCTGAAACCCAGACTGAGGAAGGAAATTTTGGAGAATTTAACACTTACAGAATATACTTAAGGCACAAAAGAGGGAAAGTTGGAGTAACCTAACAAAAGAGTGTGTAAATGGATGGCACAGAAGGGACTGAGAGGGATGGTAAGGAGACAAATATTGCTTTAAGTTACAAAAAACAGGAAACTGTGGAGAGGCATGAATCCCAAAGTCCTGAGAGAATTTGGCACATAAAGGAAATTCTAGATTGGACACACTTTCAAATTTAGAGAACTTGTTTATGTTTGATTAATAGATATTAGAGTAAATATATAGTAAATTTATGTAAAAATAAACTTTCCTTCCCCCATCCCCCTGTTCTTGTTTTCTATTTACACATGTACAAACACACACACAACCACACACACACTGATTCAACTTAGCTGTATCCATAACAAAAATAGACAGATCTTTTTTTTTTGAAAGAGAAATGAAAATGTTAAAGAATTATAAAATAAATGATAAACTGATAAACATAATTAAGAAAATAATATTCATTTCTTTAGGCTGAGTGGTTAGCTCTGATAATGACAGCAGCTAACCGGCATGCATGTTTATACTCATAATACATCAACTTCTTACTAGCCAAAGAAAAAAATAACAAAATCTGTAGAATTAGAAAGAAATGCTTTTGAAAATATAAATTCACAGAATAAAGCAACTTCCTGTATTTTTATGGATGGAGATATGTATTTTGTCATCAGTATAAGTTGCTGGTGATAAGAAGCACAAAAAAAAAACAAAGGAATTAAAAAAAAAAGATGGTATAAAAACACAAAAATATAAAAAGAAAGTAATAGGTAAGCGTGAGTCTCGGATACTTATAAGTAAAAATGAAAGAAATTGCTTTTAGTCATGCATGGGAACACGAAGCTGTTGAAAAGAGTGTTATCTTCACACCATTGTGAATGCAGCAAGCCACGAACAAAGTGCTCTTTGAGAGAAAATGTCATCATGAAAACAAAATGCCCACTGCTAGAGGGATTATCTTGCTGTGAATTGGATCACAAAACAACATTATTTTTTTCTTACATATTTTGTATAAAAAAAAAGTCCACTTGAAGTAATATTGGTTGAATACCACCAGACTATCTATGTTTATTAAAAAGAAAAAGCTAAAAAAACTTCATATGCGGCTGACACTCTGTACAGGCCTCTTCCCACAGTCTCAATCATGAAGGAATTGTTCCTAGACCAAAAGAGTCAGTTAAAAAGATTAAAAAAAAATAAATGGATATTCTACAAAAATTAATGCATGGATCTGCATTTGTATATATATATATATATACACACACACACACACACACACAAATGCACACACTCACTCCTATATATATAGATAGATATTATTTGAACTATTCTATGCAAGCATATAGAGGCAAGTACAGACTTTTTAGAACAGTGAACAGATAAATTCATTAATAATAGAAAATATATTCACATATGAACAAAAACTTCTATTTACCTCATTTAAATATAACAACTTAGTTACAATATATATATATATATATATATATATATATATATATATATATATATATATATATATTTTTAAATAACTTTAATCCAAACGGAAAAGTAGGAAGGTAAATCACAAAAACCTGATCTTAATTAATATTAAAATTTTAATATTAAAAAAATGATACAGGTGGAGAGCTCAATGTAATTAAAATTACAGAGCTGATATAAAATAAAATAAGTTATCAATGTTCAAAATTGTAGTTGTATGATCATTTCAACATCTCTATCTAAAAGTAAAATCTTAAAAATAGACATTAATTGCAAATCAAAATTTTTTTGTGACATAAATTTCTTAGTTTTTAAACGTCTTTTTTTATTTTTTTCATTTTTGAAAAAATGTTAGTTGCTGACAATATGTGAAATCTCTCTTAGGGATTTCATGTTGAAATGATCATACAACTACAATTTTGAACATTGAAAACTTATTTTCTTTTATATATATAATTTGAAATGATATGTAAGGAGAGTGAAACATGAAAAACAAAAAACAAGTCTTTTAATATTTACCTAATTGGTCATTTGATTAACACTTTCAGAGAGTTTCTTTCTTATAATTTGGAATGATATATATTGGGAGCGAAATATGAAACACAAAAGACAGTCTTTCAATATTTACTTCATTAGTCAAATGACTAACACTTCCAGAGGGTTGGTTTCCTGTCATTTGGAATGCTATACAGTGTGCGATGGATGAATTGTCATAAAAAATGCATGAAAATGAAAATAACATAGACATCTCATTTTAAGAAATATATATACAAAAATTACATAAAAATATATTGAAATACTAAAGAGTAAATTTATTTAACACAACTGCCATTAGCTTCAACCATGGCCTACAGATGACTTTGGAATATCCTGCAACTCATCAGAACACTCTCCCTGTTATAGTTGATGAATGCTGCTATAATCCTTGCTTTCAGTTTATCTTTGGTATTACAAGGAGTTTAAATGATCTCTCACTTGACGAATCAAGAGGTTGCAGTCTAGGGAGTTAGGCGGTCAGTTTTAAGGGAGGATGTAGCTACAGAAATTGTCTGACAGCCATGACTTGGTTCTCCTGCTTGTGGAGCATAGAGTCTTGTTGCCAGACATAGGATCTTCCCGCAGCCAACCTCTTGACCCAGGGCAGCATTATCTCCTGAAGGCGCTTGATGTAGGCCACTGTGTTGAGTCTGAGGGTCTTACCAACAAATTTGGGAGTTCTTTTCTTATCAGAATGATCAGAGAGAGTTTTCCAAGCAGTTATCCCCTCATAATTACCATTAGATTCATTTAACTCTTTCTGAATCCTCTGCACTGTCCTCAGATTGACACCCAAACACTCTGAAATGTTTGAATTGGAGATTCTGGCATGAATGCTAAGTATATTGTTTGCAAATTTCTTGCAGAGTGAATTGCAGACTCTACTCTACTGTGAAGTCTACAAAATAAAAAATATATATAAGGCGACAATTTACCCCTCGCACCCTGGATAATGAGAGGAGAACCTGAAAAACAAAAGACAGTCCCTCAAGATTTTCTTCATTTGTCATGCAACTAACACTTACAGAGAGTTTCTTTCTTATCATTTGGAATGATATGTAAGTAGAATGCAACATGAAAAACAAAAAAACAGGCAGACCATTTTATTTTTATATATTTTCATTATGTTTTTTTTTAAGTATTGACTTATTCATTGATAGATTGCATGATTTCCTAATACCAGTATAATGAGATCATACGCAAGTGTAAGATCCACTGAAATATTATTATGAGACACTTGCAAAAACATGTTTTGGTGAGAGTAGTTGTTCAGCTAAAGCATTGAAATGAGAGACAAAAGGAAAGTGGAGATTGTTTTGAATCACATCAATATAGTTTAAATTTTTTCTCTTTTTTCTTATATTATCATTATTTTTTGTAGTCAATAATATTGAGAATTCAAGACTGAAGAAAATTCTCTATTTTACCTTAATCAAATATACTCAAAACAAGATCTCTTCAATGAGGACCAGTTCTGTCAATGATTATTATAGACTTTTTTTATATCAATAAAGCATAGAAGACAAGCAACTGCTTAGAATACTAAAGATTTACATTTTTTTTTTTAATTGAAACATTTTGAGGAAATCTTCAACTAAGCTTGCTAAAGAGATCATGCTTTTTAAGTAATAAGAATTATGAAGTTGCTAAAAACTCCAATTTTAATTTGTATCGATTATAACAATTTTCTTTTGAATTGACTGAAATCTTTCTCATGCTCAAAAATTTTCTGGAAGTGTATAAAGCCACTAAGATGCAAGGAGGTGTGAAGAGTGAAAGAGAAGACTTTAACAAGGAGAAAGGACAATAAAAGAACAGGTTTCAGGAAGACACAAGATGAAGATTGAGATTGCATTTAAATTTTTGAAGATTGTTGGTGGCAGGGAAGCAAGAAACCAAAAGTAAGTTCTACAAACAAGAAATGTGAAAAAAGAAACTAAGAATAGAACTTACAGTTATAGTTGACTATTTCAACAGTAAAACAATGAAACCTTATTGCCAATCTAGTAGTATGCTTAAATTCATGAGGCTGCTGTAACAAAGAGGAGAGCTCATTAGAACAAGTGCATGAAAATATTTAAAGAAGTGACAATGTGAATCCCTGTTACAGCAGTGAGAAGGTGACTGATGTTGAGATGCCAAGTCAAAACCGATAACATTAAAATCCATTGTTTGGATATTGTTGAGAATTTTGTGATATATAACAGGAGTACAAAACCAGATATAACAGCAGTTTTTAATGCATGGATGAATGGTAGATTTATAAAAGAGCAAGATGAATTCTGACAAGAAAAATTGTCTAGTACGACACAGTGAGCCACATTTCTTAGCAGTAGACCTAGCAATTGATTCAATATAATCATTCAGCTTCATGTCAGGGGAAAGCATGAAACCAAGAAGGTGTAATGCATTGTTGACTTTGAGGCTAGCATCATCATTAATGATGGAAGGAAAAAGTGGTTCCATATGATGATTAAAAGATAGCAGTTGGTTTTGAAAGTGTTAAAATTTACAAGCCATTTCTTGCTTCAGTTAACAACTGAATAGAGATAATTTTTGCTTTAATTTGCTAGACCTATTAGACAGGAATAAATAGTTGTACCATCAACATAAATACTGAGTTGAGAACTGAACACATTGGGAAGGTGATAAAGATAAAAAAATGATGTAGGTCCAAGAGGCCTGGGTTACTTTCATATTAATGTGAAAGGATCTAGAAGCGTGACCATTCAACACAATTTTCATTATACAATGTGTTAAATATTATTGTATTGTCAAATATTTGGCCAGAGATACCATAGCCATTGAGCTTCTGAAGAAGGCCAGCATTCCAAACCCTGTCAATTGTCTTTGTGATATCTACGACCAGAACCCAAGCCTCATCTTTATTACCTTAAGCTTCAGAGACAAATTCTGTAGTAACCATTAACACATCAGTAGTTGACCTAAAGAAATGAAAGTTTTATTGTTTATATGAAAGATGGCATGATAATTTTTTTTTAAATGTGGGCCTGATTTTTATGCAATGATTTATATATTTATATACATAAGTCAGTGATTTCTATATTTTTATACATATGTCAGATGTATATTGTGGTGCAGTGGATATTGGCTTGGAATGAGACATTGGGGAGCCGAGTTTGAATTCCAGTTGAATTCATTGCATTCATTTATGCATAAATAATCTTGTCAAAGGTATTAATCCTTCTCTTCTCTCTCCAGCTATTTATTAAATAGCAGGACAGATTGGATTCTATATCATTAGTTGCCAACCAGTCTACCAATGAGAGTAATGGCAACTTACTGTGATAAAATTTTCTGCCCAGTCTGTGTGATCATGTCTTTTTTGAGACATGATCACCCAAGTGTGTATCATGTATGACACTTAACTGACTGAATGATTTATATATACAACTCTTTGGTGTTACTATCTACTTATACTGATTTTTGGGCCCGAGAGATTTATCATTAACATTTCATTCATCTTCTTCAGGCATACAAAAATAGCATGAAATCATGCATTAGTAGAAAAAATAACTTTTCCTCACCAATGGAATAATGACTGTTCCACAAATATAGATAAAGTAATACAAAGAATTCCAGCAGTTTTGACATAAACTGTTATTCAAAGAATCTTTATTAATCCCTTCCCCATAAATTATTTTGAGAAAAACATTTCATTTTCAGATTATTTTTTTAGACAAAGAAACTGAGGCATCTTGAAGTACCCAAGTTGTGGCTAGCACATCTACCAGATGTATGAGTTGACAATTGGACACTCATTTAAAGGTCCTAAAAAGAATCACCATCAACTTATAAACACATCAGTAGCTAGTTTTTGAATGTTATATTTTGGACATGTTTATTCATCCATGTCTGAAAAAAAAAACTTTTGATAAAGACGGACATATGCATCCATCCATATTAGGGTAGGGTTTATATTTTCTAAGTATTTTCCGCATTTTGTTTTTTACATTATTTACATTGTTCAAATTATTGTCCTCATCTTTATTCTCATTGTATAATCTGGCCTTCTTTGGAAGATATACGTCAGAATTTTTAACTAAAACCCTTTATTTTGTCTGGTAGATTGTTCTCGTTCCATGTGCCATGCCTATTCTGGATATCTCAGTTTCAGTTAATTCTCTTTAGTAACTCAACTCTCTAAGCTTTTGTCCACCTCTGCTGTGGCCAGGTATTGAACTCACAACTCTTTGGATCAAGTTACTGGATTACTTCAACCAACAATGTTGTCATGATGTTTTGACTGTTGTATGCTTCAGCCTTCTCCAGTTTGAATTTCAAACTAAGCTCTTCATTTAGCCAATGGGAATAGATTGTTCTAGTTCCATGTGCCATTCCTATTCTGGATATCTCAGTTTCAGTCAATTTCCTTTAGTAATTCAAGTTTTTGTTCACTGTGGGGATTAAAATAAACACACAAAATAAAATGAAGTATAAACACAAAATAAAATAAGAAAAAAAAAAAGAATAATCTCCCAGGAGGCCACTAACAGAAAATACCTTCCAAGAAAAAGAGGACTTCCTGGCACTAAATAGAAACCAGGACTCAACTTTCAAACTCCAAGCATTTATAAGCATCCATCTTCTTCTTCTTCTTCTATGTGCCCTGTCCCTTCAGGACGTAGGCGATCATGGTTCTCCACATCTCCCTATCCCTTGTGGCTCTTAGTATGTTTGAGCCTGTTGCTCCTGGCAACCCCCATTCCATCATCCATCTGATCAGACCCTGCAAATATGTTATCCGCTGCCTTCCTCTGTCTCTCCTTCCTTCTATCTGGCCAGTCAGTATCAGGTTCTCCAGGCTCTCCTTCCTCATTGCATGTCCCAGGAACTTCAGTTGTCTCTTCCTGAAGCTCAGCATCAATTTCCTTTTTGTTGCCATTCTTTCCAACACCTCATCGTTGCTTGCATGCTCAGTCCACAATATCTGTAGTATCCTTCTGTAGAACCACATTTCGGCCGCTTCCAGTTTTGTCCTCATTTTCGATGATATTGTCCGGTATTCACTGCCGTATTGAAGAACTGACATCACGTAGCAGTCTAGCACTCTTTTCTTCATTTCTATTGAGATTTTCCTGTGTGTTAGTATTTTGTTCATCTTCTGGAACACGTCCTTTGCCATGCCAATTCGCCTTCGGATCTCCGTGTCGCACTTTCCATCTTCTATTAGAACACTTCCTAGGTACTTAAATTTTTGTACTTGCTTGATTCTGTTATCCCCCACCTGTATTTGGCATTTTGGGTTGTATCTTTTGCTGATGACCATGCACTCAGTTTTCTTAAAGTTTATTTGTAGTCCCTTCTTGTCACTCTCCACTGCTACTTTCTGTATGAGGTCTTGTAGTTTCCTTTCTGTGTCTGCAATCAGCACTGTATCATCCACATACCTTATGTTGTTCAGGTTGTGGCCTCCAGTAACAAATCCTGGCGTGTCATCTAGGGTCCTCAAAATATTCTCGCTGTATAGGTTAAACAAATCCGGTGAAAAGACACATCCTTGTCTTGCCTTTTTCTATCTTTGTAAATCTACTGAGATTGTTACCTGTCTGTATGCAGGCTGTTTGCTGCCAGTAGAGATTCTTGATTATTCTTATGTCTTTCCCAAAAATGTCGAGGCTGCCTAGCATCTCCATCAATTCTTTGTGTCGTATTTTATCAAATGCTTTCGCGTAGTCAATGAAACATAGGTACAAGTCTTTCTTCATTTGTAATGCCCTTTCGGAGAGCATCCTAATCATGAATATGGCCTTCCTTGTTTCAGTGTCTTTGATGAACCCGCGCTGTTCCTGCCCTATCTCTGGCCTGATTCTGCTTCTCGCTCTATTCATCAGGATTCTGACAATCAGTTTTGTAATGTCACTCATTAAGCTGATAGTTCTGTGTAGTTCGCACTCGTTTGCACCAGGTTTCTTCGGCAGTGCTATAAATATCGACTTGCATAGGTCGTCTGGTATTATTCCGCTGCTATAAATTTTGTTTATTATGTCAGTAATCTTTTCTATGCCATATTCTTCTAAAGCTGTCAGCAACTCTATCACTATGCCGTCTGGACCAGGTGCTTTGTTTCTGTTCATTTTAGCCAATGCAGCTTCCATTTCAGATTTTAGTATTTCCGGTCCATCCATCTCCTTGTGTATTCTTGGTTGTTCTCTCTTGTCGCAAAAAAGATCCTTTATATATTCTTCCTATCGCTGGAGTATTTCCTCTTTCTCTAATATGATTGTTCCTTCCTTGGATTTTATGCATCCTGTTGAGGAGCAGGTTTTTTGTCCTGTTAGTTCTCTTATCTCTTTATGCATCTCTGCTTTGTTGTTCCTGCTCAGTCTCTCTACTTCTGCGCATTTGTTGTTGAGCCATTCCTCTTTGGCTTGTCTGCATTTGTTCCTTATCTCCCTGTGAAGTTTCTTGTACTCTGCTTCATGTCTTGGCCTTATTTTTTGTCTCCTTTGCATCATGTGGAGGATCTCATTGGTCATCCACTCGTTTTTTCTTCTGCGTCTGATTTCCTTTGGGGCTATGTTGTTCGCTGAGGTCACCATTGCTTCTTTTAGTTATTCCCATTTTGAGTACCCTTTTCCAATTTGTTCTTCATATTTCTTTCTCACGCTGTTATTGTATTCTTTCTGCAGGGTGAGATCATCCTCTAGCGTGTCGTATTGCAGCCTTGGTGATGTGCTGGGCTTCTTCTTCAGTCTTCAGAGTTTCACTTTTAGTTTGCAGATGACTGGGACGTGGTCACTTCTGCAATCGGCACCTGGGTATGTTTTGCATTGGACCACTGCATTCCTGAATCACTTGTTTATAGTTATATAATCTATTTGGTTCTTTGTGTTGCCTCCTGAACTTCTCCATGTCCATAAACGTCATGGGTGTTCTTGGAACTAGGTGTTAGTAATAACCTGGTCATTGGCTGAGCATCATTGGATCCATTTTTCTCCTCTTTTGTTGTGCTTTCCTAGTCCAAAGTTGCTGTTCATGTCTCCTTCTCTATCTTTACCTACCTTTGCATTTAAGTCCCCCTATTATTATCCTAATTTCTTGGCTTTTGCATTGAGCCTTGGCACTGTCCAGTATTGAATAGAAAGATTCTATTTCGTCCTACGAGCTTTGAGTTGTTGGTGCATAAACTACTATAATAGCTATATTGAAGGGCCTTCCCCACAGTTTAACCAAGAGGACTCTCTCTGACAGTTGCCAGTATCCAAGTACACATCTCTTCACTTGTTTGTTTAGTATTAAAGCGACCCCTTTTTCGTTTTTTTTACCTCCTGCATATATTATCCTGTGGGTGTCGCTACTGAAATCTCCGTTATTAGGCCATCTTGTTTCACATATGCCTAGGATGTTGATATTCAGTCTGTTCATCTCCTGTTTGGCATTCTCTAGTTGTCCACAGTTGAGTGGACAAGCATCCATCACCTAAGGATTATTTTTTGCCTTCCCACTTCCACAATCTTTGATCTGACCACCTTACTCCCAGCACAACTAACTAAAGAGAAAAGAAAGAGAAAAGGAATTCACTTCTCCACCACAACAGGTCAAGTGGGCTACTGTAGCAACCCACCTTAACTAATGGGCTATGCTAGAAATGCAGCATTTCACTAACCCAATATTTTACTACTCTTTAAAAAAAAGGATTAAAATTCTCCCAATGATTCTAAACAAATTGGTCTAACACAATTCAACAAATGGAAAACAACTAGTGACCACAAGGAAATTTTTGTCAAAAAACATTGAAAACACAAAGTGGTAAATGAACTTCCTTACACACAGAAATAAACTCTGAGCTACTAAAATAAACAAAAAAATGGTAAACCCAACCAAAAACAATTTTTTACACATTTTTATATCTCTAAAAACAAAAACAAAAAAAGATTGTGCTTTCATTTATGTATGTGTATATATATATATATATATAAGCCTTTTCCCAAAAAAACACACATTTGATGACCACCAACATGCATTAAAAAAATTATTATATTCTCCCAGCATTTAACAAAAAATAAGATGCAAAAAAAAAATATATATATATATATGCACACTTTTGGTGACAATGACACACAACCAAAAAAAAAGTAAAGCCAATTCTATGTCATACCCAAAGTACAAAAAGAAGTGGTGACCACAAAAACTACAATTATTGTGCACAGCATGGATAAATGAATGGCAAACAAGAAAATCTTCCACTGTACAGCAACAACTTTTGATGTATGGCCCATACAAAAAAAAAAACAAACAAAACCACAAAACAAGCAAGAGAGCACAACAAATCAAGTAAGCATTTCTTTGACTTACTCCAAAACTGATAATAGAATGTAACAGTTCCACTATCACCAAAGAAAAATATAAGTAAAATGTCTGAAGAGATCATGAAGCTAAACATGTCACTCCTTTCTGAAGGATGGTTACACTCAGCTAAACAATCCTTCATACCACAAAAATTTACAGTATTTACATTATTCAGACTATTGTCCTCATCTTTGTTGCTATTTGTATGACATTTCGGCCATTGCACGCTCCAGCCTTCTTCAGATGCTAGGAATTTTGAACCGAACTCTTTATTATGATCACTGGGGTATATGAAATCCATTCCTTGCGGGAAGCCTCAATTGGAAGTCATGAGTAATCTCCCTCTAACCCTGCAAGTTACTAGTTCACCACTGTTTTAGCCTGGTATTGAACTCACAAATCTAAGAGTGAAGTCAGGAACTCACCAATGTCTATATCCACTGGGCCATATGTCCTCATCTTAGAAATATAGACAAACACAAAAATTTACTCCAAAACCACTCACAGAATATAACAGTTATACTGTTACCAAAGAAAACATTAAGCAAAATTTCTGAAGAGATGACCAAGCTGAACATATCACTTCTTTCGGAAACATGGTTACACTCAGCTACAAAATATTTTTAAAAATTTGGTAAGAAAATGCAAGATTTGGACATAACTCTCCTTTCAGAAGGACAGTTACATTAAATTAAAAAATCCTTCACACCTGAAGAACTAAAGGCACAAATCTTACAAGAGATTAACTTTTCCTGCGCTACTTTGGGTGGAGATATGTTGTGGTGATTAAAATAAAAACACAAAATAAAATAAAATAAGACAAAAAAAAAATCTCCCAGGAGGTTAATTAGCAATAAAAATGGATTAGCCACCAAAAATATATTTGAAGAATTTTGTATTACAAATGTAAACAGAGAAAAGATGCAGAATATTAAGATCACTGACTTATAAAACTAAGAAAACTACTGCCTACAAGTACTCATCACAAAGAAAATCATGAAATCTACAAAAAATAAAACCCCACTAAAACTGATTTCTCAAAAGTAATTTTTATTAATGAATGTAGAGCTACATTTGATTGAATTTGATAGTTGGGCAAGAAATAAATTTCTTCATAAAATAATTAACTTGTGGCAAGGTAGAGTAATGATTTATGCTATAGGCAGAAAATTATAGTTCCCTTCAAAGTTGATGATAAGAAAATATATATAGATAATTATCATATAAGTTCTTGGATAAAAGATTTATTGCGTGGCACACATCAGCAAGAAGCTTTATGCTAAAGAGTATATCCATGCAGAACAATGCTTTTTCACACTTCTTTTGCCCACTAAGCCCAAAAGAGTTTCTGTTGTATCCTTAAGAAAGGTACAATAATGAATTGTGCACCCAAGTGGTAACCTACCAAACAGGGACATTGTAGAGCAAACCAAATTATACTATACAAGAGTGTCACTGAGGGATTAGTCTACTGCAATATACACTATTATATACACTCCTCACTAATCAGTAGCTATGATTTTCATATAACAGATGGACTCATCTATTCTACTGTACCAGAAGGGTAGCAGAATATTCCAGTAGAAAAGTTTTAAAGATACCAAATTATTAAAATGGCTCCCAGCTTTTCTACATAATAATACCAGTAGAAATGTTGCAGTCCATTATTAAAAAATTTGTACGAGAATGGGGAAGTATGTTGTGGTGTAATGGATAACAGATCTACATAAGAAATCAGAGAGTCAAGTTTGAATTCCAGTCAAGTTCATTATATTCATTTACACACAAATACTCTTGGGGAAAACTATGAAACCAATTTTTCTCCCCACACAGCTATGGGTGAAATAGCTGGACAAACTTGGTCCTCTAGCCTTGGTTGGCAATCATTTTACCACAGAAAGAAATAGTTTGGTTGTTTTGTTTTTTATGGCATATCAACCTCGGTGGGTCATTTATTGCCAGCTAAATTTTATTTATTTATTGCTGGTAATACCTTTTTCTTTCAACAATTTATTGTTGTTTTTATATAAGTTTTGTGTTTAGTAATATTTTTTTCTTTTTCAAGTATCAAGATTCATTGGGATTTGTTTTTAAGGGCAGGGTCCCCAAGTCCTACCCTGTTATTTAACATATAACTGAAGAGAAGGGAGGGATTAATACCTTTCCCAATGGTACCAGTGCTTAAATGAATGCAGGGTATTCAACTGGAATTTAAACTCGGCTCACCGATTTCTCTTTCTGAGCCAATATCCACTGCACCACAATGCACATCCGTCACTAAACACTTACAGCATCTGGTATTCCCAAGCGGTCACCAAAAGAAATAAATAGCCTACAGTGGGAAAAACTTCTAGCTTGTCAGTCATGAATCAAAAGCGACATGACAGCACAAGGGTGTAGCACATATGGTATTTAACTGACTGACTGATATAAGAATGGAAAAAATTTGAAGGAAAGAAGATCTCTATGGAAGCAAATAAAAAAAATTGCTCTAAGTAATGTCAAATTTGAGATTGAAATATGAAAAAATTAGCAGACTGAGGAAGATTATAGAAGATTATAGAATGACAAGGATCTCTTATAAAAATTCATAATAATACAATAATAATTTATTCATTTATTCATATATACAAATGTCCCTTGCATTGTGGCGGTGTCTTATCTGATCTCTGCTACTAACTGATAGATTCCACTTTCTTTCTCTATTTATATTAAAGACCTTTTTCACACAGGCTTGTTAACTTCTCTCAGTTTTGTAATCCACTCCCTTTTCATTGGTTAGAAAATAATTCACAATGGATCACAAAATTTGGCTTTGTCTTTTTCCTTCAGTACATCCATCCTTTTTCCTATTGGTCAAAATTAGATTTCACACTGAACTGCAAAATTTGTAAACAATGAAGAAAAGAAAATTACTTTTAATTTCATATTTACCACAGCTACTCTTCATTTGCATAATAAAACATGATATCTCTAAAAATAAGTTCTTATTGATATTTAGATATTATAAAATGAAACTAACGTGGTATACACATACACACACACACATATATATATATATATATATATATATATATATATATATAGGATTAATACAAATATAAAATTTATCTTTGATTGATGTTATATTCAGCACCCTGTATATATATATATATATATATATATACAGGGTGCAATGAATACATTATGCAAATCTGAAAATAACACTGATATTTCATTTTAACATATATATTTACCAAAATTACACAAAAATATCATGAAATATTAAAGAGTAAATTTATTCAATAAAATCGCCATTGGCTTTAACCACAGCCTCCTGACAACTTTGGAACTTCCTGCAATTTTTCTAGATTGTCTTCTTGCTTAAATTGGTGAATGCTGCCATAATCCTTGCCTCCAGTTCATCTTTGGTGTTAAAACTGCACCTCACACATGATAATCAAGTCTGAAGAGTTAGATGGACAAATGGAAAGGTCACAGAATTTGTGTTCTCCTGATTGCGTGGCATATGTTGCCAGACATAGAGTGGCCACCCTTTTGATACAGGGCAGCACTACCTCCTCAAGGAACTTGATGTAGGCCTTTGTGGTGAATCTAAAACTCTGTGGAAAGATGAATAAAGGCATAATGTCACTATCACTAGTTATCATTCCAAACACCTTTGTAATCACCTTTACATTTATTCAACACTTTTTGAATCCTCTGCATTGACATCCAAACACTAAAATGTTTCTGTTGGAGCTTCTAGTATGAATACCCAGCAATACAGAATAGAGTTTCCAAATGTTTGTTGATGCGAATTATTTCATGGTGCTCTTTTCTTCACAGATGGTGTCCAACTGACCCTACTATACTATGTAGTTGACAAAACCAAAAATAAACAATGCACATGCACAAAATCAAAAATATAAAATGGTGATAATTTACCCATCACACTATATATATATATATATATATATATATATATATATATAGTCATCAGCAGACAGACCTGTTTTGTTGTATCACAGCTCATCAGTATGGTTAGACATCAGACTGCTTCTAGCTAAGATGGAAACCCGACTTAATTGACATCAGTCTACCTCTGAGCTATAGGCACTCAGTAGAGGAAGGTGGACTTTAGTGTGCTATATACAATGTAAACACATGCCAGTAGTCGAGAATGTTCAAATTCATTACTGAATGAATGATGCGTAAATGCGTGAGTAGCTACTGTTTATTTTAAAGGCTACCATTTATATATATATATATATATATATATATATATATATATATATATATATATATATATATTAAAAATATATTAAAATCCTTTAAATGTAACAGTTATTTCTTTCCATGAAACTCCAACAGACACAGGGAGCACAATAACTGAATTGAGTAAGTTTTCAGCTACAAAACTATTTTTCCACATAGTCACCATGACTGGCTATGCATTTTTACCAGAAATGAACAAGTTCATGAATGCTGCACTCATAAAAATCTTCCCTAACAGATGTGACCACACATTGTTGTTACCACTGTTAAAATGCTTTACCTACCACCTAACTGTGCTCACATCCACTGTAAATGTTAAGTAATATCAGTGAATGTCAATTGGGTCAACTCTTCATTTTGCCAGATTGTCACAATGTATAAAGTTAATAGGAAGTATGTGAAAAATATTTTTCACGTACTTCCTATTAACTTTAAACAGAATGATCAGATACTCAGAGAAACCCAAACGTAAAATAACGAATTTGTTCGCCTGAAGAGAGTCAATTTTATACTCGAAACACGTGTAGCGCAAACCATGACAAATTAATACTCCATAACTTGTATGAATACCAAACAATAAATATATATTTTAAAGAAAACGTTCACGGCTTCTCACAATTTTTATTTTATACTAATTACTCTTGTTGGAACAACCCTATTCCTTTATTCGATATATATATATATATATATATATATATATATATATACCTGTATGTATATTTTTTTGCTGTCTACTTAACAAAAAACATTGTATGAAGTAAATTATATACTTATAAATTCAGAAGCAACTTATGCTTTTCTGGATGTCATTCTCTAACACTGTACTTCGTAAAATACATTTTCTTGTTTTCTTTTCTTTTATTGTTGATACCTTCTCCTCTCTCAGCCTGCAACATAATTTCTCTCTCTCTCTCTCTCTCTCTCTCTCTCTCTCTCTCGTGATCATACAATTTTTATTTTTTTGCTTGCTTTCCTTCCTATTTCATAGTTTTCCGTCTCTAAATATCTTCTCACCTTTATTTCATTTTATTCCTTTATGAATTAATGATTTTTCAGTCTTATTCCATCATGATCATCATCACCACCACCATCAACACATCATCTCATTCTTTTCTGTTGAAACCCCTTCTTATTTAATCTTGCTCACAAATCATCTTTCAGAGATGCTTCCCCAAATTGGACTCTTTCATTAAATGAATTTCATCTAATTATTAACATTATTATTAATGCTCGTGCCACAGTGGAATTGACAACAAAAAATTAATTGCTTATTTCACTTATAAATGTCAACATAAAGTCTATTTTCTCCCAGGTAATTTTTCTGTCCAAAATATTGGCGACTGATTTTGAATCATGTTTTTTTTTTTAATTGCAAGCTAGTGAATTCTGATAAATTTGTTCCAACATAAATTACTAGAATTCAAAAACATTAAGATTATTGTCTCTACAATAGGTCAGGCATATCAGTTTTGTTAATTCTACATTGTTGTTTTATTTCCAAATTTTGATATAGATAAAATATCACAAATTTTGATAACATTTCATGTAACTTCAAAGTTCACAAGGGCAAATTATCAGTTTGGTGCTTTGACATTTCACCGTCATTTTTTATTTCTATTTATCAACAAATGCCCAAATAAAATAAAAAAAAAACCAGTATGGTATTATGTTATCCTTAAGTCATTTGCATTAAACCCCTAAACACACATGCAAACACATACAAGAAGGTGACAGATATAATTCAAAGTTCAAATCCTGACTCTTCTTTTGGTTACAGAGATCTTTTATAGTTTTATTTATTTTGTTTCACACAATTTAAATTTTACTTTAATTTGTTTTTAATAATATTCAAATAGCAAAAAGAAAGAAATATTAAAATGATTATCAATGACATTATTCCATCTTATTTTACATCCTGAGTAATTGGTTATGTTTCATTCTGGCCATTTTAATTTTCCAAAAACGCTGAAAAAAATTTTACGCAACATCTGTTTTTTATTGCATTGCGTTATTTATCTATTTGTTTTAAAATTTTTATATTACTATGACATTTGTGTGGGTGCACAGTGGTGCAATGGATAGCAGCTTGGAATAAGAAATCAGAGAGCTGAGCTCAAATTCCAGTTGAGTTTGATACATTCACTTGCACATAAATATTCTTGGAAAATATATGAATCCATTACTTCTCCTCCTAGTTACAGGTAAATAGCAGGACAGACTGAATCCTATGGCCTTGGTTGGCGAACAGTCTAGGAGAAGGAAAACTGAATTCAAACAAACCTAATGAGGGCTGATCTAGATACACCACTGCTGCTATAGCTGCAGTATGTGTGGCTCATCTACAACCTTTATATGGTATGGGACTCATGACTGATAATATTTGTAGATTTAAACTTTTGGGATTGCACTTTATTTTATTACTAGCAGTATAGCCCGGCATTGCTTGAGTGTAATGAAAGCTTTAAAACTAATTCATGGTCCTGGAGCTCAGACTCTTTGGACGTTGGCACAAAAAGCAATAGTTGTTTCCAGTTAAAGCAAAACCGTAGACTGAAAGAAAAATGAATGGATGTAAGTCAAATTTTGATTTCCTGGTATCGATATCGAATAAGTTTTTTTCATCATAAACTGAATTTTGAAGGCTAAATAAGTCCTCTGAGTAAATGGTATCATGGCTGAGACTAAGAACTACAATTATACCTACTTAGAGCCAAACCTGAAGCAAAAACTAAAATAAAAGGGCTGAAAAAATACAGACATACAGGCAGATAAACAGACACACACACAAACATCTTGCCTTTTATATATATATATATATATATATATTATCGATTTTCTGCACTATTGTAAGAACTGCAACCTTGAAACTTCTGAATATCATTTCTTATGTCTTTGTCTATGAGTGTATCAAATTTGATTAAAATCGGACCACTCCTTCTATCACCCGATTTTTTTGATTATTGATTTTCGATATTTATCGGGGGTACCTTGACACAAAACCTAGCTAAGAACACTTGCAGACACTTATAGTACAACTGTGTAAATTTTGAAGAAAATTGGTTCAACCATTTCGGGGACACACACACATACACACACACAAAGTTCCATTTATAAATAAGTTTAGATTTGAAAAGTGTATTTATTATTATGTATAAATGATCCATTTCTCTTTTTTTTCTTTCAATGATAAACTGTAAATAATTAATCTACTGATGAATGAATTAGTGAATAAGGGAAGATAATCAGAGACAGCAATGAATAAATGGAGGGGGCTCCATTTTGACAGATTGCATTAAGGGCATGCATTATCTGTCCTGAACAGAAGAGTTAAATAACCCAAGGCATACATTAGATCTGCTTTTTTTTCACTTTCTTTCCTGTAGATATCATCCTAGCCTGTCAATTGTCTACCTTCATTCTTGCTAGTCTGCTTTGGTAACTACTTAAAAAAAATTAAATCTATCATGGCCTCAAGTTCTTCATGCTTCGTAGCATATTTGATACTAATTGCAACATTAAATTTCTTTCTTTTTTTTTTAGGTAACATCAATAATGAATACAGTCACAAGTAAAATAGCAGTTTTAAGCTATCAAATATGAAATTCCAGTTTCTCCTCAAGTTATTGAAAAATGAGGTTAGGGAAAAAAGGGGTTGAATTTATTTTGCCTAGATGAAATCAGTTGTTACTGACAAATTACATATTTCTAATTTATATTGCAATGTATATTAAGCGAAAAATGATGAAATTCTTCATTGCAAGACAAATGTAATATAACAGGGAAATTGCCACAAAATTATTAGAAATGATTTTATGGGTGACTTTCAATATGCTTCATTGCAAAAATATTTATAGAGTAGAGAAAAAAGACCCATGGAGATTGTATGGCTTCTTCTTTTTTTTTAATTTTCAATCAAAATATATAATGGCATTACTGACAGTTGGTTACCTCAGTAGATTGAGAAAAGTCTGGCGACTTACAATGTGAAGTTCAAAAATCCATCAGGGTTCATTTAGTTTTTCCATCATTTTATAGTGAAAGAAATAGCGATGTGCAAGTTCAAAATTATGAAAAACTGACATGGATTCTGAATTATCGTCATGCAAAATAATGATGATAAATTTTTTTTTCATGCTTAATTTATTTTATGAAGTTGCTAAAAAGTATTGTGTAAATACTCTTGTCTTTCTTCATTACAACTACGTGTCTTATTTGTTCCTTGAAATGAACGTGCTACATTATATAAGAGAGTCGTAAAATTTATGCTTATTTCAGTTCTTTCTTGGAGAATAAGTCAAGTCAGTTTCTATGTAGAGTAACAATTAATAGCAGTCATATAAAGAATGAATTTCTCAAAAACCATCCATGTAGCATTCCTTGTGCCCATACCATTTTTGTGTCAACAACATTCTAAATAATTGCTCTCTAGTGGAATCATCCATAATTATTGAAATCTATCATGTTTTAGGATGTGCGTTGTGGTGCAGTGGATAGTGGCTTGGAACAAGAAATCAGGGAGTTGAGTTCAAATTCCAGTTGAATTCTTTGCATTCACTTATGCTCAAGTACCCACGGGAAAAGTATTAATCTACCTCTTCCTCCAGTTATGGGTTAAATAACAGGACAGATTGGGTTCTATGGCCTTGGCTGGAAGCCAGTCTACCACAGAAAGTATTGGCAACCTACTGCAGGATAATCTTCTGCCCACTCAGTCATGTCTCTTTTCGAGACATGATCGTCGAAGTGTGTATCACGTATGGCACTTAACTGACTGACTGATCATGTTTTTGCTTTACTGACACATTATCTGCACCCCCTGTCTAACCATATTTTACCACTTCAGGTCACTGGGCTTTGAATTCCAAATTACCTTTCTTTTAGACTGGTTACCAATCACAGCTAGAGAGCTCAGTCTGCCCTGTTCTTTAATCTGTAGCTGAAGCAGGTGTAAGAAGAGATAGATTCATCCTTTTTTCAAAAATATTTTTTGTAAAGGTGAATGTAACAAACTCAACTAGACTTCAAATTTTTCATACTAATTTCTCATTCTAACCTACTAGCCATTGTATTACCTCCACATCTAAAATAATACACACTGTGCAGTGAAACTTTATATACAATATATGTGTATGTATGTATGCATATATGTATGTATGTATGCAAGTATGATGCGATGTTGAAAAATTCTAAGTTCAAACCACGTCCCAAAACTTGATCAACTTTTTACTACCTTGTATATATATGGTGGATTCTCCCATTGATTACGATGTATGAATGCTGAATGATTCAGCTATTTTAGAAGAGAACTGCCAGACTACCCATACATAATATTTGATTAAAGTGGTGAAGGCTTTTCTAGAATCAGTTACACTTTTTAGAAGAATTAAAAAGAGAAGAATGGTCCACAGTGTACCACCAAATCTCAAAAATTGCTTTTCAGGTTTTAATTCAGAATTTTCTTTCTACTATACCGGTTACCAACTAAAACTAATGAGCCCAGTCTGTCTGGCTTTTTAACCTGTAGATGGTTAAAAAAAAAAGATTCATTGTTTTCTCATGAGTATTTGAATAAAAATGAATGCAATGACCTTGATTGGAATCTGAATCGTGCTAGTCACCAGATATATATAAAGTACAAAGTGTTTGTCTCTTTAGCAGAGCAGGTTTGTGGATTCATGCCAACTTTGAAGTTTCATGAGGACAACGTTAAGATCTCACTCATCAGGGCTGATGAGTGAGGACATCATAATGGTGTTCTCACGAAACTTCAAAGTCGGCATGAACTGGCCCTGTTAAAGAAACAAACTCTTATCAATACTCTCTCTACACCCCAATATCAAGCAGTTTACAATAAAAACCTGTTGCCAAAATACATTTTATCAGTAAAACCACTAAAAAACAACAACCTTGGCACTAAACATTATCCCAATTAAAGATGATATATAATATATATACATATATATATACATATATTCCTGCAAACAATGCAAAAAGCTTAAGGCATGAAACTACTATCTACCAAGGATATCTACAAGGTTATTTACAAATACTCTCTTTTTGATGGATGTGCCTTGTGATGCAGTGGATATCAACTCAGGACGAGAGATCGGGGTGCCAAGTTCAAATTCCGGGTTGAATTCCTTGCTTTCACTTACGCACAAATACCCTCAGGAAAGGTATTAATCCATCTCATCCCTCCAGTTATGGGTTAAATAATAGGACAGATTGAGTTCTATAGCTTTGGCTGGCAATCAGTCTACTGCAGAAAGCAATGGCAACCTACTGCGGTATAATCTTCTGCCCAGTCAGTCATGTCTGTTTCGAGACATGATCGCCCAAAGCGTATATCATGTATGGCAAATGACTGACTCTCTTTGATACTAATCTCTTTGCTCCCCACACATATAGCAAATTTTAAACAATATAATTCTGTCTACAAAATAGGTCCATCTACAAAACTCCAGAGTTGAGGTACTGAAGATAATATTAATCAGCTAAGTGACAAATTTTATATTATATTTGGATTAATCACATATAAATATATATATAACTGCCATTTCTTTACTTCATTATTAAACTGAGCAACCATGTGCCTGCAAATGTCTTTACAAGCACCCTCACTCTTTGATATCCTTTTACATAAGTGACACTTGGAGAGTCTTGTAATCAAAAACTATTAAACAATATTTATACTCGCAATAATTCAACTAAAATTCACTAGGTAATAGATTATTTTCAAGTTTCTTTATTTTTTATAGTAAACTACAGGAATTTAATTTGGAGGCCATAAAGAAAAATCACAATTGTATATGAAATTTATATCTAAAACTACTCCTGATGGCATAATAACTTATGATAGCAAGTACTACATTATAATAATGATAGATTAATATAATGGTAACATTTACATGTTTCTTATTCCATTTCTGGCATCAATTTAAATTTGGTCAACTTATTGTAGCATTTATAATGTCATAGAAAAGAAATAGATACATTATAAGAGCAGATAATACATTTAGTTCCTTTTTGGTGCTTTTAAAAGAAGACCAAATAAGATCTTGTCAATATTTATTCGAACAAGGTAAATAGTGGATGATTTTTGTGATTTCACTCACCAGCTGGTCTTTTGTTCAAAAAAAAAAAAAAAAGAAAGAAAGAAAATAAAGAAAAATTCATTTGTTTTCCAAAATCTCAAAAATACCAAAAGTTAAATGAAAAAAAAAAAATCTATCTTACTATGTTCTAAATGAAAACTAAAGAAATCTGAAATTATCCAGTGTGTTGTGATAAGGAGATATTATCATTAGTGAGAGTTTTTCTTAGTCTTTGGTGATATCGACTCATTTCTACCTGCTATTCTATTGTGTTCTGATGAATCAATTCGTACTGTGCAATTTTTATTCAGTAATTAACCACATCAAGCTAGACATTACTTAATTAGCTGATTCAATTAATTAACAACATATTGTATAGAAGATTCATCTTCTGTTGCACAAAAGAGTACAATAAGTGAGAGAGAAAGGAAACTGGTCACTTTCTTTTATTGAATTTTTTTTCATAACCCTTTGTTATGGCTATGCAATTTCTTTTAAGTGTCACATTGAAAAGAGCAAAGATTAATTATAAAGACAAAATGATATCATTACAAATGTTGAAATGAAGAAGGCAGAAGATAATTAAAAATATATGTACCTGTAAAATTAGGCATGAAAAGAAATAGTCTGTAATTTACTGCTATCTCAGAATCCTAAAGTAAAGATTTTAGGATGGAATTAAATCCTAGAAACTTTGTTGAATGTAATATATAACATACAAATATTACTCTTTAGTACCTAATATTAGGGGTAGTCATAATAACTATTAAATGATAATTTTTCTCAGTATGCCATGAACATGGGTTATAATGAAAGTGGGTATGAAATTATGTAAAGCATGAGAAGTCACAAAATCTCTTCAAAAATAAACAAAATAACTGTCCTTTACTTTCATTAGGCACCTTACAGTATTCCATAAGCTTTTTCTTTAATCAATTCACACCAAGCAAAGTGATAATACCACTAAGATGCAAGAGGCTACTGAGAGTGAAAGAGCATGAAAAAACTTTAGAAGGAACTAGAAAGCCAAACCTAAAGAGAAAACAGGGGATAACCCTATACTCCTGTTCAAAAAATGAATGCATATGTCTACATCTTCAAATAATATATAAGCGCTGTGTCAGAGGGATATGACACATTAATACATATTTTCTTTGCAGAATATAACATTTATGTTCAACCAGAATAAAATGTCCACTCCAAACAATGAACCCTATATTTATAAAATCAATAATCACTAATAAGAGTCATTTCTTTAAATTCTGTATCTTTTCAGGGTGTAAGCAATCAAAAATCTTCACAGCTTTCTTTTCTTTAATATCTGTGAATTTCCATGACTGCTTCAGGAAAAGATTGTGGTGTGCTTTCTGTTGCTTTCTTCACAATAAGAGTAATCTAGTTTGTTACATTCCAAATATTGATCAGTTTATACTGTGAAAATCCATGAGTCTTTTTCATTTGTTGTTTGCTGAAGAAATGATTAGCAATTGCATTTGTATGATTATTTTTAGGTATGCATTATAAATCTTTTGTCAGTTCCACTAGCATCTATTTTCTAAATGTTATTACTCATATTCTGGATTATAGATCCTAGTGGAACTAACAAATAATTTATAATGCACGCCTAAAAATAATTGTACAAATGCAATTTCCAATCACTTCTTCAAAAAACAGCAAATAAAACATACTTAGGGATTTTTACAGTATAAACTGATCAATATTTGAAATGTAACAGGCTAGATGCCTTCTCAAGACATCAATAAAAAAAAATTGGAACTAATTATTGATAACAAAATAACAAGTTGCTACAATGCTACAAAAGCCTGAGAGAGAGTGAAAGTGAGAAAGAATTGTAGTAAATTCAACTGCTATTCATGCACTAAAATGACCTCAATCCCCTTTTGGGGATTGTCTGATGTTTAGAATTAGACTATTGACGTGACAATTAGATCAGAATCATTTCTTCACAATGTTCCATTTTGCCATATCAAAAAATAATATTATCAAGACTGGCAATGGAATTGGGTGCAGACAGAATCTAAATAACTTCCTGCATTGATAAATGAGATTTACTATTCAAATATGAAAGTCCTTGGAAATCATAAGAAAATTATTTAGCTAATTATTTGAGATATTTGAAAGTGCCTTTGCAGAAACAGCCAGCAACAATAATTTGTTTCTCAAGAAGTTCAAATTGCCTGTATTTATACAATGTACATTTTGAAGTTTACTATGCAAAAAAAAACAAAAAACAATTTAGCAATTATTATGCTATAGCAAATTTAAGCTCAACTTCATGTTTTCAAAATATCCAACTACAGAGATATTTTAATGTAGTCTATAAATAACATGCACTTTTTTATTAAAATTAAGATTCCAAAGTAAAAAATATTCATAGTAAGAATATCAACATAACCCTGATATCCTGACAAGCCAATACATTTGAAAAACGTATAACAAATAATTGAATCTATATAAAAGAATCATAGATATAATATTGTCATCCTGTTTTGACAAATTGTTGACCCTAGGTCAAAATTGGACAGTGAGAATTTCCTGTCTTTGGCTACCTGAGATAGTTGGATAAGTACAGGCAACCAGCAAGAGAGAGTAAATTCTCTTTCCCTCATCAGGGAAGAGGCCAGAGACACAGTCGAAATGGATAATTGATATTATTTTCATTTTAAGCTAGTAATAATTATACAGTGAGGGAAAATTGAGCTCCCATAGCTACCTTTAATCAGCCCAGTTTTGTGCCTTTTCAATAAAACCAAGGTGGAAAACAAAATTAACAGATTTGGAGCCCATGATTTGAATAAGATGGTCAAGCTGAAATTGGTGTGCTGCTAGAGATGACTGAGCAAACCACTGTCTCCAAGAACATTGTTACTGAATGTATTATTGAAATACTTTCCAACTGTTTATGTGTCACTAGCTTTGACTTGTTTATAACTGAATATATAATCGATATATAAATATATATAAAAAAAACTACACCTGTAGTGTTGCAGTGTTCTACTGATTATATTCCATTTGCCAGCTATCAGCTACTGTGGATTGTGTAAATCTGGTCTTAAATATATACCAGACCTCTCACATGTCTAGACTAACCTAGCCAGGTGATTAAAGGCAATCTTACTTTGGCTGGTCTGAGATGAAACACAGTATGGGCAGATTTGATTAAAGTTCAGCAAGGAGAAGCTTGGATACACCTGGTGATCATGTTATACATTTAGGTATTCTTATTCACTTTTGCACCCAAGAAAACAGAGTATCCCCTGACCCACATGTTAGGTAGGCAGATAACTGAGGGATATGACAGAATATTGATAAGAGTTGTCACAAGAGTATTTTTTTTTACTTTTAGATATTGAAAACAGAATCTTTCATTACAAACATCAATAAAAGCAATAAAATTACAGCTTCTTCTATGTACTGTGTCCTTTCAGAATGTTGGTAATCATGGCCCTCCACAATTTCCTGTTTTTGCAACTCTTAGTAAATTTTATCTTTTTGCTATCTCTCCTAAATCCCATTCTACAATCCAGTTGCACAAGTTCATTAAGTAGGTTATGTACTATTGTCATCTGTAGATCTTGCCTTCAATATGTCCCATGAGTGTCAAATTTGACAAGCCTGCTTTCATTATTATATGCCCCAAAAATTTCAAATGTCTCCTCTTGATATTAAGCATAAGTGTCTTTTTTTTTTTTTGTTTCCCTTTCTATAAAATTTATTCATTGCTCACATTTTCAGTCTATGGTATTTTCAGCATCCTTCTGTAGAGCCACAATCTATTTCCTCAAGTTTCTTCCTCATCTGTGCAGAGATGGTCTAGCATTCACTACCATATAGAAAAGGTGTGTAGAATCATTAATAATAATGATAATAATGTTGACTTGATCATGTGCCTAGATCCAAAAGAGGCAGAGGATTACTTCAACTAGAACTGTCTTACAAAAACCACAACAATCAGTTCTCACAGATACCTAGAAACTACAGAAAACTGAATGATGATCTGTATCAAAGAACATTAGTAAAAAAACATTGGTAATAAAGGAAGCCAACATATTCAAAAGGATAATTTCAAGTGGGTGCAGAAATACAGATGAAATATAATATACCTACTGCAGCACCAAAGAACATAGAAGAGTAAATGTAATGTACCAAATGCAGAAATGATGGCAAGATAAGTCTCTTCATGGTCAATACTCTTTCCATACCAAACAAGCTGATATAGACAAACACTGTACCCATCAGTAGTTACAGAAACTACCAAGCACTCATGCTGAAAAATTGTATTGATCCCAAATACAGATTCTGTGATAAATATCCAGAAATACTGTATCAGGTTGCACAGTGTTAGCATCAACTGAATATAAAACTCGGCATGATAGAGTGGCCCAATATCTTCACTGGAATATATGTAACTTATACGGGAATGAAACTTTAAGAAACTTGTATGAACATCACACAGAGATAGGACCTGTGACAATTTTTTGGCATTCTACAATACACACAGTCAGAGCAATCAAAGCTAATCACTCAAGACATCATGATGTAGGGGCCTCGGCTATGCTTGTCAAATTGGCCTTGTGCCAAACACAACTGAAGTCCCCACAATTTAAAATATCAGAAGGTTGAAGATTGAAATGTGGAAGGATAAAATATTTAGTTTGTAGATTAAAGTTAAATTTTAATTAACAGAATAACAAAATTGTAAGAAGAAAAATAAAATGTTCATAGAGAAAATACATGTAGTTAATTGTTCAAAGAGAAATGTAAGAACATAAATGTCTCAGAAATTAAGAGTTCATAGTTGATAGTAGCAGAATGTGTGCATGTAAAAAGATTAAAAAGGTTGCTGATAAAAGTGTGTTCTTTTCCTTTTTATAGCCAGAGAAAAAGTGAAGAGGAAAGTCAGGCAATAAAGGTGATTGTACTTATCAGAGTCCATTTAAATATCTTCTTGTTGTTTTCTGTGATGGTGTGTGAGTGAAGACGAAGAAAGGGAAATTGGAAGGAGAGGAAAAACATTTGTGTGATACGCCCTTATGTCCAGGTGGGCAAGTTAAATTTTCTTTAGTTACATTGTGATGAGGTCCTTCAGATTCAGATTCGCTCTCATGTTGGACTGATTTGACCGGTCAAGAAACATGGTTTAAGTAGTGAAATTTATCACATGACTGGATCAAAATCATATACCTATTTTCAAGGTGTTAAGAAAAATTAACCAGGGTCATAGATCAATTTGCTATTTCCTATCCAATCAGAATCTAGAATCTATTACTTTTCACACTGACTTGTGAAAAATGACTTGGTCTGGGTTTTTCCAAAATGTTTTTAGTCGTTTTGATCCAGTTTTGCAAGTGTGCAATTTTACTTTTTTTACTTTTAGTTAATTGTCAGATGATATAGGATTGGTATCCTATAATGATCAACAACCACAAGAACAGAACGTGCTTTCTTATTGACATGGCAGTCCCTGCAGATTGCAATGTACCTTTGAAGATCTTCAAAAAACTATCAGAATACAAAGATCTTGAAGTGAAAATCTAAAAAATATAGCACATAAGCACACCAATAATTCCAGTTGGAGCTCTTGGATTGATTGGAAAAGGTTCTGATAGACTCATTGAAAGGGATCCTGGTAGCCAATGCCTTAAAGAAATACAAAATATTGTAATCACTAGTACAGCCCACACATTACAAATAGGTTTACCTATGTAAAATTTGTCTGATCTTAGGGTTTATTTCCTTTGTTTTTACCAAAAATGATCCATGGAAAAAGCCATTTCTGACCTTAGGTCTCTGGCTGGAACCAGGAAAGAAAAATAAATACAACAGAAATCAAAAGAAGAAAATAAAAAAATAATAATAATAACAACAATATCTGCACTAATATTTAAAGAGCAATTATAGATCTATTTTTTTATAAATGCAATGTTGAATTGCTGCTATGAAATTAAACCATAAAAATCAAACATCTACAAACACCTGAATTTTTTTTTTTTAACAACAATGACCAATAATAATGTTTATATAACAATGCAGTTTTGATTCTAAAAAAAACCCTGATATTGGCCTGATTTCTCTTCTATTGGTAGCCTGGAATCTTAATATCGAAATGAACCACAGAGGGAAAACACACACACAAACACACACTATTAAGAAAAGAAGAAACGTCTAAAGCCATCTCACCACCAGAAAAGCCATTTGATTTATGATTTGTAAAACATTAATGCTACAAAGGTTGTTATTGATATGTCTTTGCAATAAATCATACTGTTAAAGTGGTTATTATTCAGTCCTTATTTTTTAAATTTTTTTTTTTTAAATACTTCCTTCTTCGGTAGTTCTTTCATCTATTCTTGATATATGACCAGTCTTCATTTGGATAATGAAATAATGTAACTCAGCTATTCAGACAGTAATGGCTCTTGGCAGCATCACTTGTAAGACAGATGCTGTCTGTCAAAAACAACAGTACTTTGTCAATAGTAAAAGCTAAAAACCTTTAAATGGCTTGCTGTAATTCAACAGTTTAGTTCTATACAAAATATGTTTTAAAAGGTTAATTTCCTCATAAAAAGAAAGATCATTAGATAAAAATATTTTCGCTGTTGAATGATCAACTCCCTTTTTACAAGATTGATTTTATGACATCAGGTTATTCATTTATCACTATTGATAATAATACAACTGTGACACTATTAGGCATAACTATATGGCATTATTAACATAGTTAATCACTTTTTGTTTACCATTTCTTTTATACAAGATATGAATAACTAAGAATATAAATATAATATATTTATTAGAGGACATAATATAATTATCGCAAATTTTTAATTTGTACATTTTAAGGGTTTCAAATTGTGACTTAAATTCAATATTCCATAATAATGATGTTAAAAGAAATGATTCATTTATCTTTTGTTGTGCTTATGCATTAACAGAGATATGAATTTTAATGAAGCCAAAAGTTTTCTTCGAACTGGTGATTGTTGAAACTTTTAAAAGTGCTTAAAACCTAAATTTCCAATAGTTCTTGTTCACACTTCCAAATAATTTACAAGACAAAATCTATAGATTGGGATGGAAAAAATATTAGTAATACACAGAACTCATTCAGTCAGACAAACTATGAAGCATAAGCAGAGGACAAGTCTAAAAAGAAGGAAAATTCATTTATTACACATACTTGTTGTCAAGCCTAACCAACCATTAATGTATAAGTCACTTGCTCACTGATGGAATGTGGCTTCTCTCTATCTTTTTTACAAGTATTTTCACAGCTTCTGCTCTGATGAACTTCATTCCCTGGTGCCCTGACCACATGAATTTACTAGTGCTACTAAACTGGTATCAAGGTCCCACCCTTTTCCTGTCAAAATAGACAAATGTAATTACCACTTCTACTCCAACAGTTTCTTTTCTCACACTTCCCATCTGTGGAACTCTTTTCCCTATACTTGCTTCTCTGATAGCTACAATCTCCAAAAGTTTAATTGTGATGTCAATTGCCATCTTTTATTTTTCTAAATCTCATTCACCTCCCATCCTTTCTTCAGCATCCTCTGTACCGTTTTTTTTCTCTCTCTCTCTCTCTCTCTCTCTGTAAACCCCTGTGCACCAGTGGCAGTCCTGCCTTGCTTATGGTGAAATGATTATAAAAAAGAAAATTTTAATTGTTGTAAAAATAATTAAATTGGACAAATTTGTACAAGATTACAAATATATAAAAAAAAATTTGATAATATTTTCATTCCAGAAATGAATCTGTAATCTGAAGATCTTTAGGCCTCAACACCAAATGGGCACATGGAGACTACAAAAACTGTAAAACCAATATATATAATGTTCAAAAAGAACCAAACCAATAAAAACTCACAAATTCATTCAACAGAGCTTGGGAAGCTGACTCAGAAGTGATTGCTCCTGTTTGGATAGAGAAGAAGTTTGATATTTTTAAAAGCCCAAAACTTCCAATGACACCAAGAATAAACTTCACTGATGAAGGTTGTTGGTACATCACAAAAGGGTATTTAATTTATACAAAACAAAACTTTTTCATCATCAAAAGAAAATTTATATATTCATTTCTTCTTTTTCGTGTGCTGTGTCTCTTCAGGACATAGGCTATCATGGACTTTCACTTGGCTCTGTCTGTTGTCGCTCTCAATATTTTTCCTCTTGGTATCTCTCAAATCCTGCTCCACCATTGGTTTGCTCAGGCCTATTAAGTATATCACATGCTGCTTTCCTGTCTCTCTTTCCTCCTGTCCTTTCTGTGAGTATTAAATTTTCCAAGCACATCTTCCTCATTACATGTCCCAGGAACCTCATCTGTCTCTTCCTGATGTTAAGTATCAGCTTTCTTCTTGTTTGCATCCTCAGCAATGCCTCATCATTGCTCACTTGCTCAGTCCGTGGTATCTTCAGCATCCTTCTGTAAAACCACATTTCTGCTGCTTCAAGCCTCTCTTTTACCCTTGATGAGATCGTCTGACATTCACTTCCATACAGAAGGACAGATATCACATAGTAATCCAAAGAAATATTTACTGTTTTTGCTGTTAGCATCAGTTAGTGAGATGCGGAAAGGAAAGGATGAGAAAAATTTTAGGGTTATTTTTCTCACAAACATTACATAAGAATGATACCCATACTCCCCAAAATTTCATAAAAATATTTATGAAGGATGTTGAAAAGTTTTCACCCTAATCCACTTCCAAAAAATTGACCAACTACCTGAATATCAGAATTGACTATGAAATTTTTAGCAGACTCTTGTAATATTCCTCTATAGCATATATAGATGTATAGGTATTCTGCCCATTAAAAACAATTAACTCAAAATTTCTACTTTTGCTTATCATGATATTATTCCTCACTGAATTTTATGCTTAATATTTGTGAATCATAAAAAATAATGGAAGAAAAAGAAGTTTTTTTTTTAAGTAAAAAACAGGATAAAAATACAAAACTAAGAAAATTTATAAAAACAGAGAATAAACTACAAATAGATATTTGTTAAAATTTAATTTTAAAAAAAAGAAAAAGCTATTTCATTTATTTATATAAAATGATTAACAATAAAACCCAAATATTCATATTCTGAAAAAAAGAGAACTACATGTACACGTGTGGATAAATTGCTAACTGCAAATATTGTGGCCACTGATAATCAAAGAATCTTATGTACAAGGAATTTTATAGCATAAACAAATGCACATATATATATATATATATATATATATATATATATATATATATATATATGTGGTTGTATATGTAAGTACATGTGCATGGATTCATAGCGAAATATATCTGTTGTATGAATAATAAAAATTGGAATGAAATTAAACTTGGTAAAATAGCAAATGAAAAAAGATGGGATAATTTTGAATTCACAAAAGGGAAATAAATTTGTAATATGTAATATTTTCCACTTGACTGAAATGCAAAGAAGCCATTGCTGCAAATGACAGAAACTTCAATTTCTTATATTTGCTTATACATAAATGCCAGTTAAAGTTTATATTTGCTTAAATATCTCAAGTAAAAAGCAGAAAAGGATAAGAAAGATAAGGGAATTGTTTACATCAACCAGAACAAGCATTAGTCACACATGGTTTATATATGTTTGTATGGGCATATATATATGCATGTGTGTGTATGTATATATATTTATATATATAAATATGTATATACATACAAATAAATATATATGTATATGTATAGATATCGACACAGGTTTGATTAAAAAGACCCAACAAGATCTCTCTGTTACATTTTTTATTGTATTTTACATATTTTCTAAGTTGTTGTATATCATGATCAAAATTGTGAATAAAATGCCCAATGTTTATGTAGTGCTGTTGTTTTGTCAAATATTTTCAGTCACCTCAGTCATTTCAAGAACCAATATTGTATCTGTATAGGAGGCAGAAAATGTATGTATATATATATATATAGAGAGAGAGAGAGAAAGACAGAAAAAAAGAGAGATAAATTCATGTTAGTGTGTGTGTACACATATTCATATAAATATGGGTATACATGTGTGTGTGTGTGTGTACATTCTTATATGTAAGTATATGTACAGGGTGCGATGGGTAAACTGTTGGCATTTTATATTTCTAGTTTTGTGCATGTATGTTTGTTTTTATTTTGTCAACTGCAATTTATTGTAGGGTCAATTGTATGTATGTACATATATATAGACGCAAGCATTTGTATGTAGTTATATATACACACATATGATTGACCATACTATACTGTGCAGTTATATATATATGAGGGTCATTCAATAAAAAAAGTGAATTTTTCAGTATAAGGACTTCTAATACAGATAGAAGCTCACTTATTTTTTAATTTTTTTCCTTTGCATCTTTTTTTTAAAGGGATTCAATATTTTTTGCAGATTGAAAAAAAACTTTGAGAGTTTTGAAGATTAACAAAGTTGGCCGACCAAGAAGCATGCTCCAGGATTGAACAGAGGTCAGTTATCAAGTTTTTGGTTGCTAAAGGGTGCAAACCAGTTGAAATTCATAGGAGAATGTCAGCTGTGTATGGTGCCACATGTTTCAGCCAAAAACATGTCTACAAATGGGCTAAATTGTTTAAAGGGCGGAGCAGTGTTGAGGATGAAGACAGGCCTGGGAGGCCTACAGAAGTGAGGTCTCCTGAGGTGATCAAATCAGTCAATGACCTCATTCAGTGAACAGTGCCAACTACTGTGAACTGCTGAGACAGGTCGAGAAAGACATAAAGAACAAATGCAGGGGTCATCAGTCACATGGAGTTGTCTTGCATCAAGACAACGCAAGGCCTCACACAGCAGCCCAAACGGTGCAGACCATCAACGAGCTTGGCTGGGAATTGCTCCCTCATTCTCCTTACTGACCAGACCTTACCCTTTCAGACTTTCACCTGTTTGGTCCCTTGAAAGTGTTCACAAGAGGCACAAAGTTTGAAAGTGATGATGAAGTCAAAAGTGCTGTGACTGACTGGCTGACACATCAGTCCAAAGGTTTTTACACTGAGGGAATACTGAAGCTTGTGCACAGATGAGAAAAGTGTGTGACACTGCTGAGAGACTATGTTGAAAAATTAAAAAAAGTAAGCTTTTATCTGTATTAGAAGTCCTTATACCAAAAAATTCACCTTACTTATTGAATGACCCTCGTATATATATATGTATGCATTTTATATATATATACATATATATATATATATATATGGTGTATGGGTAGGTATTTGAAGGCTATCACAATGCGTTTAGTATAATAAAAGAAGGTAAAGAAGGTATTGGGTATTACCTATTTATTATTCATTAATATTTCGAGATCAGAATCTCATCATCAGAATGATAGGAGAGCTTGGTTTCATGTCGTTCACTGTTAGACCGTGTCTTTAAACGAATGGTCTTCTTTTGCTGCTACTGCTGTCATTAATTATAATGAGTATGTGTGTGTGTGTGTACCTATAAGTGGGTTAGTTCATGAATGTGTGCCTGTGTTTATGGTTTATATAAGTGTGTGCATTAGTAGAATATGGTTTTTTGTCTCTTTTTTTAAGGGATAGCAGGCACCATTTTACGATTTGATTAATGGTTTAGCATGTGCGCGTTAGTCCGCGGCAGGGTTTGGTATTTTTGCATCTCCATCAGAATGGTGGTGGGTGCCACTTTATGACCTGATGTTATGTCTATCTGCTTTAATTGGGGGCATGTTTATTGCTCATTTTTTCTTCTCTCCTCCAGAATTCATTCTCGTGTGATCTCGTGTGTGTGTGTGTGTGTGTGTGTGTGTGCATGAGTGTGTTATGTGTGTGTTTATGTGAGTATACTTCTTGTATTTTTTTCACACTTCTGAGATCATTATATATCTTTTCCGTGTGTGCATACAGATATATGTGTGTGTGTATATATGTGTTACGATGTATAGTATATTGGGGTGTGTGAGTAAATATATATGTGTGATATTGGAGGCCATTTACATTAAATCAAAACAACCCACAACTAATAAAATCACGTTTAAATCTGGTCATAACACATTACATTGCATTTAAATATATGGTTCTGTTAACATTTTGAGCTCTCACGCAACGTGATATCATAGAACCGCATTACAAATTTACAAACTGCATCTGCTATTTGGTAACTGTTATCATTGCTTAGCAAAGTTTTATGTTAACACAAGATAAAATCATCTTTGATGGTGGATGTTTTATGTTAACATTCCTGTAACCTCTCTGAAGATGGCTCAGGTGAGCCAAAAGCTTAGAACCAGCATAATAAAAAATTATCCAAATGTTGAACAATTTTTGTCTTTATTTTTACCTGAAATTAAAGCCTAAATATGATGTTTTTATCACATATGTTGCCCAACTGACCCTACTACACTGTGTACTTGATGAAATCAAAAACAAACAACATGCATGCACAAAGATAAACATAATTTGGCAACAATTCATCCATCACACCTTATATATACACACACACACACACACACACACATATATATATATATACAAACTGTCAAATTCAATGTAAAAATAATTTTGTTAACATGAGAAAAAGTTCACTCACAAATAAATTACAAAGAAACCAGAAGCTTGTTTTTATGAGAATTTTTTGGAGTTAATAAAATGCTAACTGATAAAATATAAAATTACTCTTTATAAAACAGAAGAAAATCATTCATAGTTTTATGTCATCTTAAAAAAAAGTGTAAAAATTGAATTTTTTATGAGTTTGTGCAACATGGGTCAGAAGAGAAAAATATATTAAATTCATACATTGTGTGAATCTGATTATTTTTTTATACAAGCTTAACAAAAATAAAAAAAAAAGCAAACAATAACAAAACAGATTAGATTTACTTTATGTGTGTGTATGTGTGTGTGTTCTCTGTACAAATCTGTGTATATCTATATCATTCTTAAAATGTTGAATTTTTCACATAAACTTCTATATAAAAACCTATTTAAAATTTCTGTTTCAGTTAAGCTACTTTTATTTCTTGCATTGTCTATTTAAAAGTTTAATGCATAATTTCAAATTGCTCAGACCCTTTTCTTTCAACTAACATTTCACTCTTTTACCTTAACAAATAATACTCAGGAAAAGAACAGAAATCTCATAGGTGAGCACTAAACATTTACAGATCCTGGAGGATATACAACTGATACTTTCAAACTGTCTTGAAATTATGATTTTAAACATGATTTTCAGTTTTTTGTCATGAAACTAAAAAGATTGCACACCTGTGTATAATACTGTTAGGGTGGCACCCCTGTTGACTAATGGACTATTCCTGACATCACGTCCGGTTACCAAGTTATGTATTCCGGGCAGTCAGAGGTAGAGAGTGAAGGAGTAAGGGTCGTAACAAGATTCCTCCTGTAGCTGAGTGGAGACACAACTCGGTGTAAACATCAATTGTATTTTTGTTAATACATTATTGTTTTTCACAGTTCCCGATGTCTTCTCGTTAGTTATGTCAATAATAACTTCACAATAAATACAATACATTCACAGATAACTGTGCCAGAAAAGAGGGTTTACTAGTGCTTTGAAAAACAAACATACATTCTTATATATTGTATATTTTAGCAGCAATCTTTATTTCATACATACTCACAATGAACCACATGAAAATCATTAAAAGAACTCCTTTTTCTTTTTTTTTTCTTCACTCTGATCACCTTCACTCCAAAATGGTTTCTCCCTTCTCTCTCAGTTGTCTGTATATATATATATATATATATACATGATAATGAGGCTAACTAAATGACTGGCCAGTAATAACCTAAGAACTATTCCCATGCAAATAACTTAGCAGTATGTAAATCATCTTCTTTTATGCTCCATGTTCCTTCAGAATGTATGGCCTTCCACATCTTCCTCTTATAGCTCTTAACACTCCTTCTCCTGTTACCTCTTCTAAACTTTGCTCAGCCATCCATCTGCTCAAGTCTATCAAGTATGTCACATGTTGCTTTCCTTTGTCTCTTCTCTCTATCCATCCCATGAGTGTTAGATTCTCCAAGCCCTTCTTTGTTAATGCACATCCAAGAAACTTCAACTCTTTTTTCCTGATGTTAAGTAATCTTTTTGACAATGCCATTTTGCCAAGGGAATTAACTCAGTGCAATAATCACTACAAGCAGTTTCTACACTTTCTCATTAAAGAAAAAATATCAGACCACTAGAAAAAGTGAATAAAAAAAATTTATGAAAATTACTACCACACTTATACCGCACAATATTAAACACAAATATAAACATATACTAACAATTAACCCCTTTAAAATGATTAATGAATTGGACAAAAACAGTTGGGACAATAATGACTATGGACAGTTATACACTATCTCCGTTTTCATAAAAGAAAATCTATGAATATACGAAAAAAAACTTATTAAAACCTTATAGAATTTTCTTTCTCCATCATATTCAATGAAACATACTTATATATTATTAGCAGTATAGCCCAGCGTTGCTCGGGTGTAATGAAAGCTTTAAAACTAATCCATGGTCCTGGAGCTCAGACTCTTTTGATGTTGGCACGAAAGACTAAAAAGCAATAATTGTTTCCAGTTAAAGCAAAGCCGGAGACTGAAAGAAAAATGAATGGATGTAAGTCAAATTTTGATTTTCTGGTATCAATATCAAATAAGTTTTTTTCATCGTAAACTGAATTCTGAGGGCTAAATAAGTCCTCTGAGTAAATGGTATCATGGCTGAGACTAACAACTACAATTATACCTACTTAGAGCCAAATCTGAAGCAAAAACTAAAATAAAAGGGCTGAAAAAAATACATACATACAGGCAGACACACACACAAACATCTTGCCTTTTATATATATATATATATATATATATATATATATATATATATATATATAATCGATTTTCTGCACTATTGTAAGAACTGCTATCTTGAAACTTCTGAATATCATTTCTTATGTCTTTGTCTATGAGTGTATCAAATTTGATTAAAATCGGACCACTCCTTCTATAACCTGATTTTTTCGATTATTGATTTTCGATATTTATTGGGGGTACCTCGACACAAAACCTAGCTAAGAACACTCGCAGACGCTTATAGTACAACTGTGTAAATTTTCAAGAAAATCGGTTCAGCCATTTTGGAGTCTATAGGTAACGGACACACACACACACACACACACACACACACACACAAAGTTCCATTTATAAATAAGTTTAGATAGATTTTCTTGTTAATATTCCATTTTTTATTCTATAATTTAAGATTAAAAAGAACAATGAATTATGATGATAAATATATTTAATCACATTTTACATCTAACTTTCAATTTAAGACAAACATTTGCCTGTTGCCTTTTGGCTACTTCTATTATTTCCTTTACATAGCAGAATCAATATTTTTCAAGACGAAAAAAAGCAATACATTAGATTGATGATCATACCCCTAAAGCCAAAGATTAGGGAAACATTTAAAAATGGTCAGACAGACAGAGAGCAAGCACAGGGAAGAAAAGGTCCAAAATGTGCGTGCTAATGGCAGACATTTAATCAGTGATATCAATCGTAAGAACTTGGAAAAATTCCATCCAACACAAGAACCATATTATTGTCTTAGCTGATGTCCAGACTTTAGTACCTAAAATACCTACCTGGGATTGCTAAAAGAAAAGAAAAGAAAAAAAAATATGACCTCCGTTAGTAAATGGTCTATGTGTTTATTGTGTCTTTACCTGGGACCTTTTCAACATTATGTAAGAGAAGAGAATGCAGCAGAGAACACGCAAAGTTAAAAGGTGATGCATACACACAATTCTTCATCATTGGCCTCTCAGCCTCAGTGAAGTAAATTCATTCATCCATCTCTCAACAAAGTACATGATTACACCTGACCAGAAATATGAGAGGATAAGCTGCAGATAAGTATCACTAGCAGGTAGATAAATTATGGGCAGTTGGCTTTGTTTCTGTCATAAGACATTACTCAATGCTCATTTCAGTTGCAGATTATCACCATTAAATAGAAAGGTATATATAGTCTTGCCACATTTAAGTATTTGTGATGGACTTCAACCGGATATTGAAGAAGCTTAGCAATGGAATGGATGGTTTGATATTTATGAGATAAAGCACAGGTGGCATTTGTGGATTTGTTCTGACTCACATTCTAACATTTGCTCTTTGTATATTTGATCTGTAAAAAAAAATTGCAATTTATTCTTAATTCTATATGAAGCTGTTCAACCCATTTATGTCCATGAAAAAACTACTCTGGCTCAAAACAGTTTCTTATTTCTGGGTTTCACATCAGTTTCTGACAAAATCTGCACATTATTACCTGTGTAGCAAAGTCCACATTCCTCAGTGACAGAAACAAGGTAGACATCAAAATAACTGATAACAGATGAACACAAGTTGGACTTGACTCATGCTTTTTCTGGAGACATTTATAAGAATGGAATTAGATTTTGATCACTAAAATTTGCTTTATATTACATGGATTTCAACTTCACTGACCATAACCAAATTTTGGGCCTAAAAACAGATAACAAAACTCTTACAAATATAAATAGTACACCAATATTCAATTGTATTATGATATATAGATATCAAATGGAGCCATCCAGTAATATTTATGGATTCCTATTTTTTATAAAATAAACTAGGTATTTTTTATTCTTGAAACAAAATAATCATGTTGTGGAAAAAACTATTTAAAAAAATATTAAGTGTGCTGTACCAAATAACTACTATAAGGGAATTGGAGAAAATAATTTGATCATGTTTGCATTTGCATTAGTATTTAGTAGATGATAGTACTCTAAAAAGTAAATATCAATAACTTGCAAAACTACTACTACTTTTATTATGATGATGATAATGGAAAATATCAGGATTTGGCTAATAAATTAAAGAAGCTATGGGAATGTGGCTAATTCCTGTAGTAATGAATGCACTTGATATACCAACTAGAAACATGAAAGAGTGCTTATGGAAAATTGAAAGTGAGATCAAGATTACAGGAATCCTTTGATTAGTTTAGCTAATGTGTATATTGGTAACTATCATAAATCATTTTTCAGTTACTATCGTTAAAGTGAAGAATGTTTTACAATACTTTACTAATTGGACATTATGTATGAATTTTGGTACATAAAAATTTTAGGACAGTAATCAAAAACATATTAATCGAATGCACATTAAATTGGGGAATGCCTGTATAGACCTCCAAAATACTGTCATGCATTACTGCCTGGCAGTTGTTAGTTCAATCCCTGCATCTGTAGCACTTAATAGCTATATACTACACTTCAGTGAAAGAAATAAATAAGCTACACAAAGGTGAATAAAACTGGGTAATATCAAATATCCTCTCAGCATGGAAAGTAGAATAGGTTTAAAATTACAAAAAGGTTAACTTTGCAAAACTACTACTACTTTTATTATTATTATTATTATTATTATTATTATGATGATGATGATGATGATGATGAAAAAATATCAGGATCTGGCTAATAAATTAAAGAAGCTATGGGGATATGGCTAATTCCTGTAGTAATGCACTTGAAATACCACCTAGAAACATGAAAGAGTGCTTGGGGTGTGAACTGTGGTAACAAAAAATAACTCCAAAACTGTGTTGCTAAAAATTACTGTAAATTTTTTCTTTCTTCAAATATAATGGTTGACAAATTGCTTAGCATTCATTAGAATGTGAAAATTATCCAAAATGGAATTTTTTTATATGTTGTAATGTCTTGGTCATGCACATGTTAAAGCATGAAAGAACTGCTCTTTTCACAAACATTTCAGAACATTACAACAGTATTCATAGCTGATTCTATTAATGGACAGCTTAAGTTTGTTCATGAATATTGCCTAGTGAATCTGTAGTTTGCTTTTGTTATTTTCTTGGTGTAGAATAGTTGTTATTGATCGTTATTTTTTATATAATGCCTATAGAAAGAAATGTTGTTTTAGATGTTGAGAAATGGACAAATGGTTAGACATGTATAATGTGAGACATCTTGTTAATGTAGTTGTTGCAAATCCAACATATATTTGTTTGTTTTTTTTTGTCAGAGGTACATTATCCCAAGAGATATTTGAATTGATATATAACGTTGGTTTTACATAACACATCAGTTGATGGGAAGGAGTTATTACAGTTAATTAAATTAGAAGTATTGTATTTTATTTTTTATAATGTATTATTTTAGTTTTTTATTAAGATCAATGGGAGATGATCTTGGAAGGAGATTGAAAGTACTTGGGAACATTGAGAAATGAATAATAATAACATCTGTCAACATTATAGCTCATTTCTGACATCTTTCAATTATAATATATGAAAGATTATCCGTGAGTATGAACAGATTTTATTAAAAATAAGCAGACACAGTGCCTGCAATTCCTTTAATCTGATATGTCTAAAAGAACATTTGCTGCCTAAATACACAAATATATATAAAATTCCAGTGCTATAGTGATGTTATGAGTCAAATTAAAGTATTGTTTCTATTTTCATGGTATTAACTAAGACACTCTGGTAGCTGTTCTGAACTTATATATCATAGAAGTTAAACAGCACTAAATGAACCTGCTGGATATATGTCTGGTATCTTCTCCATTGAATGTGGATGTGATTTGAGCCAGTGTCACTTGTGTGTTATAACGGATATAGGCATTTCTGTGACATCAAAATACACTGTTGCAACCTACCATTACTTTCATATATTACTATTCTATGACTTTCATCATATATATATATATATATATATATATATATATATATATAATTGGTAAATTGGTATCACTCCAGACAAGCTACTAAAGCCACTAATATGCAAGGGTTTACAGGGTATGGAAGAACTAGGAATGGAAACATTAATAATGAGCAGAAAGAGAAAAAGGTAATCAGAAGGACAGTAGATAGTGATCAACATTGCATTTAAATTTTTGCAGATTAAAGTTGGCTGGAAAGCATGGAACCAGAATGAAGTTCTACAAGTTAGACATGTGAGAAAAACAAAGTTAGCATAGAAATTAATCTTCAACCAGCTCAACAGTAAATTGATGAGATTTCAACACCAGGCTCATACAGCACTTAAATTCATAAAGTTTAGGTACCATAGGGAAGAGCACATTCGAACAATTACAATAAAAGTATTTATAAAAAAACGCCCAGAGAGACAACATGATGGCAGTGGAAAGCTTAGCCACTAGATCAAGACCAATAATATTGCTGATACTTCTTTAAATCTTATCAAGGAGCTCAAGTAAATAACAGGAGTACCAATCCATATTTGGTAGCAATATCCTAAGCATGGATGAATAGTAGACTTATAGATAGATTTCAGAGAGAAAAACTGTCTTGCCCAACACAGTGAACAAACTTTCTTAGTAGCTAACCTGGCAATAGGTTCAACATAGTCTTTCCGCTTTGTGTCAGTTGAGAACATTAGTTTGAAGGCGCAATAAGTCAATTTCCTGGAGGTTAGCATCAGCCAAGCTGATGGAAAACAGAGAGGGGTCTCTCAGATGATTAATGGAGAGATGTTTAGTTTTAGTGGTGTTAAAATTGACAAGCTATCTTTTGCCTAAGTTAATGATAGATCTTTTGGACATCGACTGCCACTTTGACCTTGTCAGACTGATCAGCCTTCCTATTGAGGCAGGAGACAATGTTTATGTCATCAGCATAGATGCAAAGTTGAGAGCTGATTTCATTGAGAAGGTCATTATTGAAAATTAAAAGCAGTGTAGGATCAAGGATGGAGCCCAAAGGGACACCCACATTAGTACAAAAGTACCTAGATTAGTGGCTGTTCATAGAAAAGACTGGGTCAGTTCAAAAATGTGTCCAGAGACACCATAACTTTTCAGCTTGTGGAGAATACTTGTATGATAGATAGATAGATAGATAGATACGAACGGAATGAGATAGATAGATAGATAGATAGATAGATAGATAGATATAAATATATGTTGCAATTGGTAAATTGTCACCATTTTATATTTTTTAATTTCGCACATGCATGTTGTTTCCTTTTGATTTTGTCGACTGCACAGTATAGTAGGGTCAATTGTGAGAAAAAAGTGCCAAGACGCAATTCACACCACCAGAAATATGGAAACAGCATGCTGTATTGCTTGGCATTCATGTCAGAAAATCCAATACAAACATTTCAGAATGTTTAGGTGTCAACCTGAGAACAGTGCAGAGAATTCAGAAAGAGTTGAAGGAGTCTCATGGTGATTACGAAGGTATGGCAGCTCATAAAACTCACTCTGATCATTTTGATAAGAAAAGAATTCCCAAATTTGTTGGTGGAAACTTCAGACTCAACATGGTGGCCTACATCATGCTGGAAGATCTTATGTCTGGCAACATGACTCTGCACCATGCCACACAAGCAGGAGAATCTAGTCATGGCTGTTAGACAATTTTTATGACCACATTACCAACTTACATCTGGCCACCTAACCTCCCAGATTTCACCTTGATTATCATGTGTGGGATGAAGTTTAGCAAGTAACCAACAAAACTCTTTGTGTCACCAAAGATGAACTGAACGCAAAAATTATGGCAGCATTCACCAACAAATGAAGAGACCGTCCAGAAGAGATACAGGAGATTCTGAAGTTGTCGGGAGTCCATTGTGAGTCTAAAGGCAATTTTATGGAATAAATTCACCCTTTAGTATTATTTTGGTAAATATGTCTGCTAAAGTGAGAGGTCAGTGTTATTTTCATTTTTGCATAATTTAGATCGCAATTTATTCATTGCCCCCTCTGTGTGTGTGTGCGTGTGTGTGTATATATATGATATTAAAAATTTTTATTTCTCACTGAGAAATGACACAGGCATGCCCTAAAATTCTAATTTTTAATATCTTTTTTCATCATGCTTCTGTTTTATCTCAAGACTTAATAATATACAATAAATATTATTATTTATATTAACATTATTATTATTGTTTTGTTTTATCTCTCACATTTCTTTTTGATTTCACTTATAGTACAACAAATACCTTTGAATAGAGATGAAAAACAAAAATAAAACATATATCAAACTGATGATAAAAGTATTCATAAACTTAACTTCACCTATGAGACACATTCGGTAAACATTATTTAATGGTAAGGTGCACCTCTCTCTCCCTCTCTCTCTCTCTCTCTCTCTCTCATATATTTTGTACTATCATTATTATATGAAATTACTTCTGCTGCTGATGATGATGATGGCCACCAAAATGCTTGTTGAGTGTTCATTATAAATATTTTGATGGTAGACTAAAAAATTGCTTGCCAATTTCTGGGATTAAAAATAACAAATAAACTCTTCTAAGAGTAAACATTTCTAAAATCTGAAGCAAAAAAATAAATGTTTCCATTTGCACTTGGAGATATTGAATGTAAAACTGAACACTTAAAACAAAATCTACTTTAACAAGTCTAAATCAGTTCAGAAAGTGAAGGTGTCTTACAACACCTAAGCAGAATCTCATCAATTCACTTGTCACAATCATTAAATAGATTACAACTTAATTGCTTGGCTTTATCAAGCAATTTAGAAGTTTATAATAATGGAAAATGGTCAGCTTTTGCCTCAAAAGCTTGCACACTGCAAATACTTTCTTTTCTCTTGAATTAAGATCAATGCCGGTGTTGCCACATTGGTCCATTTTACAAATCCACTTTAGATAAACAAAATCTTATATCAATTGGATAATTGAGAAGTTTCTATAAGTACAAATGAGTTTTCTTTTTCTAATTAGCAATTTATAAATACTTTTTTTATTGGTAAAGTTATCATTTTTTTTTTTAAATTTGTACAAAATTTACTAGCTTCTGTTTTTTTGACAAGTGATAAAAATTAAAAAAATTGTTTCTGCTTTTTATATTAATTTCTCATCTCTACAAGATCAATTATTCTTTTCTTAAATTGACTTTCTCAGATTTAATTAGTAGTAATCATTAATCTTCTGATGATTGGATTGTCTTAATTGAGAAAGTAATTTTAGATAATGCTTTATTTAGGCAACAAACTAAATACATACATATAAACTTACAAAATTTTCATTAGCTTCTGAAATAATGCAACAGAATAGCATTGCAAAAGAAAAAGTTTGATAAGATATGAAAATCAATTTTAGTTTTGTAATATCTATGCACATGCCTCTATCAAAAGTTAAATATATTTTTGATGTCTGATTTTATATTGATGGATGTTTAGGCTGTTAGATCAATTCAAAAGAAATTTCATTTAATATGAAAGACTTCTGGATCATGACAATCTCTGAATGGTTCTCTAATGACTGGGGTTAAGACTCTAATTCCCATTTTCCACTGATATATGAAATGTTGAAATATATTTGTATTAACCATAAGAATTATGGATGTGCATTGTAGTGCCATGGATATATGACCTTGGAATGAGAAATTGGAGAGCCAAGTTCAAATTCTAGTTGAATTCATTGCATTCACTTATGTGCAAACACCCTTGGGAAAGGGATTAATCCATTTCTTCTCCCTGCAGCTATGGGTTAAATAGCAGGACAGATTGGGTTCTATAGCCTTGGTTGGCGACTAGTCTACCTTACCTGAAGGATAAAGAGGTTTGTGTAGGGTCAACACTTCTACCTGTAAAAAAAGACAAGTTACAGAAGTATCAATGACCCCTTTCTCAATGACAAGTGATTGTTGATGGCCTATGCTCCACTGAAACCAATCGAGTTTAGGGTTAAGTAAGCATAAGAATTATGCTAATTAGAGGATTACTATCAGTTAAGTCAGTTAAACTTTGTTGGATTTTTATGGTGTTGGATGCACAGATAGTGTAAACTAGTTATTGGTGCAGAAAGATAAGCTGGTGATCCGAGTTTAAATTCTGGTTGATTCTGTTTTGTTCACTCCTCACTAATGGTTTTAAAAAAGTTATGAATCTCTCTTCCTCGAGCTATGAGGTAAATAGCAAAGTAAACTGGGATCTCTTGCCTTGGGATGGCAACCAATCTTAACAGAAGGAAAGCTGAATTCAAAACCAGCCAAAAGAGAGATAGGTTCTCTCAGACAATTTTGCCTTAGAGTCACCACTACAGCTGCAGAACATGTGGAGCCTCTCAGGCCTTAATGAGTTACAAGAACTCATGATATGATATGTGCATGCAATAAATATCTATAATTAAAAATTATAGTTACACATCTCTCCTGAATTCAACTATAGTTATATGTCAGTGAGTGGATGATATTATGATGACTGACAGCAAGAAAGGATAGTGAGTATTAGATTAAATATCTTTTGTCATGGTGTGAATATAAAAGTGACATCATGAATCCCAGTCAGAATTTAATTCTGTCTGAAAAGTCTATTGACACTCTTCATAAAAATTCATTTTCTCATATTTATATATATATATATATATATATATATATATATATATATATATATATTGTAATTTTGTTATTACAATGGTTTATAAAAGCATAATATCAGGTGATATGTTAAAATAATCAATTAAATATTAAGCTCCACTCTGTATCGAGCACTCTTTATAAAAGTAAATGCTTGAACAGTGGGTTTTAATCTACATGTTCCTTCACTTTTTGTAATATATATATATATATTAATCTTAAAGTTATAGTACTAACTAACCTAAAAACAGTTGACTTCCTATTCTTGATTTAATTGATAACATACACTCACCCTATGTAAAAAAATAATGCTAACCCTATTTACATTCATCCTAAATCAAAATCCCCCCACCTATTACTAAACACATACTCTACTCTGTGGAACATAGAATAAGGAACAACTCTTCCACTAAAGAGAACTTTTATAAGCACAATCAGTATTACAATACTGCCCTAAAAACAGTGGCTATAAATGCATTGAGATTAAATATAATAAGCAAAAAATAATAATATAATATATAATAGAAAAAGAAAAATAGTTTGGTACACACCTCTATTTAACCAAATGATTAGTATTAACTTAGGCAATAAATTCCTTAACTTAGTTCAGAAACACTTCCCAACTAATAACCCCTGTAGCAAAAGTTTTAATAAGAATACACTGAAACTTAGTAATAGCTGCACTCATAACCTAGAATTGATAATAAAAAACAGTCAAATCCTAAAAAATATAACCAAATTAGTAATCAAAATTATCCTATTATAAGTAAAGACAATAATACTAATACTTGCAATTGTTGTCACCTAAACAAATGTCCTCTGCAAAATAGAAGCCTCATAGTCTCCATAGTCTACCATGCTACTATTTCTACCACAGAAAATCTGTTATCAAACATTACATTGGAAGTACCAAAAACACTTTCAAGTTGTGATTGTATAAGCATAAGCTATCCTTTAATAATAAAATCTATAGTAACTCAACTTTATTTTCTAAATACTATTGGCATTTAAAAGATGCAAATAAAATACCTACAGCAAAATGGAAGATATTAAAGAAAGCTAGAACATGTAAATTGTTACATGAAAAAAATTTTCTTTGCTTACAAAAAAGTTCAAATAATTAAATTCCCAAAAACTAATTGATTAAACCAACTTAATGAAAAAACTACTTACTGCCATCACAAGATCATTCACACTCTTCAATATACCTTAAATTATCTCAAACTGTTTACTATATACTATACTAAATAATCTTACCCCTATTATTATTTATATATACCAACCTAACCTTAATTAATAATTACATTGATGTTTACCCTTACTTAAACTACTAGTTAACTTTTAAATCGAGTAATCCCTTCTTAAGTAATTATAATCATGGCTTTACGTCTATTTCCTTCCATAAACTTTAGGACAAATATATTATTGTTTTAATATACAATCTTATAGTGTTTCAAATATTATTTTGGCAACATTTTTGTTCCATCATAATTTAAACTGATACAATTGACGCTTACAGTTCTATCTACATGCTTACCCTTACTCACACAGCTATACATAAATGTGTCAATATTTATTGGTTTACACACACAAATCTTTTAAATTCTAATAACCTCCCACTTCACATCTTTTACCTAATATGGTAGCATCTATGGTTTTGATTTTAAATTTCCATGACATTATATATATGACACTTTAACTGAACAATATTTCACTGCCTGATGATGGTGCACTTGGCACTGGAGCCTGAAAGCTGAGTTGCAGTTCCATACATTATTATTAAAGCGTTTATAATATTATATATATTCAATGCAAAACAAAAAGCTCATAAAATATTCCAAAATATAAAAACAACTCCTCCTGACAAACCCAATGAATCAGAAAAATATATTGTCCTACTAACTAACTTTATCACAACTACAATTGAAAAGAATTTAAACTCAATATAAAATGAGTTACTACTATATCTAAAACAATAAGATAGTTACGCAATACTAAATAAAACAATGAGCTAAAATTTGAAGGAGAAATTGACTTGATTGATCATCTGTAATAATTGTCACAAAGATTGCATGGGAGAAACCTCAAGGACTTTAAATAAAAGATTATATGAACACAAAATGGACATTTTATAAAACAATACATCAAATGCATTGATTACCCACCATAACGAGACAGATCACAATTTTAATATAAAAAAAATGCTACTTTGTTAAAAGGAGAAAATGATTCACTATAAAAAAATGTATAGAGTGGGCCTTGATCACAAGGTTATACACAGTAAATATGTACCCTGGCTCTTACAACATGTCACCATTCCTGGAAGATCTTCTATTATCTCAGTGTGGAATAACAATAACAAAGTGATGAAAACAAAAAGAAAAAGAATCTAAATGAAATCAGTTACATTATATATATAAAAAGAAATTAATTTAAAATTCCCAGAATCCCCCATTCATGCCTATGAGTAGTTGCACCAATGTAACAAATTTAATTTGATGAAATCTTAATGGACGAAGTGTATCACATAAAATCTTTTACACTTTGTCATACATTTTTCTTCATCTGAAGAGATATTGTCATTTCAATGTCAAAACAAAATGTACACTTTGTAGTGGATAAAAATTTGTACATGTTCTAAAGTATAATTCATTTAGTGTATCGAGGTAGCAAATAATTTTCTAAACATATACTGTTAAATATAAGAGACAATGAATGTCTATTATGTCTAATCATGAGCCGTTCTAAACGTCGTATTTTGGCTTTAATTTCAGTTGAAAATAAAGACAAAAATTTTCCAACATTTGGATAATTTTGCATTAATTTGGTTCTATGCTTTCAGCTCACTTGAGTCATCTTCAGAGAGTTATTAAGACAGTAACAAAATAACATCCACCATCAGAAACGATTTTATTTTGTATTGACATAAAACTCCACTAGGCAATGGCAATAGTTATCAAAAATAAACGCAATTCGCAAATTTGCAATGCGGTTCTATGACGTCACACCGCGTGATAGCGAGAAATGACAAAAGAACCATGTATTTAATTGTTTCTGATCAGAGTACAATTAAACAACATTTCTCAGAAAAACATAAACATGTAGGTCATATCAGAGAGATTTTAGTCAACAATACAATAATCCTTACTCATACACACAGTAAAAAGAACCTTCAGATATTGGAGGCCATGTACATTCAATCCAAACAACCCACACTTAAAATCACGTTTAAATCTGGTCATAACACATTACATTGCATTTGAATACATGGTTCTGTTGTCATTTTGCTCTATCACACAGTGTGACATCATTGAATCGCATTGCAAATTATCCAAATGTTGGAGAATGTTTGTCTTTATTTTCAACTGAAATTAAAGCCAAAATACAACATTTAGAATGGCTCATGATTAAATATAATAGACATTCATTGTCTCTTATATTTAACAGTATATGTTTAGAAAATATATATATATATATATATATATATATATATATAAAAAATTATTTAGAAAATTATTCCAGCTTCATGACAGTTTATTTAATATTTCAAGCTTTTAACTGACTGCAGTCATTGTCAAAGATCAAAGTCCATTTAGTTAGAATCCTGTGATGATTTGTATCTCAATTTTAAATATGATGAATTAGTAATTTTGATTCTTGATGATAAGTAAAGTTGGTTGAAAGCTTCAAATATTAAATGTTTAAATAAACATTTTTTATCACACTATCTAAACTTATTTATAAATGGAACTTTGTCTGTATGTGTGTGTGTGTATAGACTCCGAAACAGCTGAACCGATTTTCTTGAAAACTTACACAGTTGTACTATAAGCGTCTGCAAGTGTTCTTAGCTAGGTTTTGTGTTGAGATACACCCGATAAATATTGAAAATCGATAATAAAAAAAAAATCGGGTTATAGAAGGAGTGGTCCGATTTTAATCAAATTTGATACACTCATAGACAAAGACATAAGGAATGATATTCAGAAGTTTCAAGGTTGCAGTTCTTACAATAGTGCAGAACCAGGACCATGAATTAGTTTTAAAGCTTTCATTATATCCAAGCATCGCCGGGCTATACTGCTAATACCTATATATATATATATATATATATATATATATATATATATATATATATATATATATATATGAACATGTGGATGAACATATGACAAATAAACAAAATAGTATTAATATAGAACAAACTTTAGTAGAAATCGCCAAAATTTCATATAGGACACAGTGTAAAGAAAGACTCCAAATTCTGGAGGCTGTTGTAATAAAAGAGAAGCCAACATTAAATAAACTATCAATGAAAAATGAATGTGATTTTAGCAAATACATATCCTCCTTTGTCAATGCACTTAATCTAACAATTTTCCATTCAGTCAGTTAAGTGCCATATATGATATACACTTGGGTGATCATGTCTTAAAAGAGATATAACAGATTGGGTAGAATATTTTTCTACAGTAAGTTGCCATTACTTTCAGTGGTAGACTGGTTGCCAACCAAAGCTTTTGATCCAAATCTGCCCTGCTATTTAACCCATGACTGGAGGGAAGAGATGGATTAATACCTTTCCCAATGGCATTTGAGCATAAGTGAATGCAAGGAATTCAACTGGAATTCGAACTCAGCTCCTCGATTTCTTATAAGAAGGACTGGAGTGTACAACAACCAGAAAATCATAAATATAACAATAAAGATGAGGACAACAGTCTGAACGATGTAAATAGTGTAAATACTGAGAACATGTTTATTAACCCCTTTCCTGCCAATTATTTTGCAAATAATATTTTATTTCAGACAATTTATTTTTTATTTGTTTTTAATATAGTAACCAAAAAACTGAGGCACCTTAAAGTACCTGAGCAGTGTTTAACAGATGTATGAATTGACAATTGGACTCATTTCAAGCTCAGAAGAGTATAAAAAGAATCAAGATCAATGTATAAACATGTTTTAGTTGGTTTTTTGTTTTTCGTCTGTATCTGGAAATGAAACTTTTGAGAAAAAATATACTATCTATGCCAGGGAAAGAGTTTAAAATACTTAATTTAACAAACTTAGTATTTTTTTGCTTTAATAATAATTAAATTACGAGTAACAGAATTTCAAAGTTCTTACCTGGGTATGATGCCTCTTTGTGAAGTTGGATCAGTGACTCCTTGCATTGTGAAAGATTTCCCACAACCAGTCTGTCCATAAGCAAAAATAGTACCATTGTATCCTTCTGTAACACCCTGATATAAAGAGCAAATAAAAATAAGAATAAGACAAAGGTTTAAGCAAACAATTACAGAACTTCTTCTTCTATGTGCCCTGTCCCTTCAGGACGTAGGCGATCATGGTTCTCCACGTCTCCCTATCCCTTGTGGCTCTTAGTATGTTTGCTCCTGTTACACCTCGCAACCCCCGTTCCGTCATCCACCTGATCAGGCCCTGCAAATATACTATCAGCTGCCTTCCTCTGTCTCTCTTTCCTTCTGTCTGACCTGTCAGTATCAGGTTCTCCAAGCTCTCCTTCCTTATTGCATGTCCCAGGAACTTCAGTTGTCTCTTCCTGATGCTCAGTCCATGATACCTGCAGTATCCTTCTGTAGAACCAAATTTCTGCTGCTTCCAGTTTTGTCCTCATTTTCGATATTGTCCAGCATTCACTGCTGTGAATGCTGGACACGACCAGTTAGCTTTAAATACTTAAATTCTTTCCTTTATGCTACAAGCGATCAAAGAAAAAAACACTTAAAAGAATATCATGAAACAATTCTAAAACTCAAAAGGTGAAAGTTACTAAAAACAAAAGATTTTTTTGCAGGTAATCAAAATTTGGTTAACAAGTTATGGTTGATTTTGTCAGTATTCCACTGTTTATAGCTATTCTTCTGAAATGTGGAATAATGAAAATATTAACAAAAAAAGCACGCAAATTTCTTCAGCAAAATGCTACCTTAATAGAAATCAAAGTATGATAAGTGATATGTCCCAGAAAGGGATATATATTAACATGAGGTTGTTAAGTGGTTAAGGCAAATGTAATCAAGTAGAACAATCTAGTACGTAGACGTAATCATTGTATGCAGTGTCCTGAGACGTAGGTGTAGTCAGTAGACCTCTAGTGATAGATCTCTAGATCTCTCTCACTTATTCTGGACGTCCTTGCCTTCATCTGTATTTATGGCTGACACCAGCCAATCACATTCCAATGAGGGGGAACTAAGGTGTATACATATTCATTACCTATTCATTATATCAATAAGTTTTCACTATTATTTACTGAGAAATGCATATATTTAAAAAAAAAACTATCTAAAATACAATTACCTGGTCTGCATATCAAGGTATCTGTTTCATATTTCTTGCATTTACAATTTAGGTTTATGATGCTTACAAAAAAAAAAAAAAAAACACAGGATCTAAAAATTGGCCAGATTATCACTGTCTTTTCCTTCACATAATATTCCTTTAATGCCTTCATAATATATGTTAGTAAACAAGATATATGCTAGTAATTAATGTATATGTTAGTGAACAAGGTGTGAAATGAAATGCTTTGGTTCAAACTGAATTTAAGTTTCTTATCAATCAGAGAAAATTTTATTGATATAGAATTATAGCAACATAAAGGAGGTAAGGTACACCTACTGAGGATCCAACTCGCTACTCAGTTGTAATTGATTTAGCAAGACATTTGCTAAACATTACACCACACTGAAGTGCCCAATAATACAAACTTACATGTGTCAAAAAAACATACTGGAATAGAAAAGGTTAAAATAGGTACATTTAGAACTAATTATAATCAGTCACTGAATAATCACAACTATACCATCATGTTAAGATTCATATGTTTTGCATATGACTGCCATGACTCCTAATTCAACACTGAATTCCAGTAAATATTATTTCCAAATTTTAAGCTTTATTAGCATCTATATATATTTACTAACACTATAAATATTGTGTTATAATGTTTCTAACATTATTGCTTGCCAAGTGCAAAAAAACAGAAACTGTTATTTATAAAATATTAGATAGCGAGATGTTTTTAGATAGTAAGATGTTAATGTTAGATAGTAAGAAAAATCAGACATAACCTCAAAAGTGAACTGTTGATTGATAATTTTTGTGGCTTATGCAAATTAATACAAATTTTAAATGTACATTGTCTATAAATTTCAGAAGAGTTGTTGGTTTGTTGGTTGTTTTGTTTTTATGGTATATCAATCTCGGTGAGTCATTTATTGTCAACTAAATTATTTATTTATTTACTGCTGGTAATATCTTTTTCTTTCAACAATTTATTGTTGTTTTTATATAAATTTTGTATCTAGTATTACTTTTTTCTTTTCGAGAATCAAGATTCATTGAGATTTGTTTTTAAGGGCAGGGTCCCCAAGTCCTACCCTGTTATTTAACCCATAACTGGAGGGAAGGGACAGATTAATACCTTTACCAAGGGTACCAGTGCTTAAGTGAATGCAGGGTTTCAAACTCAGCTCACCGATTTCTCTTTCTGAGCTGATATTCACTGCACCACAATGCACATCCATCACTATATACTTACAGCATCTGGTATTACCAAGTGGTCACCCATCTAAGAATTGACCAGGCTCAACGTTGCTTAACTTTGGTGATCAAGCAAGAACCGGTGTATTCAACATGACATGGCCGTAAGCCTAAAGAGTCGTTGATAAACCTATTTTATTCAGACAATTTAACTCCTTTGCGCAATCATGGTTGTTATTACAATATTTAAGCTGATCCATTCTACAGCCTTCTTTGTGTATAATTCAAAAGGAAAGAATGGAGAGCCTCTTTTTTATGACACAAGATAGTAAGATGAGAAGCACAAATGATACTATTAGTAATTACTGATTATAAATAAAGAATCAATGAAAACCACCTGCATCAGAGGAGGGTAGCAGATAGTGCTGTCTATGTATTTGTTGCTTTGCAAGAAAGAATCAATTCACTCGGTATATTAGCAACTGTTCTCTAGTGCCATCTTGTGCCATAAAAATAAAAGAGAAAGAAACTTGTCTTTTTTACTTTTTTGTATACATTATACACTTGAAGGAGGAATTCTGTTGTCCAAACAAAGCTTGAAATGTAAAATGTATATTCTTTATATTATTTCTTTGTCAATCATCAACTCTAGTGCAAATTATTCATTTCTCTGACTTCAACAGAGATCACAGCTCGGCCTTCAAGAGTGTAAAACAGTAAAAATAGTGATATTGGAAATTTATAGAGAACTAAAAAGAAGCAGTGCTTAGAATATTGTTAATCTCTTGCTATTATCCTTTTGTTTTCATTTCATAAACAGTTAAAAGCATTTTTATTTTAAATTCTTGAATATTTACTTAAGAGAAAAAATAAGAAACAACAAATATATTTACATATGCAAATTTTCAATATTGTTTTAATAAAATATCATTTGCATTTTACTTCCTTTTATCAAGTTCTTTTTCTTAAATGCTATGTCTTTTCAGGATTGAGACAATCATGGCTCTCCACAGATTACTTTTTATCAGTGAATTATCGTGTCATCATGGGAAAAACAGTGTAGTGTTTCTTACAGCCATCTCCATTGTTTGGAATTCAGAGTTTTCTCTTTGGCTGGTTGCCACTAAAGGCTTGTGAGCTCAGTCTACCCTGCTATTTAACCCATAGCTGGAGATAGAAGAGAAAAATTCATGCCTTACTCAAGAGCATTTGCATGAAATTGAATTCAGTATATAAGGGTGGAATTTGGACAAAGATCACTAACTACAATTTCTGTGCCAATAAACACTATGCCATATACACAACAGAGTACTAGATTGCTATGTGATGTAAGTTCTTCAATATGGCAGTGAATGCAGGACAATATCATCAAAGATGAAGTAACTGAAATGTGGTTCTACAGATGGATGCTGTGGATATCATTGCTAGAGCAGTAGCAGATTGCAAGCTGGAGATGATGATGGTTCACAGGCTAGCTGTAACTGCTGCTGATAGATAGAGCTGTGAGCTGGCTATCAACTGCTGGAACAGATACTACATTTTGATCCTAGTCATCTGATCCATGGAAGTACTTATTTACCCCAGTCTCCCCATGCTGCCTAAATATATATATATATATTGTTCAGACTGTTGTCTGCATCTATATTGCCTTATTCATAACATTTCAGCCAAAGTACACTCTGACCTTCTTCAGATGACTGGAATTTTGAATTTAACCCTTTATTTATTTATTTTTATTTACTGGGATAAATTGTTTTTATTCCATGAGTAATGCTACTTACGGATGTCTTATTTAACTCCATTTAAGTTTTTGTTTGCCCCTACTGTTACCAGTTAACTCACAACTCTTTTGGTCAAGTTACTGGATCCAACCAACATTTTTATCCACTGGGCCATGTGTCCTTGAGGAAGGTTATAGCATACAACAGCCAAAATATTGTGAATATGACAATAGAGATGAGGACAACAGCCTGATCATTGTAAATAATGTAAATACCTCATCTCAGAATACAGACAAAAATAAATAAATCTGTATATATATATATATATATATATATATATATAAGTCGTTTATAAAGTGTTTTACTTCTGTCATACAGCACAAGAGTATTAGAAACAAAAACAAGCTGATAGGTGACAATTTTTACATGGAGTCAGTAATGCCTTTCTAATAACTCAATGCTATATTTCCTCATGTTAAAAGCATGTAAAGCTGTCATGTCGGGGAATAATTGAGTGAGAATATGGGCACTTGAGGGGGTGGTGTCACTTTAAGAGAGTTATAAAGAATAATTCTAATGTAGAATAAAACAAAGCACAACTAAAAGTTTTTCACACAGCTTAATGAATGCTGAAGCAATTACTTGGCATCGAAAGGCCTTTGTATCTTGCATGGTTGCATATGTTACCTTAGAGTTCTAGAAAAGTAATTTTATCTTTGACCCCTCATGCAGGAAGAAATTAACTTCCTTGTAAAGAAGAAATATTTTTTAATGTGCTAAAAAAGTCATGAAAGTAGAGGAAAAAAAGAAAAATGCAAATATATATGTGTACAGAAAAACACGTTATAAATGTGTGTGTGTGTGTGTGTGTGTGTGTGTGTGTAGCAAAATATTTAATGTTTATTACTTCATCTCTTGTTTTTAATAATTAATGAATAATAAATTATTTAATAAATGCAGAAATGTTGTAAAAAAAAAGGACAAAAAGAAAAGTACAAAACAGAAATAACGAATTTCTAGAACAATGTAAAATAAGTAATAAAATTAACAGCATTATTATTAATAATAAAAAGAAGAAAAGAAAAAAGAAAATAGAATAAAAATGCCAAGAAAAAAGAAAAAGAAGTTGAAAATAAAGAAAGAGAAGAAAAACGTGAAGAAAGAAAGAAAAAAGAAAGCAAAAAGAAGGATCCAAAAACAATGCTTTTTCTTAAAAAAAACATATTTATATTTATAGTTATATTTTAGGAATAAAGGAGGCAACATTAACAATAAAGAACAAAAACGATATCTTTTATCATATGAATGGGAATTATTGAAGACAGCAAAACAAAATTGATGACAAAATCATGATCACAATGATGATAATGATTATAATTAAAAAAGCATGAATCCTAAAGACCTTAGACATGTCTAGAAACCAACTCACTTTAGTCTTAATAAAAGATCAGAGGTGTAAAATTCCATTTACTATCTCTAATGAGAAAGACTGTAAATGATAAAAAATCCAGATGTTATCCCACACTTACAGGTCATAGAGAATGAAGTTTAGGTAGATATTTCGAAGAATAATTTTCAATATGGATTGTGAAACTAGTTGACATTTTCAACTTGGCTACAAAAAAAGAAAAAAAATAATCTAATGAGGCAAAAAAAAAAGAAGGTTTTCCATAGTTGACATATTCATCCATTTCAATTAAAGGTGTTATGCAGGACAACGAGATTGGCATTACAAGAGAAGGGAGTGCAAGGTGGGTGGATTCCAATCTATGGAAGCCATTTTTTCTGTCTTTCCTGCAGTCAACATCCCTTCTTTCTCTGTTGTGAGTTCTGTCTTTGTTTCCTTATATCTCTGTCTCCCCAGCTATTATAGCCAGTAAGTTGCAAGGAAAGCCTGATTGCTTGCTGCTCAATGAAATTAAGGTCTGCTCACTTCTGAATGATGCTGAGGGATTTTGAAGGGATTCTAAATAAATGTTAGATCACATTTGGTTTGTCTCAATTTGAACAAAGAGAGTGTGGTCTTATTTAAGAAAGTTGATTGCTTTCACCTTTGTTTTTATTTTTCACACATGTTTAACAAGTGCTTGCAGATATTTATGACATGTGGTTGTTTGGAATTTTACAATTACCAGTCAATGATCAAGAAATTAGGCATTCCCAATCTTTCATCAAAATTAAAGTGTTTTCAAGGTTTTTTTTTTTCTCTTGAAAAGTATTTGGGATTTCTCCAGCCTGCTAACCCATGCATTGGGTCAGTTTTTATTATGAACATTTAATGTTTTCAAAGTATAATTGGTATTAACTAACCAATGTTGCTAAAATTAGAGAGATATATTTATGAAATAAATGTGATTTTTAGCTTATATCTTTTTAATAGAAATATTTAATATAACTTACTTTATGGAGTGAGATTTTATTATACGATATTAAGGTTGTCAATCATATTTCAAATAAATAGATATAAGAGTATAGTTATTGATATTTTAAATTTTTGCATATAAAGATTGCCATGGGTCATAAAAAAATATAATCTCAAAAAAGAAAACCAGATACTCAAAAGTTATTGAGTAATGGGAGGATAATGGTATAAATTGCAAAGAAGTTAAAGAGAGATCTATAAAAAATTAAAAACGAGAATTAAAAAGACTTGTAAGATAAGAACAAGAAAAATAAATGGCTTCAAGAATATCACAAAGAGATTTGAGAGAAATTAAAAGAGTAATAATTAAGTGGGTTTGCCCAGCAAGTAAATCTTTGAAGAAGTTGGTTTGTTGGATGTAAACAGAAAGAAAAGTAGCAGAATATTAAAAACTTTACATAAAGGCATGAAAGTAGCCAAACAACCACCTTTAAGTAAATGTCATAAATAGAAATATATAATTTAGGTGAACACTAATTTCTCTACTGTAATTCTTAATGATGAATGTGGAGATAAATTAGATGGTAGTGGGTAAGGTTAGGTGGGCTAGTGGTTAGGTCCTTCTTGGAAAACATCAACCAAAATGATGGAGAAGACAAGTGGGAAAGTGATGCTATGTTTTGTGTTAATAGTGTCAGTCAGTTAAGCCAGTTAAGTGCCCTATGTGATACACACTTAGACGATCATGTCTTGAAAGAGACATTAGTGACTGGGCAGAATATTTTCTTGCAGTAGGTTGCCATTACTTTCTGCAATAGACTGGTTGCCAATCGAGGCTGCTGAACCCAATCTGTCCTGCTATTTAACCCATAACTCGAAGGAGAAGCACTGGATTAATACCTTTCCCAAGGGTCTTTGCACATAAGTGAATGGAACAAATTCAACTGCAATTCAAACTTGGTTCTCCAATTTCTCATTCTGAGCCAATATCCACTCCACCACAAGTGATATTCTAGTAATAGCATAGGCAGCATAATTATAGATCCCTTCAAATATGATGATGGTATCAAGATAAATGCAGAAAATTGCTGTGAGTTCTTGAACAAAACATTTTTTGTATTATTCAAATCTCACCCGAATAAGTTTGGATCAAAGTTTACATTCGTGTAAGACAAGACACTTTCACAAAATGAAAAGTAGATTATTGTTCAGATCATCAAAAGAGGTTTCAAATATTCCACATTATTGTCATTAACCCAAACCTATCGAAATATTAATCAAGTAAAAATGCTCGATCAATAATTAAAAGAAACGTATATAATAAGGAAAACAATATCCAAGCAAAGGAGATCTCTTGGAAGTAATAGAACTACTTTATATAATATTAAATTTGAAAGAGTAGAAAAGTTAAAATCAGTGGTTAAAAGATTGATAACAGTTAAAGAATATCGAAGAGTCAATATTAACATGTAAAATAATAGAATAATATTCATATATACAGGATACTGTCTTAATCAAATATACATTTCTATGACGTGCTTTTTTTAATCCATTTATAAAAATGATGTTTTTTGTATTATGAATTGACAAAATCAAAAGAAGTTATTATAAATATCTTCAATAAGTATAGATTTTATAATCTGTAATTCACATGATATATTGTACATATGAATGCTAACAGATTCTGAAGATTTTACTACTAAGAACATTTACTTTTTACTAATAAGAACATTTGATTGTGAATAAATTGACAAGCAGTATGGAAATGGTAACGATAGGAAGAACAATTCCTAGCATTCATTGAACAAACAAAATTCACTTGAACATTCATTGACCTAAAAGCATTCATTTAAATATTCATTAACCAAAAAACATTTATTTCAGTATTCATTGACTAAAATGTATTCATTTAAGTATCTATTGACTAAGTAGAATTAAATTCAGTATTAATTTAATAAATGGGGTGAACTTCAATATTTATTGACCAAACAGCATTCATTTAATTATTCATTCGAAAAAATGTCATTAATTTCAACAAACATTGACCAAACAGCAATCATTTCAGCAATCGTTTATCAAACACTGTTTATGTTAGTATTTATTGACCAAACCGCATTTATTTTAGTATTCATTGACCAGAAGATGTTCATTTCAGTATACATTAGCATAAAAAGAATTAATTTCAGCAGTCATTTATCAAACAAGCTTAATTTATGTATTGTTAGACAAAACAACATATTTTTCAGCATACATGGACCAAAAAGCATTTATTGACAAAAAAAGCCTTAACATTGACAAAATCTCACTCATTTCTATATTCATTGACTAAAAAGCATTCATTTCATTATTCATTTTATCATTAATTGAACAAAAGGATTAATTTCAGTATCTATTGATCAAAAGACATTGATTTCAGTGTACATTGACCAAACAGCATTCATTTTCATTATTCATTAAAACAGGCATTAATTTCAGCAACCATTAACCAAACAGCATTATTTTCAGTAGTCTTTGACCAAGGAGCATTAATTTCAGTATCCATTGACCAAAAGTCATTAATTTAAGCATTCACTGAATAAAAACCATTCCTTTAAGTATTCATTGAACAAAAGGCATTCATTTCGGTATTCATTAACAGAACAGAAACTGATTTCAGCATCCACTCACTAAACAACATTTCTGCATTGCTTAAACAAGCAGCATAACTGCCAGCATTCATTGACTAAAATGAATTTTTTTCATTCATTATACATTGACTAAAAGGCATCAACTTGAGTATTCATAGTCCAAACAGAATTCATTCCAGCCTTGATTGAACAAAAAGGAATAATATCAGTATCTATTGACCAAATGGCATTCATTTTATTATTCACTAATAAAACAGCATGCATATCATTATTCACAGATAAAGACACTAACTGCAGCAAGCATGCATCAAACAGCATTCATTTCAGTATCCATTGACCAAAAGGAATAAGTTTCAGCATCCATTGACCAAACAGCATTTATTTCAAGATTTCCTGACAAAACAACATGCATTCATATATTCTTTGATCAAAAGGCATACATTTAACCAAAAGATATTCATTTCACTATCCAGAATTAATTTCAGTGTTCATTTACCAAACAGCATTTATTTGAGTATGTATTGACTAAACAGCATTCATTTCATCATTCATTGCATTAATTTCAGTATACATTGACAATAAGGCACTCATTTTAGTATTCATTAACATGAAGGGTATTCATCTGAGCATTCATTCACCTAATAATATTATGTATTGTTTCACAAAACAACATAAATTTCAGCATTCATTTCAACATTCATTAATGAAACCGTATTCACTTCTGTATTCATTAACACAAAAGGAATATATTTCAGTATTCATTAACCAAACAACATAAACTTCTGTATTATTTGATCAAATGGCATAAATTACAGCATTTAGTGACCAAAAAGCATTAAATGACAAATAGACCTTAATGTCCAGATTTATTGACCAAATAGCATTCATTTCAGTATTTATTGATAAAAAAGCATGGATTTCAGCATTCATTGACCAAACAGTATTCATTTGAACATTCATTGAACAAAAGGCATTCATTTCAACATTCAGTCATCAAGCAGAATTAATTTCAGTACTAATTGACCAAAGAACATTAATTTCCATATTTATTGCATTCATTTCAGTATGCCTTAACAAAACAGCATTCATTTCAGTATTCACTGAGCAAAATTCATTCATTTGAGTATTCATTGCCTAAAAAGCATTCATTTAAGTATTCATTGACTAAAAAGGCATTCATTGTCAAAAAACCATTAATTTCAGCAAGCATTGACCAAATAGCATTCATTTCAGTATTCATTGAGCAAACAGCATTTATTTCAGTATTCACTCAGCAAAAGTCATTAATTTGAGGATTCATTGACTAAAAAGCTTTCACTTAATTGTTCATTGTCTGAAAGGTATACATTACAATATTAACTTAAAATGATTTCACCTCAGCATTCATTCATTAAACAACTTTGATTTCTGTATTATTTGACTAAACAGCATAACTGTCAGCTTTCAGTGACTGAAACGCATACATTTCAGTATTCATTAACCAAAAGGGAATTTCATTAGCTGACCAGTATCTATAGGCTTTTTAGTATTCATTGCTAAAACTGCATTCATATAATTATTCACTGAACAAGGTATTAATTACAGCAAACATTGACTAAATGGCATTCATTTAAGTATTTATTGACCAAACAGCATTCATTTCAATATCCATGGACCAAAAGACATTTATTTTAGGATTTCTTGCTGAAACAGTATACATTCCAATATTTGTTGACCAAAAGATTTTCATTTCCTTATTTATTGACAAACTGAATTCACTGACCTAACAGCATTCATCTCATTACTGATTTACAAAAAGGTAAAAAATATAAGCATTCATTGATCAACCAGCATTCATTTCAGTATACATTGACTAAAAGACATTCCTTTCAGTATACATTAATATGAAAGGCATTTATTTGAGCATTTATTCACCAAATAACATAAATGTCTGTTGAAGCAGCATAAATTTTATCATTCATTGATGAAAAAACATTAATTGACAAAATATCTTTTTCAGATTCATTTCAGTATTCATTGACCAAAAGGCATGAATTTGGGCATTCATTGACCAAAGAGCATCAATTTCAGTATTTATTGACCAAGAGGCATTCATTTCAGCATTCATTGAAACAAGAAGAATTCATTTCAGCATTCATCATAAAACATTAATTTCTGCATTGTTTAAAAAAAAGAAATTTTAGCATTCATTGACTAAAAAGGCATTCATTTTTGGATTCATTGACCAAATCATACTCATTTCTCTATTGATTGACCAAAGAGTGTTCATTTCAGTATTCATTAAACAAAGGGCATTAATTTAAATATTCGTTGATCACACAAAATTCATTTCTGTATTCATTGATCAAAAGGCATGAATTTTAGCATTCATTGACCAAATAGTATTAATTTGAGCATTCATTGATTAAAAGGCATTCATTTCAGCATTCATTTACTAAACAGAATTCATTTCATTATTCATTGACAAAAATGCATTCATTTCCGCATCCATTGATAAAACACCATTCATTAAACAATCCTGCACATATACAAATCTACCATCCACCCATGCATTGAATATTGCTGCCATATCCGGTCGGGTGCTTCTGCTATCCACCTAAGTGTCCATGACCAAATCCAACAAAGAATCTGTAACGTGATCAATCTCGACTTGGCAGCTTAGATACAATCACTTTCTTACCGACGCAGTGTGGCTTCCCTGTGTCTCTTCTACAAATACTTTCACGACTTCTGCTCTGATGAACTTAGCTTACTGGTACCCCCTATATATGAATTTCCTTGAGCCACAAGATTAGCAACTAGATCCCACCCTTTTACTGTGAAACCAATAAATTGTAAATGCAAATTCTACTCCAACAGCTTCTTTTCTCGCACTTCCCGCCTGTGGAATTCCCTTCCATTTACTTGCTTTCCCGACAGCTACAATCTTCAAGAATTCAAATGTAAAGTCGATAGTCATCTCCTGTCTAACAAACTTACATCCTCTCTCACATGCTTTTTTCTCCGTCTACTCCACTCTCATCAGTATTCTCTTCCTTCTCATACTCTCTTTCTGATACCTCCTGTAACCTGTCACTCTTTCTCATAACATTCCTCCTATGTAAACTCCTACACAACAGTGGCAGTAAAATGCCTTGCTTGGGGCCACAAAATTATAAAAAAAAAATTATTATTTCTTGATAAAAGCATTAATTTCAGTGAACATTGACCAAACAGCTTTCATTTAAGTATTTACTAACTAAACAGAATTTACTTCAGCATTCATTGACCAAAACAGCATTTATTTTAGCAATAAAACAGCATTCATTTCATTATTTATTAAGAAAAAGGCATTAATTTCAGCAAGCATTGACCAAATACTATTCATTTCAATACTTATTTACCTAACAGCATTCTTTTCAGTATTCATGGACCAAACAGCATAATTTTCACTATTCATTGAGTAAAATCAATTTATTTCTGCAGTCATTGACCAAATAGTATTAATTTCTACATCCATTGATTAAAATACATTAATCTCAGTATTCATTTACTAAACAGTATTCATTTCAGGATGATGACAGATTGTCTTCATTATGACTTAGAAGGAAGTTAAAGCAAATATCTGATATAATGTAGAGATTCTTCTCAAAATATATCCCTCAATCTGATATTTATAAAACATGCTAAAATATTACAAATTTAAGATATTTTTGATTTCAGATCTCTATGTGGCATGGTTTTACAAACTTGAGCCTTTTCTCATCAACATTTACATAACCAGTTCCAAGACTGGGTGTGGTCATAGAGTTGCTGTGCAGCTGAGCACCTGACCTGTTCTATCTACACATCTTGGTTGAAATACAGAGAGTTATTTATTTATGCATAGTATATCTTTGACAAGTTGACCTATTGAAGCTCATCCATCTCCAGGTCAAACAGCAACTAATGTTCTTCAACTTGAAAGCTCGCCTTGCTCAGGAACATGTGGCTGTTGATTCTATTGCAGGAACTCTCCAACTTGGCCATTTACTTCCATCTAGGAAGGTCTCCTTCCACCAACACTATGTCATCACTGTACTGGATGAATATATAGTTATGGAACCCTAACCCTACACCATTATGTAAGATGGCTGTTAACCTTACAAGAAGTTTAATCTGCCCTTTGACAGGTCTTGCTTTTTATCCTTCTAATTACTCAGCCCCTTTTATTTCATCAGAAAAGCCAGTGGGGAAAACAGTTTAGTCGTCAGTGATATGATCATGCAGCAGTTGGTACTGGATTTCATCGTACAATATCACTTATAGAGTAACCTGACATAAGGATATTTTATAGGATAAGAAAAATCACAACAGTTCAAAACATTGACAACTATTTTTTTAAACTCATGCTTACAAAAGAAAATTAATAAGTAATTTAAAAAGTGTCCTTTATAATAATTTATTTGGCATGACACAATCATTATATGAGAGTCAATTGGCCATGAAACAACAATCATGATTCGAAATTTAAATCACTCTACTTATAATGGCAAGGCCAAATTTGTCTGTAGATGTGGTGGTATTTTAGGCTCTCTAGGTAACTAAAACAGAAGCAAATTATAAAATCTTGCTCAGAGGCAACAGAGCATTGCTAAATCTTCTTTTTCTTATTCCTCTATTCATATCTGTCAATATATTGAATTTTAATTGCTTGTTTATCCATCAAAATTAATATGAAAGTTCATCTATAATGTAAAAGAAAACAAAAAGAAAGGTATTTTTATTGTTTATATGTGAGCATATGTATACAAAACCAAGCAGATAGGGAAAACAAAGGAAAGCACTAGGCCAAATAAAAATGTAAGAGAGGGTAGTAAGAAAAAGAGAATGTGAAAAAAAAAACAAGATTAACTTTTTGCAATACTTATATGGATTTACTATTCATCTGGATATTATTGATGTAGAAAAGGTTTATATAAAGTTTACAAAAGTATAAATACTTTTCAGAACTGACAAATATGCCCAAGAGCCACAACTCCTGTAAATACCTACACATACACATGAATGCATATGTATATAGAGTAGCACACACATACACACACACACACACACACACACACACACTGAGGGTGCTTTAAAACTAATGAGTTTAAAAACAGAATAATTCTGAATTAAATTTAAAAAATAAGAAAAAAATTTAAACATGTTTGTACAATAATATAAGCTATATAAACATATGCAATTATGTATATATAAAATTCAATGACTTCTGTTAGTATGTTCATCCATTACACCCTCTAAAATAGCCATATATTGACTGATCAAAACCAAATTTTGAAGAGGAGTTGGAATTTGGTACTCTTACTACCAAGTCCAAGGATTGAACTCATGACCACTAAAAAACTAACTATATATATCCACTACATGAAATAACAATAATTGATTTAACAGGATATTTCACAATAATCAATAAGATAATCCATATCAGCTAATCTAGGGACACCTGATGGTGACCAGAGGGTACTTAGCTGAAACATTGTGTCTATTATAATACCTATATCAACCAAGATGAGAACAAAAGTTCAAAATAATTTCAAGATTATTGAAAATTACTCATCTCAGAAATGAATACAAAATTATGACAAGTGGCACAAACCCACTAACATAATCCATTTTTCAAAATCCACCTGGCACTGAATATAAAAGGCTCCAAAAATGCACCACTAAAGTCCTTCAAGATGATGGCCTAGTGGATATAGTAAGATTACTCATCTCAGAAATAAATGCAAAAAAAAAAAGTTTTATTGCAGACTGATATTCTATCTGTTTCACATTGGTGATGGCTTCTTCCAGTAAAATAACGCAATCACACACAAGTAATACAAAAATGTTCCCAAAAATTGTAGTTTTTCCTTTATAATCATCAAATGTAAGTTGCCAGTGAGTATGTATACTGTTATGGGGAAACACACCTATTCCTCATATAATGGACTCTCCCTCCTATAAGAGTTAACAGGAAGTTAACAGGGGAAGTTCTTGAGAAGTTCTTGTTAAGCTCATAGGAGTTCTTTAGAGTTTTACTGGAGTTCAGTAGAACTACTAGGCAGTTGATATAAGTCGGCAGTTAGCCAAATACTAAGGAGTCATCTTTCAGTGAAAGATTGCTAAGTTCCTAATGTTATATATCGACAAACAACAAACACGCATATATATAAAAATATAAAGTTATATTTTTATTAATGACGATGAACCGTGTAGCATAGGGAACAGAGAATTGAGAGAGCGCGCTTCTAATGGGTTGACGGGAGTGTAGTCTTATCTGTTGTGTCTCTCTCTTCACCGGCCGATCTCTGTTGCTCCTCTACTGGCGAATCCGTGTGCCGAGGTCTTTTTATAATCTTCCAGAACCGGGACTTTTTCTTCCGGTTTTGCCTCGCCCACGCACGCCCACGTAATTCTCAGAGACACCTGTTCTGTTTGCCTCTGTAGTTATTTCCGCTGCTGCCGGAAATAAGGTCAAACGACATCCATTCCTTTCAACGACCGGAAACACCCTCGCTTGCATCAGCCTTCCTCGGGTGGGGCCAGATTGTTATATTACATTCCTCGCCCTCCCATTTTCCAAAATGTTCACCTAAGAACATTTTAAGCGCAACACCCTCACACTCCTCCCCATGCCACACAAGCCTGACAATTGTATAAAACATGTGCACGCCAAAACAACAAAACATGTGCATGCCGAAACAAAAAAAACAACAAAAAAATATATAGGGGAGCCTACATCGGCAACCCAACAATGTTCGTGTCCATCGTGAAAATTGTTCTACCAGCTCGATGTTTCATTGTTCTTTTTTTTTTTTTTTTAATATCCATTTTCACAGAATTGGGCAAAGTTCTTAAAAATGTTCATTTTCTTTCTCGACTCTGTCCATAAGCGTAGACGCCTCGATGCACGACCACATGATCATAGGCGGTAACCGCGCCCCAGTTTCTAAACTGACATCGAGTAAATGACCTTTGACCAACACCATGCGTGTTTCCGCTCGAGTTTATTGTTACACATGTAACTTTATTTCATTTAATTTAATTTCAAACATACTATGTTTGAACACAGAAAAATGGCCATTATCTGCAGTACATATCATTCATAGTCTGACCAAGAAATGTTCAATAGAAAATGAAGAAAATTACCCTGATTCCAACGTTAATCCGCATGCAATTTACTTGTGGAGGATTAGAGGTTTCATCTATATTAATTTAGTCTAAAAAAATGGACCCGTGACTCGTAGTTCCTTAGTTTGTACAATGTTTTCCATTCCTTGAACTACTTCCTCTGGATTCGAATCCAAGCATATCTGATTTGTTGACATCTCTCTGTTTAACGCAGAGACATTTGAGTGTTGAACACCCGTTGACCCCGGAGTACTATTCACAACGGATAACTCCCTTTCCTTTCCCGAAGCACTGTTGCTTCTTTCACACTTAAAAATCCGCTTCCTAGCTATTATTCCAAGGATTATCATAACGCCGACTATGCCAGCAATGACTCCTATCGTCAACTTCTTCAGGAGTTCTTCATATCCTTCACTAAATCTTTCCATATCTATCTGTTTCAAGGTATTTACTAGTTTGCGGATAGGAATCTCCTCCATATCGCGCAATTCTACCGGCATGGTGTCCACTGAAAAATTGGGAAATTTCTGCGTAATTGGGGACCAAACCACTGAACCAGAGACATATAATTTACTTTATGCTTTAGATACTATTAATAATTTTCCACGTTTGTATCTTCCTAACTATTTCACTTAAACTATCATTAATCCTCCCACTGCTTCTTTCCCAATCCTATAGCATATCAGCCAATAAGTCTACAAGACTTTTCAGTTGTTCTTTCTTTTTGTTCCGATCAACTGTGGAATCTGCAGGTCTATCCGTGTCAATATAAAGTTTTCAGAAATTAATATATCTTCAAAAGATATTTCCCAAGTCACATAAATGAAAATTCACAGAGGATGTTGAATTGATGGGAACCTGCACAAAAGCATAATTCACAAACATAGAAATGTAAATCATTTTGTAGTGTACAGTCATTGAAAAGAAATCCAAAAAAAAGAAAACCTAACACTGCACAAACCAAAGAAAACATTGTTATCAACAAGTTAATCCAATTATCCACTTTAAAGAGTAGAAGAAACTTCCTTTAAATGATTTTACATTTCACTTACTCAATAAAAGTAAGATTAATTAAGCAACATACCAGTAAACTCACTTCACATATATGGTAAAATATTAACAAAAAAATAAATCATTAACTCAGATGTTTTATACTTACAGATAGGTAAATATCTCAACTTTATTCTTCCCGTCAACCCCAACCTATGCGCTCTCCGCTAGGCGTACTACTCTCTGCATGTAGTCCTGCACCCCCTCCGTTCTACCCTTAATGTGTTCGACAACGAACAATCCACATTTCTCAATTCTAGGGTCAGATCGGCAAAAGTATGCTGTTCCATTTTTTTTTTTTTTTCTAACTAGACTTATTATAAACAAGAGCAGAACACACACACTATCAAATCAAAGAGTCACCTACCTTGGCTGATGTCTATAGTCATGCGGCTGCTTCTATTTTCGTCTTCTTTTTTCTTTCTATCTGGTAGTTTTAAGTCCGTTGAATTTCAATCGTCGCCGTGGCAACCAGCTCGCATCTAACTGTTTTGTTGTCTCAAAACAGCAAGTCACTAGGCACCAATTATGCGTCTGTTATATATCGACAAACAACAAACACGCATATATATAAAAATATAAAGTTATATTTTTATTAATGACGATGAACCGTGTAGAATAGGGAACAGAGAATTGAGAGAGCGCGCTTCTAATGGGTTGACGGGAGTGTAGTCTTATCTGTTGTGTCTCTCTTCACCGGCCGATCTCTGTTGCTCCTCTACTGGCGAATCCGTGTGCCGAGGTCTTTTTATAATCTTCCAGAACCGGGACTTTTTCTTCCGGTTTTGCCTCGCCCACGCACGCCCACGTAATTCTCAGAGACACCTGTTCTGTTTGCCTCTGTAGTTATTTCCGCTGCTGCCGGAAATAAGGTCAAACGACATCCGTTCCTTTCAACGACCGGAAACACCCTCGCTTGCATCAGCCTTCCTCGGGTGGGGCCAGATTGTTATATTACACTAACATTTTGGGTGCGTTAAGTCAATTAGCAACCAATATAGCACAATTATAACCTTCAGTGCAAAAACTACTCCACAACATATACAAACATTAGTTGATTCTGTGCAATTATACCCAAGAAACACAAGGTATGAATAGCATTGAAAGATAGCTAGATAGATATATCAAAGTAATGACTCTGGCACCTTGCAGAAGCAAAAGAGATGGATAAATGTTATAAAAATAGATTACTAATTTTTAGTTTTTCATAATATATGAATCCTTGAATTTGGAATGTCACAAATTATATTATTGTTTGTTTAGCAAGTTGCATGCATATGAAACATGATTAACCAATGAATAACAATCAGCACAAAAGTAAAAATACCAGAATTTCTTTCTTCTTTTTCTCCATATCTCATTCACTGATGGCGCTTTGATAAAAGTGGAAGATATTATTTTATAATAAACATTTTCTTATTTGTTCTTTATCTAATCATTCTGTATGATTCTGATCCATATTTGATCACTATTTGATCCAAACTCATACATGAATCCATTTATGTAGGTGTTTGTGTGTGAATTCAAACAAAAAATCAGATCTTGAACATTATAAAACAAATTTCTAATGGTACTTCTTTTCATAGACTTCTGTATAATATTCTTTTGTTCTCATTGGTGTTTCAGTTGTGACTGATTATGACCAAGATAACACTCAGTCCTATCATGATGTGGTTGTAACAATACAATATCAAGATTAGTTTTAGTTGTAGACATTGCAAAGAATCTTAAGTCAAGACCTGCAATTGATTTGCATTTTACTTTTAAAACTTTCTAGTCTTGTTCTATTTTTGTACTCATAGAATCATTTGAAGACTGAACAGAAAAACTGTTTTGAATAAGAAATCCAATTAATAACTTCATATGGTTCCTTTGTCTTTAAAATTAGCCTCTGTAGCTTGGCTTCTTTATACAGGATTTGATGGATAAATTGTCGCCATTTTATATTTTTTAATTTTAGACATGCACATTGTTTGTTTTTCATTTGGTTGACTGTATAGTATAGATGGATCAGTTGGGCACCATCTGTGAGAAAAAGAGCACCATAACACAGTTCACTCCACCAGAAGTTTGAAAAGAGTATGCTGTACTGCTTAGCATTCGCACCAGAAGTTCCAATACAAACACTTCAGTGTGTTTGGGTATCAATCTGAGGACAGTGTAGCGGATTTACAAGAGTTGTATGATTACAAAGATATGACAGCTTGAGAAAACTCACTCTGATTGTTCTGATAAGAAAAGAACTCCAGAATTTGTTATTGAGGGCCTCAGACTCAACACAGAAGCCTACATCAAGTGGCTTGAGGAGGTAGTGCTATCCTAAATCAAGAGGGTGGCTGCTGGAAAACACTTTATCTAGAAGCAGGACTCTGCACCATGCCATGCAAATAGGAGAACCAAGTTAAGAGTGTCAGATAATTTCTGCAACCACATTACCCCTTACATCTGGCCAAACAACTTCTCAGACTGCAACCCCCTCGATTATTATGTGTGAGGCAAAGTTGAGCGAGAGACCAACAAAATTCCTTGTAATACCAAAGATGAACTGAAGGCAAGGATTATGGCAGCATTCATCACCTTAAACAAGGAGACCATCCAGAAGAGTTGCAGAAGATTCCAAAATCATCAGGAGGCCATGACTTAAGCCAATGGCATTTTTTTAATAAATTTATTCTTTAGTATTTCAAAATATTTTTATGTCAGTCAGTTAAGTGCCATACGTGAAACACGCTTGGGCGATCATGTCTCGAAAGAGACATAACTGACTGGGCAGAAGATTATCCCGCAGTAGGTTGTCATTGCTTTCTGCAGTAGATTGGTTGCCAGCCAAGGCTATAGAACCCAATCTGTCCTGTTATTTAACCCATAACTGGAAGGAAGAGACGGATTAATACCTTTCCCAAGGGTATTTGTGCATAAGTGAATGAATTCAACTGGAATTTGAACTCGGCTCTCCGATTTCTCATTCCAAGCCGATATCCACTGCACCACAATGCACATATATCTGCTAAAATGCAATGTCAGTATTATTTTTATTTTTGCATTATTTAAACAATAATTTATCCATTGTATCCTGTAAAATATTAATATATTAGGAATGCAAGCAACCTCTATATGTATGCAATAAATTTTAAAAAATAATATTTAATTAAACTGACATGTCAAAAGTTATGGGATAACATAGGTAAAGGTAATGGCAAGTACTGCCACCATATGCTGACATCATCTGACTCAGATCTAAATAAATTGTGCATAATAAGGAATGCCAAACAGATAGGACATTCTATTCTTGAAATTGTGAAGACATCTGACATCTCTTGGCTGAAATGGTCATATATATACTGGGAATATCTAATGGAAGGAATAATGCCTGCTAATGGTCAACATCCAGTGATAATGCTAGCTAGAAGCGTCTACAGCAACAGACTAGTGACAATGATTCAAATCACAGTCACATTCAACTCAGAAGGTATTAGATATATATCCATGAGGTCAATTCCACATTCCTCAACTTCTACAAAATATTATAACTGAATATCTACTGCAATGTTCTTGTTAACACCATGTCACAGAACAGTGCCACAACCTGGGCTTGTGATATTGATAATTGAACTCCAGAGAACTGAAAGTGTATGGCCTTGTCTGATGAGTCATAATTCGAGTTGTCTTGGACTGATAGTAAGGTTCACTTATGACATAAGCACCATGACTTCATGGATTCAAACTGTCAACAAAGCATTGGACAGGTTGGTAGCAGTTCCATAATTTTGCTGGGTATGTTCAAATAACATAGGTTGTGCTCACTGCTTTGCCTAAACATGTCATTGTCATGTGTATACCAGAAATACCTAATAAAAAAGTAATACCATCCACAATGGATAGTGTAGTAGTTCACCACAAGTCCTTAATTATCATGATCAGAGGTGTTTGGTAAGAATTATCTGCTGTAACAAACAAGCAACACTGAAGGTTTGCTGAAGGTTCTTGGATCCTCCAAGATTCTCTATCAAAATGTTAATGTTTGGTCAGATATATGAAAAAGGCATGGGCCAAATACTTTTCAGCATCTTCTCATGCATATTCATTAAATGAAAACAAACTTATTCCTTTTATTGTACATGTGATCAATTAAATAATGTTATCCTTTGCATTACACAAGCCAAGTTCAAATTCCAGTCAGCTTTGTAATTTTCACTTCTGTCAAATACCCTTGGGAAACATGAGTTCATCTCTTTTTCAGCTATGGATTAAATAGCAGGGCTTTTACCTGGAAAATCATGTTCTTCTCAAAGAATTGGTAATGCAATATTAAATAACATGAAAAATAATTATTTGTACAGACTTGGATATGTTTTTGCTTTATATAATCTACAAACCAAAGTACTAACACACAGGAAAATCTCACTAGAAACAAAGAAAAGAGTGCTGGACTGCTACGTGATGTCAGTTCTTCAATACGGCAGTGAATGCTGGACAATATCATCGAAAATGAAAACAAAACTGGAAGCAGTGGAAATGTAGTTCTACAGAAGGATGCTGCTGGACAATATCATCAAAAGTGAGGACAAAACTGGAAGCACCGGGCATGTGGTTTTACAGAAGGATGCTGCGGATATCGTGGACTGAGCATGCAAGCAACGATGAGGTGTTGGAAAGAATGGCAACAAAAAGGAAATTGATACTGAGCATCAGGAAGAGACAACTGAAGTTCCTAGGATGTGCAATGAGGAAGGAGAGCCTGGAGAACCTGATACTGACTGGCCAGATAGAAGGAAAGAGAGACAGAGGAAGGCAGCGGATAACATATTTGCAGGGCTTGATCAGGTGGTTGACGGAACGGGGGTTGACAGGAGTAACAGGAACAAACATACTAAGAGCCACAAGGGATAGGGAGACATGGAGAACCATGATCGCCTCCGTCCTGAAGGGACAGGGCACATAGAAGAAGAAGAATCTACAAACAGTTGATAAAAAGTAAAAAACAAAATGATCAGTCAACACATTACAAAAAATGGCTGACAATCCTCCTGAGACATAAGTTTGGTAAATCCAATTAGGTGTATGCTTGTCTGTGAGAGGGAGAAATTATAATGTCATTGAAAATAATAATAATAATAATAATAATAATAATAAAGTATTGGCTATCTTGCCTCAGGTTGTACTGTGTTAGCACCCACTGAATATAAAACTCAACTTGATAGAGTGGGCCAATATCTGCCCTGCAATTTTTTACAGAAAGGAAACTAAGAAACTGGTATGAACATCACCCACACCTGGTTACATAAGATCAACCTCAAAGTTTCATTATCCAGCTCTTTACCTACAATCAAAGTTTCATTCTTCAGCTTTCACATTCTTCAGCTTTCAAAAAATACTTTTAAAACTTTTTACAAAATAATATTATAATTAAAAGTTTTGCTTTTATTCTTTTTAATCACATCACTCCACTGGGAGCAATAGGATTAAAAAAATAAAATTGACCATACATGAACCCCGTTTTACAAATACAACAAAAACCAATACTTACTTCACATTTTTTTACCTCACATGTCGCGGCAACCTTATATCGGTGCTTTTTAAATAAGCATTTGGCCTTACCACTTCAACATAACCACTAAAAAACTTTGAGCAAAACCGGGCTATACAGCTAGTTGATAATAGTTAATAATAATGGTAAGAAAAACACCTTTGTGGGGGCAAATATGGTAAGAAAAACATCTTTGTGGGAGCAAATACGGTAAGAAAAACATCTTTGTGGGAGCAAATATGGTAAGAAAAATACCTTTGTGGGGGCAAATATGGTAAGAAAAACACCTTTGTGGGGGCAATTCTTGAATGATTACCTAACAACTGCCAAGACAATCTTGTGATACTGTTTACAGAATTGTTGATATATTTCAATCTTTTATTTTGTAAGATCTTGAGATTTATTGCAAAAACAAATTCCAAAACTTCTAAAGTGGAAAGCTCTCTGGTCTCACTTCTAACTAACTACAAAGGTAATCCATTGAGATTCTTCTATATGTAATCATAGGTTTTTCAGTTGTTCATTTATATTAGGAGACACAAAATGCTACTCAATGTGTACCCATAGTTTCCATCTGACTCATAATGATTAAATAACATCCATGTTCAGTATGAAGGATCTTTTCTTTTGTTTTTGTTTTAGCATTACAACCATTGCAATTCATTACCAAAAATTTAGTTTGTTAGATTCTGGTATTGACCACATTCAACATCCTGCTTCTGATTTCTTCAATGTAAACCAGATAGGGGTGACTTCCAGGTATTATGCCTTGCCAATGAACAACCCAGGATTTGGTCTCTTGCCATGCTTAATAGATGTATTTTAATCTGAATATGGATTAAAAGAATTTTTTTAAAAAGTGGAATTAATCATAATCTGTTCGGTTTAACTGATGACAGAATATGTATTACAAATGTTTATATATAGTGTAGCTGTCTTGGGGCTGGTCCAAGGGAGTAAAGTATTTATAGGTATCTTATAATTCAATCTGCACCAGTCACACAGTAGCTGCCATATTTTGGAGGGAAAAACAAAACTAGAGTTGCTGTACACTTACTTAGAAAAGAATCTTAGCAGGACCTATACTAACTCTGCAGTTTTGCTTTAGAAAAGAAGTTTTGTGGGATTTTCACTTCTGAATTCTGGTTAGATGGCACACAAGTATTTCAGGTGTTTGTAGAGATGGAAATAAATTCACTTTTCAAGCAGCAGTCAAGTCTTAGAGTTTTCTTTACAAGAGAAAAATCCTTGGGAGCAGTAATTTGTGTGTGTGTGTGTGTGTGTGTGTGTGTGTGTGTGTGTGTGTGTGTGTGTGTAGGATTGATGTGGATAAATTTGTCATGTAACTGAGCAGAGTCATACCAACTTCAAAGCTTAGTAAAGGTAGATTGAAATTAAGCCCTGATGAGTGAGGAAATCATAATGGTGCCTTCACAAAACTTCAAAATCAGCATGACTATGCTCAGTTAAGTGACAAACTTCTCCATATTAAACCTATTGACACTATATCTCTATCTTGATATTGAGCACTTTACAACAAAAACAACCCACATTTCAATATCTAACCAAACATCACACTTTTTAAATGTTTCTTGGTCAAACCAATAATTTTTCAGTACTGTTTCCAATAAGAGATAAATGTAAGATTAATATAAAAAAATTCAGACAGACATAAAATGTTCTTTGTGATAAGTTGAGATTTTTTTTACACTTTTTAAAGCATGCATTTACATTCAATAAGTAAAAGATAATATCAAATAAATTTGCCACAACTGTTACAATTTGAACTTCAATTTTTCCTTCTCGTTTACTCATCATCATTCAACTTCAGTAATTACATTATATTGTCTTCTAAGCTTTTCAAATTCTTCTTGTGAAGTTTATTTAATTTCCCTATCACTTTGGCTAAATACGTTGTTGGTTTTTATTGAGTTTTCCTTTGCCCTTCTTATTAGCCTTTACTTCATTTTCTTTTGGCTACTTTATTCTTTGGCCAGAGTTATCACGTTGCATTTCTTTAAAACAATTCAAAGAGATCATGCCTAGCAAGAGAATTTTTTTTTACTTCTTCTTCCCATAACTTAGTGACTATTTGATGGAAAACAGGAGACTTTATAGTTATTTCATTTGTGTACACCCAAGGCTTCTTGTTTCTGCATCAGCAAAGACATAAATCTCATGACTAATGGAAAATTTAATGGCTGTCAACTTTCTAACAAATTTCTTCAAGCTGATATAAAATGCTTATAAACATCAAAACAGGAAAAGCAAATCCAACATAGTTTGATTACTGAAATCTTTTTCTTTGTATATTTGCTGTTGTTAACACTATATCTTCGAGAATAGTCATTATCATAAAAATCAATGCTTGTATATTCAAACCTCTTCTTTATATAGCTTCTGTCATTAACACTAACACATCACTCAATAAATCTTGAGCCTAACTAATAAAACAAAAACTTTTAGGCAAAATTTGACTTTATTCATCAACATAGTCTTCTTCTAGGGTGATATACTGATTCCAATGCTTTTCCAACAATTCAATGCCTTTTTTTGTAGAATGATTTGTCTTTTGCCTCAAAATATGCTCCAGTTTCTGATATCACTTCTTCATATGAGTCAAATCTTTTCCCTGGAGCATTCTTTTGAGATATGCAAACAGCCAATAGTTGCTGGTGGACAGATCTGTACAATATGGTGGATGTGGAAGCAATTCAAAGTGCAATTCATGTAGTTTTATCATCATTGCAATCAACTTGTGACATGGTATGTTGTGTTGGTGAAAGATCACTTTTTTCTTCTTCATTTTTTGATGATTTCTTTTTTCAAATGCACTAATAATGCTATATAATATTTGCTATTGATGGTTCTTCCTTTCTCATGGTAATTAATAAACAAAATACCTTGTGCATCCCAAAACACAGAGTCCAAAACCTTGCCTGCTGATGTTTATGTCTTTGGTCACTTTGAACAGCTTCAACCTGCTGCTGTCCACTCAACTGACTACCGATTTGACTCTGGAGTGAAGTTGTGGATCTATGTTTCATCTGTTGTTATATATTTATACAAAAACTCCTTGTTGCATTGAAACAGTTTCAAACAATGCTCTGAATCATCAACAGTTTGTTGTTTTTGATCGACTGTGAACAGACGTGACACCCACTTTGAACACAGCTTTCTCATTGACAAATGTTCATGAAAAATGGTGAATACACTGACTTCTGATATGTTTAACTCCTCTGCTATCTGATACAACTTCAAATTACAATCAGCCAAAATAAGTTTGTGGATTTTTTTTGGTGTTTTTTGAAACAACTGCCAGTTTTGGGTAACCTGAGCATTCAACATCATTTGTGTCTGTACTACCACATTTAAAGTTAGCACACCACCTCTTAAGCATTATTTCTGACTAGGTAGAGTCTGAATAATACTTATCAAGCCACTGATTTGCTTGAACAATATTTTTCACATCAGAAAGCAATACTTTATCAACACACAAAATTCAGATTTTTCCATCGTTTTGAAACTTTGCAACAGTAGCTTCACTTAAATAACTGTAATTTGCAAACTAATAATCCAATTTTGCCCAAATTTTGTCATGTGCCATTTGAAAGTTAGTATTTCATAAAAATAATATAGATATTTTACTAGTGGCACTATCTATATGACAGGCCCAGGACATATTGAGTGATGTGTTGTATCTTTGAGAAGAATCATTATCATAACCAGCAATGTTTGGATGTCCAAATCTCTTCTTTGTATAGCAGTTCTTGCCAATGTAAGATTTCTACTGATCACTTCTTCTTCTATTCTCTTTAGTAAAAGGGAAACATTTTTATCCCCAGAAACCTAATAACAACACAAAATTTTGTTAATCTATCCTCCAGACTAGTCTATTTTCACAGCATTAGTTTGAACAGTTTCTTTTATTGGTTGGTTTCTGTATATTTTCTTCTTTTGTTATAGGAAGAGGATTATTGTATAGACATAAGTGGAGGAAGTAAGTGAAGATTATAGGGATATGTAGGATAGATAACAGTTGACTCTAGACTTGAAGAAGTTAAAATTACTAAGATCAGGGAAGCATTCTGTCAGGAGTCCGTTCCACAGAGTTCTCAGGAAGAAGCTATTAGAGTAGAACTTCCTATGAAGGGAATGTAAAAGAATGTGAATGATTCCATCCTGTGTACATGGCATGGTGTGTTCTAACTGTAAAGGTCACTCATCCAAATATTTGCCATGGAGATAGCAATAGAGTAGCAATAGTCTTGTGATATTTAATGTGAGGGCTATAGAGTTGATGAAAATAATTCATTGTCCACAAAGCTGCTTGGACACTTTTGACACTGTATCAAAACAGAAAAGTAATAAAAACTTCCTTTTTTTATTCTTAGGTTATTTCCGACAAGGACTGAGGAAGGGATCAACTGAAACATTCTCTTAACAAGAGTAAATATATAAAAAAAATAGATGTGAGCACCTGAACAATATTACTGACTTCTCTCAAAGTTATAGACAGTAAAAGAAATAATTTTGGACAAGGGCTGTAACAAAATTCTGGCAAAATGTGAAGGATAAAGTTAGAGATAATCAGAAGAAATAGCTGATGAGTGATCTTTACTTTACTGAAATTTTCAAATTAAGTTTTATTTCTTTACATTTTTTGTTGAAGGCATGTTGTACAATAAAATGAACTCACTAAAACCATCCATCAAAGAGCATTCTGAAGTCAGAGTCATTCTTCTCATCAATTTCTTCTTGACAGGATGACAGTCAATAGAAAACAAAACTGTAAATTAAACTTGAAATAAAAAAAGTAGTTAAACTTTTAACGAGTGCCACTTCCACAATACCATTTGGCTAGTTTTTGTTGATTAAAAAAACATTGTCACTATTTACACTATTTACATTGCTCAAGCTGTTGTGCTTATCTTTACTGTTGTATTGATGACATTTTGGTCATTGTACACTCCAGCCTTTTTCAGGTGATATATATTGGAATTTCAAACTGAACCTTTTCTTTAGTCCACAGGGGTAGATTTTTCTAATTCCACATGTCATGCCTATTCTGGATATCTAAGTTTCAGTTAATTCTCTTTAGTAATTCAACTCTCCAAGCTTTTGTCCACCTCTGCCCTGGCCAGGTATTGAACTCACAACTCTTTAGATCAAGTCACTGGATTACTTCAACCAACAATGTTTTCATGATGTTTTAACTGTTGTATGCTTCAACTTTCTTCAGATGATATATGTTTGAATTTCAAACTAAACCCTTCATTTAGCCCATGGAAATAGAATGTTCTGGTTTCCATGTACCATGCCTATTCTGGATATCTCAGTTTCAGTTAATTCCCTTTAGTAACTCAACTCTCCAAGATTTTGTTCACCTCTACTGTGGCCAGGTATTGAACTCAACTCTTTTGCATCAAGTAACTGGAATACTTCAACCAATGCTTTTATCCAATGGCCAAAACATTGTGAATATTACAATAAAAATGAGGACACACAATTCGAACAATATAAATATTATAAACAATTACAATACCTCATTCTCAGAAATATAGACAAAACATGTTGAGTCCACAAAGCAAAGGTGACACAGCAACAGTTGCTTTTCACCATTTGAAGCATTAACATTTTTCTTGGTGACTTTTTGACAAACGTTCTCTTAAATCTCTGTTTCCTAAAATGCCATTGAAAAAAATTAAAAGTTCATTTTAGAAGCCAATATAACTATGGAAAATAAAGCATTTTATGTGAGAAAACATTGAAAAACTGAAGTTAAGCAATGTTAAGCCTGGTCAGTGCCTAGATGGATGACTGCCTGGAAATACCAGGTGTTTTAAGATTGGATGTACAGGCTGTATAATAAATAATGGCTCAGAATTGGTAATCAGATAGTTGAATTTCAATTCCAGTAAGGCTTGTTATATTCACTTATGGAAAGGTGTGAATACACCATTTTTGCCTCAGGTTAATGAATAGGATTTGTGTCAACCATTATAATCCCCCACCCAAAATTCTTTCCATCTAAAAATATCTTCTGGCCTTAAATAACCTTCAAAAGGTAGATAAGCTGTAAAAAAAATCAATAAAACAATTTACAAGAGAGTAATATAAGTTAAGAAATTAGCAGATGAAGAAGAGACTTGAAGCAGCAGAAATATAGTTCTACAGAAGAATACTGAGAATACATTGAACGTAATGAGGAGGTATTAAGGAAAATGGAAACAAATTGTTTCACCCCAAGCAAGGCATTCCACTGCCACTATTGTGCTTGGGGCTACATAGGGGAAGGTAAATAGAAAGAGTGGTTAGATATAGGAAATGTCAGAAGTCGGGGGGTGATAGGTAGTTGGGAGGATGGGAAGAGTGTTTGAAAGAATGGAAGCAAGTTATTGTGTTAGGAGGTGTCTATTGACCTTACATTTAAACCCCTGGAGATTGTAGCCGTCGGGGAAGCAGTCATGTGGAAGGGAATTCCAGAGTCGGGAAGTACGAGAAAAGAAACTGTTGGAGTAGAAGTTGCGGTTGCATTTTATCGGTTTCACTGTAAAAGGGTGGGATCTAGTTGCTAATCTAGTATCTCATGCAAATTCGAAATACATAGAATCAGAAATTTCTTGATCACTTGATGAGGAAAGAAAGCTTGGAGAATTGAAGCATCCTGAAACCTTCTTCTTGTTATCATTAGGTGTGTGCACAATTTCGCAGAGAATTGTTTATTATCAAAAAAAAAAACTGAGTACTAAAAATAAAAATGAAGAGATATTCCTAGACATGGGCAGTGGATTGAGAGCAGTCTGCACCCCCCAGATTAAATAAAGGCTGGAGAGCACAACAGCCAAAACATTGTAATAACAACAATATTAATCCACATGTTGTCTTCTTCTATGTGGCGGGTCACTTCAGGACATAGGCAATAATGGACTTCCACATCCCCCTATCCATTGTAAGTCTTAACACCTTTTTTCTTGGTATTTCTCTCAAACCCTGCACTGCCATCTATTTGCTTATACCCATCAAATATGTCATGCGTTGCCTTTCCCTGTCTCTCTTTCTATGTCCTCTGAGTATCAGATTCTCTAAGCCCTCCTTCCTCATTATGCATACACTGGAATGAATCATCCACATTCTCTTTGCATTCCATAAGAAAGAAGAAAGATCTATTTGTACAGCTTCTTCCCAAGAACAGCTACTGTATGAAACAGACTCCCAAGAAGATGCTTCTTTTATCATTACAACCTATGGATTTTAAGTCTAGCATTAATCATTTTCTTTCCTACATATCCTCATAACTGCCTTTTTTGCCTCCTCTTATGATATGAGCAACAACCTCAATCAGTAACCATCTACCTTGAGTGGTTCTTGGACCTTGTATTGGGTGAAAAATTAATATAAGTATAGGAATATTCCATAGTGAAGATTGCCTTCATGCTTTTCTCAAAAACAGTAGTACATAAGTGAAATAAATGATTCTAACTAGTAATTCCATTTTAAAAGTTACTACTGTGACAGTACAGGTCTGTGCCTCCTTTTGAAAAATAACTAGTTCATAATGTTAGTCGTGTGCTAAGCAATTTCAGAGTCAAATCGAATAGAGATAAACCAACAACTCATATTGCAAGTGTCACCACACTATAGGCACTGAAACAACCTGATCCGCAAAGAATCTGCACATATATTTGAGAACTAAATTTGCAAACAAATCAATGTTTCTGAAGTGTTGTGTGATCGTGAGTGAGCTCTGCTGTTGATACTTCCTCAAATATCAATAACTCATAATTTTTCTGTAAGCTACTCTAGCGAACTGAACTAGAGAAAATGGATTGGCTCTAAAACCTCCCAGTTTTCAACCAATCAAAAGGTTCAATTTTCTGCACCTGACTACTGAGATGTGATCAAAGGTGATCCAGTCTAACTTGAAGTAAAAAAAAATAAAAGAGAGAGAAAGACAAAAATAAAGAGAAGAATAAGCATGATCCTCATTTTTTGTAGAATTCCTGTCTTTCTTTTGATCCATCAGTCTGTCGTTCATTTTCTTTTTCTTTCTTTTTATACCAGACTCTCTTCTACCCTTCCTCACTATCTTTCTATGATTTAGTCTCATATTTACTTCTTATACATTCTCATTCTTCCCCTATCATTTTCCTATTTTCTCACTCTCTTTCTCTCTCTCACACACTCTCTTTCCTTTTCTCTCTCACTCTTTCTCTTCTTCTTCTCTCTCTTTCATATTCTTCCTCTCTCCTCTCTCGCACACTCTCTTTCCTTTTCTCTCTCACTCTCTTTCTCTCTCCTTTTTCTTATTTGCTTTCATTTTCTTCCTCTCTCCTCTGCTCTTCTCTCTCTCACACTCTTTCCTTTTCTCTTTCACTCTTTCTTTCTCTTTCTTTCTTATTCTCTTTCATTTTCTGCCTCTCTCTTACTCTCTCTCTCTCTCCCTTTCTCTCTCATTCTATGTTTCTCTTACTCGCTTTCTCTATTTCACTCTCTTTCTCTATCTCACTTTCTTTCTCTCTTTCTCTCTCACACTCTCTCTCCCTTTCTCTCTCACTCTCTTTTTTCTCTTACTCTCTTTCTCTATCTCAATTTCTTTCTCTCTCCCTTAATCTCTTTCTCTCCTACTCTCTTTTTCTCTCTTACTCTTTCTCTCTTTATATCACTTCATCTCCATTTTACTCCTTTTCCTTCCAACATTTTTCTTATCCTTCTCTCTATTTATCTCTGATTAATTTTATTAATCTCTCACTGTCTTTATATTGTAAACAGTTTTACTACTTTTCTGTCTTGCATTCTTTCTAGTGTCTTCTCTCTCTTTGAATTTCAGTCTTTGTCCCACTTTTCTACTTTCTCTAGTCTATATCTTCCAATTTAAATCCTTTTCTCTCTCTCTTTTTCTTTCTTTGTTTCTTTCTTTAACACTCATTATAATTCTCTAATTTCCTTTATCTCTCTTTCATCCCAACTTTTTTTCCTTTCTTTCTCTCATCACCTGTAATACAAAATGGTAATGATGTAATGCAAGATTTAGTCCTTATGTGACTCAAATGAGGCAGAAAGTAATCAATCTCCAAATTAAAAAGATAGTATGTGCTAATCTTTAAATTTTAATTTTTAATTTAAAAGCTTTAAAGCAAATTTTAAAGATGCCCTATAGCAGTGCGGATGGTTATGGTGGAGGTTGTGTTGGTAGTAGTGCAGTAGGTGGGGATAGTGGCAGACATAGCAACCAGAAATACAGCATATTAGTCAAATATGTTGGATCAGACTGGAATCATTGACATTGATAGTTTAACTCTTTCATAATTACAATAGAACAATACACAATGATACTGATAAATTTTTTTTCTAAATAGAATTGCTAACAAAGATAAAAAAATCTTTTGAAATATTACACAAATATAACAGATATTAAATAATATTAAAGTCATACCCTTCTATGAAAACTACAAAAAATCTATTGTTCCAACTTCACTCTGATTGGCTCAAGTGAAATATTAGTTAAGTGCCATATGTGATACATGCTTGGGTGATCATTTCTCAAAAGAGACATGACTAACTGGGCAGAAGATTTCCCCGCAGTAGATTGCCTTTACTTTTTGTGATAGACTGGTTGCCAACCAAGGCTATAAAATCTATTCTGCTATTTAACCCATAGTTGGAGGGAGAAGCAACGAAATCATACCTTTCCTAAGGATATTTGCATGAATTTAAGGCAATGAATTTAACTGGAATTCAAACTTAGCTACTCTAATTTCTTGTTCTGAGCCGATATCCACTGCACCACAACAAACATCCAACTGACTGACTGAAGTAAAATTGTTTGCAATCAGATTTTTTTTTGTTTTCCAATATTTTTTTCGTATAAATTGCAACATATATAAATATGTTACAATTTAAATATTTAAATTGATTATTCATTGTTAAGAAAACTTTTCTTTAAAAAAAAAAAAAGGCCCTCATTTATTGTTATCCTTAGAATTGAACATAGAATAAAATGCATTCAGGGCAATTTCCCCCAATACCACAAATCGCTATAACGCCAGAACATTAACCTAAAAACTTGAGATATTTTCTTAAATAGCCTCAGCAGTCTGTAACTTTTATATGAATGTTATGTATGGTACCAAGTTCATTCAGGAATATCTAAACTGTCAGCTGTATACAACTATTTTCTCGGATTAATGGCTTAAAATAGCTTTGAGCGAATTAAGGTTGTAGGTCTTAACAAGGAACATCTTACTATGAACCTCATCAACTGGTACTTCTTCTTCTATGTGCCCTGTCCCTTCAGGACGTAGGCGATCATGGTTCTCCACGTCTCCCTATCCCTTGTGGCTCTTAGTATATTTGCTCCGGTTACTCCTGTCAACCCCCATTCCGTCAACCACCTGATCAGGACCTGCAAATATGTTATCCGCTGCCTTCCTCTGTCTCTCTTTCTTTCTATCTGGCCAGTCAGTATCAGGTTCTCCAGGCTCTCCTTCCTCATTGCACGTCCTAGGAACTTCAGTTGTCTCTTCCTGATGCTCAGTATTAATTTCCTTACAGAGTCATAAACAAAGAACTATACTAGATAACAGAACTACATCACTTGAAGATTTTCAATAGCAGCCACAACAAAAATGGATACCATACATAAATCGGAGAAAAAATAATAACATAATCAAAGTACTGATGTTCCAGATTATGTCATGGTTAGGAAGGAAACTACTATCAATACTAAAACAATCATTAACAGTTACCGGGCTTGAGAAATCTATTTTCTTGAAAAATTGTTTTAAGTGAAAGATTTTACAAATTTTGTCTTAAAGTAGCACTGGCTACACAGTCAATGTATGTTGAATGTTTTCTTATAAGAAAACAGCTAATATTATCATTACAAAAGAGCTAAAAGAATACAAGTAAAAGATCCTCATCATAAATACATCTTTTTTTTTTTTTTTCAATTGGAGTAGATAGACTAAACTATCGCCCGGTTCACACTCCACCCATGTCTATTGTACAGGTGTAGAGGCTTATCTCTTGTTCCCTGTTTAGGATGTGGTTTCCGGCTTTCTCTTTTCCAAATCTTTTCACTCTTACGTAGCCCCCTGCACATCAGTGGCGTTACCACCTTGCTCGGGGTGATATGATTAAAAAAAAAAAATAAAATTCAGTCAGTCATTTAAGTGCCATACATGATACACGCTTGGGTGATCATATCTCTTTCAATCCATGACTGACTAGGCAAAAGAGCTTCCTACAGTAAGTTACTAATACTTTCGCTGGTAGACTGGTTTCCAGCCAAGGCTACAGAGTCTAATCTGTCCTGCTGTCCATAGCTGAATGGAGAAGTGATAGATTGATACCTTTACCAAGAATAATTGCACTTAAGTGAATGCAATGAATTCAAATGGAATTCAAACTCAGCTCTCTGCTTTCTCATTCTGAATTGACATCCATTGCACCACAAAATTACATATTTTTTTTACATGCATATTTTGAACATTACTAATATTTGTGGCCATCCATCACAAGAAACCTTAGATCTGCATCCAAAGTGTTATGCCTCAGCTATTGATGGCATTTCAGAATCTCTCCAGGGCACAGGCCTGGACAGAAATAACAGTAGTAATATTATTAGTAATAAAAATTATGATTAATAATTTGTTCCTAAATAGTTCTATAAAGATCATCTTTTGTTAGAGCAAAAATACTTCTATAAAGACCATTTTTTGTTAGAGCAAAAATATTTCCCACAGTATTCTTCAAATTGTTGTCAGTATTATAATAGATACTTTTTTTTTAATTTTATATTCTCCTGTCTTCTTTTGCAAGACTTTTAAACTTTTCATTCACCACTTACTGAGGTGACAGTCATTCACATATTCCCAACTTTATAAATCTTTGACTCATGTCCCAATCCTTTCTTTTTACTGACTTCCTCTCATCATCTGCTGCTTTATTTACTGTTTGACAATTCATTTAGTCTTTGTAGGTAATGTTTATCTTCATTATATTTTCATGTTAACATTGTTTAATATGCATATAAATTGCAACTGAAATATTTAACAAAGAAATTTGAAAATGACAGAATAATAAAAAATAATATGATTTTAGACAAAACAGATGCATGATGAAAAAAAAGCTAAAAATCAAAATTTTTGGACATGCCCATGTTTATTCTGAAAGAAATATATATATTTCTTTTTTTTAAGGTATGCTATATTTATGGGTTAATGACTCAGTATCAGAAATACAGTGTATGTTAATATAAAAGTGGACACTGAAGTCAACACAGTTTGTTTCGTGCTTAAACACAGTTGTCAGGTCTGATAATTGCATTTAAGCATCAAACAGACTGTTGCCTTCAATGTCCACATTTATATATATACTAGCTTTATAGCCCGGCATTGTTTGGGTTTTTTAGTGGTTATGTTGAAATAGTGACGTCAAGTGCTTATTCAAAAAGCTCCAGTATGAGGTTGTCATGACACATAAGTTTAAGAAATATGAAGTAATATTATTTTTTGTTGTATTTGTAAAACAAGATTCATGCTTGGTCAATTTTAGCAATAAACAGGAATGATACATGTGCAATTGGAAAAATGGAAGCAAGCATAACAGGAAGATGTTGTGATGCAGAAGTGGATGCATTGTCCCTACAACATTGGAGGGATTGGCATCTTATAGAAAACGAAATTGTTATGGCATATGATAAGGTAAAAAGACTTGCTTTTTTTGGAATACAACTAAATGTTTCAGAGAAATAATTGATTGCAAAAAAGCAAAATTTTCCATTAATTTTTGCTGCACACTGACAATTAAAACTTTTGTTTGCATATCAAGACAACAAAATTAAAATATGGAGAAAAACCAGACATAACATGGAGTATAATAAAAACAGCCAAGTCATACAAAAGTGGCAAAAGTAGACTGTGAAATAACTCATTTACAAACAATATATATTTTGTAAACTATACTTTAAAACATGTACGAACTACAATCTACTACAAAATTGTACATTTTGTTTTGACATTGAAAGAACAATGTCTTATCGGGTATTTAATAATGATGGTAATAAACATTATTTTTGAAAAGAAAATTTAAAAAACTCACTTTCTTATATTTTTGGAAATCTTTTCATACCAGGTAAGACGATATTAAAAAAGTGGGGAAAAAAAAGAGGGTAGAAAAGATGAGAAAGCAAAAAGAGAAATAAAAAAAGGGGAAAGAAAGAGGAGAGAGAAGGGCACAGAGGAAATAAAAAGCAAAGAGGAAAACAAGAGAGAAAGAACCGATGAAAACGGCTGAGAGAGAAAGAGACCCCAAATTTAGGCAGGAAGTAAAATATATACAGATATCAGTCAGGCAACATCTGGGCTTAATCAATTCTACCAAAAATTATTCACTAGTTTTATCAACCCAACTAAATTAGAGATCAGAAAAATCAGTAAAATAAAATTAGAACAAGTAAACCTGCAAATAAAACATCAACTCAAACTTATACAATGGAGTGGTACTTTGGAAATAATTGACTGGTTCAAGAGCATCAATGATAAAAACAATTCTACTTTTTTTTCAATTCGATATCATGGATTTTTATCCATCTATATCTAAAACCTCTTCCATCTAGCCCTTTAATTTGCTGAATTTTATTCAGACATTTCTAAAGAAAAAATTAACATAATTTTGAACTGCAGAAAATCAGTTCTTATCCACGATAACCAACAAAGGACTAAAAATTTAACTGATAATTTTGATTTATCTATGGGAGCTCTGGATTCTGCAGAGTCTTCAGATTTAGTTGGATTATTTCTTCTGTAAAAGACATTGATTTAAATGATATAAGACTTTATAGAGATGATAGACTCATGATAGTAAAAAAAAACCATTGTAGGTAAGGTTGATAGACTTAGAAAATTAATTCATAGAGCTGTTAAAACTTTGGGTTTTAGCATAGTTATTAATTCTAATATAAAACAAGTTGACTTCTTAGACATAACTCTAGAGTTTGTTTCTAATAATTTTCAACCTTACATGAAAAATAATGCTAACCAGATTTATATAAACCCTGGCTCTAATCACCCACCATCCATTATCAAATATATTCCAACATTGGTTGAATGTCAAATAAACATACACTCCTCTAGCAAAAAATATTTGACAAACATAAAACAATTTATGATGAACTTCTTAGGGAAACCGGTTTTGTGGAAAAATATAGTGGTTCCAGAAAGAAAAAGAAAAACAGAAAAATCATATGCGATAATCCTCCATTTAATCAGTTAATTTTAAACTGGGACATAAATTTCTTAAATTAATTGAAAAACTTTTTCTCAAAAAAACCTCTTTAAGCAAAATGTTCAATAGGAATATGCTAAGACTCAGCTATAGTTGCTCTAACAATTTAGAACAAATATTTAAACTACATAACAATAAAATATTGAAATTATACAACAATAGCAATAGTAATTCTACTACTCATTTTAATTTGCCCCATAATAAGAACTTTTGTAATTGTAGAAATCCTAACCAATGCCTCTTATCTAATAACTAAATCCCTGGTCTACTTGTGCTCTATCTCATCTGTAGAAAATCCTAGGGTTACTAAAGTTTATATTTGGAATACAATGAACATTTTTATAAAGCGTTTTTACAATCATCTCTAGTCTTTTACTAATAAGGATAAACAAAATATAACATCACTTTTTAAATATTTTTGGAAGTTAAAAGAAGAAAATAAAACACTTAAAGTTAAATTGAACATTCTCAAACAAGACAGAATATCTAGATTGGTAAATGAACCATGTTTCCTTTGTCTATAAAAAAAATGGAAATTAAGTACATGAAAAGTGACATATTAGTAAATCAGAGGCATGAAACTACAGTAAACTGTAAACATATTAAATAATTAACCTTACAATCCTGTTAGAATTATAAAATCTAAGGTTTGAAACTCCAGCAATTATAAACTTTTTACAGTATTAATCTATCCTGATAATTTACTTTAATTATATGATCTTTCTTCTTATGTTATTTTATCTTTATTTTTATCTTTATTTTCTACTACAAATTGTGATCTATTTACTGCTTTTAATTTAAATTTAATTTTAATATCTAAATTTAACATTAATTTTAATTTTTCCCTGAATTTTTATTATTTTTTAATTTTTAATTTTATTTTAATTTTATTTTATTTTATTTTTAAATTTTAACTTTAATTTAATTTTTAAATTTAAATTTAAATTCGTTTTTTTATAAAAAAAATGTATTTTACAGCTCCAATTTATTATATTAACACTAATGAATTTATATCTTCATGTATTTTTAATTCAGATCCGCACTTTCTGAATAATTCCTATGTTTATGTATGTGATTTCATAATGTTTTTTTTTAAATAAGAAATGTCATTTTTTTTTAAATAAGAAATGTCATAGGATTTAGGATACAACATAACGAATGAATGTATCTATCTGCAATTCACCTCTGGCCAAAGTTTGAAATTTCTATTTCTTTGCCGCTTCTGTTGTCTCCCCCACACTTTCTTCCCTCTGTTCATTTTCTCACTTTTCCTCTTTGTTAAGACCAAACATCGCATGACCAACCTCTGTATCTGTCTTTATTTTACTTCCTGCTTAAATTTGGGGCCTCTTTCTCTCTTAGCCGTTTTCATTGGCTCTTTCCTCTTGGTTCTTTTTCTCTTGTTTTCCTCCTTGCTTTTTTTTTCTGTGTCCTTCTCTTTCCTCTTTCTTTCTCCTCTTTTTGATTTCTCATTTTGCTTTCCCATCTTTTCTACCCTCTTTCTTTTTCACCCCCTTTCTTTTTCCCTCTTTTTAATATCCTTTTACCTTGTACAAAAACATTTCCAAAAATAAAAGGAAGTGAGTTTTTTAAATTTCCTTTTCAAAAATAACATTTATCAACATCATTATTAACTACCTGATAAAACATTGTTCTTTCAATGTCAAAACAAAATGCACAATTTTGTAGCAAATTATAATTTGTACATATTCGGAAGTATGATTTAAAATAAATATCCTTTGCTCTATTTCAATATTGAGCACTGTTTTAAATTAATGTTTTGAACATTACAAATATTTTCTTCATTTCTTATGGGATGGGTAAATTTCACCATTTCATATTTTTTTTTATTTTGTGTATACCTGTTGCCTGTTTTTGGTTTTGTTACCTGCACAGTATATAGTAGGGTCAGTTGGACACCATATGTGAGAAAAAGAACACCATAACACAATTTTCTCCACCATAAATTTGGAAACAGCATGCTGTACTCTTTGGCATTCATGCCAGAAGCTCTAATACAAAGATTTCAGAGTGCTTGGGTGTCAATTTGAGAACAATGTAGAGGATTTGAAAAGAGTTGGATGAATCTAATGCTGATGTTACAAAGGTACGTCAGGTCAGAAAACTCACTGATAAGAAAAGAACTCACAAATTTGTTGTTGGTGGTGGGCTCAAATCAACAGAGGCCTACATCAAGTGTCTTGTAGTGCTGCTCTGGGTCAAGAGGTTAGGTTGCTGGAAGACCCTAAGTCTGGCAACAGAACTACATCATGTCACTCAAGCAGGAGAATCCAGTCATGGGTGTCAGACAATTTCTGTGACTGCATCACTCCTTACATTTGGACACTTAACACTCCAGGCTGCAACCTCCTTGATTATTAAGTGTGGGGTGCAGTTGTAATACCAAAGTGAACTGAAGGCAAAGATTATGGCAATATTCACCATATATATATATATATATATATATATATATATATGTATATATATATATAAGAGAGAGAAGGGGAGGGTGGAGAGGAGGGGGAGATTTTAATATGGAAAGCACTTATGACTTTATATTTTTTCTTTGTATTTATAGTCAATCTTTTATTCATTATACAGAAGAAGAGAGAGAGTCCATCTCTAGATGACAGCTAGATTAAAAAGATTCTATCCTGACAAATACCATTCAGAATTTATAAACAGAAAAACAAAAACAAATGTGTTTAAAATATCATTTCATAGTTGTAAGAAAATTTAAATTGGACCTAGACTTGATTTTGTCACAGTCAGTTAAAGCAGGAATGTTTTTATTTTTATGTTTACATTTTTATTTGCCTATATTTTGGTGTGCATTGTCATTATTCTAAAATAAATAAATGAATTAAATTAGTTCTTTGACAAGCCATATCAATGCAAATGTTTTGTTAAAAGTTTAAGCATTAGATTTCTTCTCAGCTTCAGGTAAGTCTGTTAAATCTGTATGAAATGTAATCCTTAGCATGTTTTTATACTACAAACTTATTATAGCATTAATATTGACATATCTGTTTTCTTTTCTAGTCATTATCTGAGAATTCGTTTTTGTTTTTTACACATTTGGATATCATATTTGTAGGAGATAAAAATATAACCTCTATAATGAACAATATAATATGTCATAGAATATATTCTGAGTTCAAGGAAAGCATTTTGCAGTTTTCAAATTACAAATAGCACAATTATCAAAATATTTATAAATATAACTAAATAAATAAAATAGATAAACTAGAGGGAAACAAACAGAACATTTAACATCAGGAAGAGACAGTTGAAATTTCAAAGTCACATAACAAGGAAGGACTGATTAATCCATTCATTCATTTTTTATGACTTATCAACCCTTTGCAGGTTATTTAAAGTGAGAAAATATTTTTAGATTGTAAGAATTTTTTTTAGATAAAAATGGTTTCGTGACAAGTCTTACCAAATAACCCATAGCTGGAGAGAGAAGAGGTGAATTCATATCTTTCCCAAAGATATTTGTGCATAAGTGAATATAATAAACCTAACAGGAATTAGAACTTGGCTCTCTGATTAACAATTCCAAGACATTATAAATTACATAACCTGCACATCCAAGCTTATGTCCAAAAAGCCATCCATATAGATATGACTAGGCTTGGTATTGCTTAACTTTGGGGATCATATTAAAACTGGTGTTTCAATGTGATGTGACTATAATACTAACAAGGAGGGCTTGAAAAATTTTGATAGGTTTACCTATTGCCCAGTTCACACTCCACAGTGGTCTTTTGAACAGCAGAGGTTTATCCCTTGTTTCTTCTTTAGGCTTGGGTTTCAGGTTTCTTTTAAAGTTCACTTCAACTCTATACTTCTAACACCTCCACCTAAACTCTGAAATTTTATTTACTAGTTATTTTTCCTAAATAGATATTGACATGTTCACACTCTGCCTTATTCTTATGAACAAGAATAGAGGTTTATCCCGTGTTTCTTGTTTAGGATTGGGTTTCAAGTTTTTTCTAAAGTTCACTTCAATTCTATACTTCTAACGTTTCCAACTAAACTCTGAAGTTTTATTTACTATTTATTTTTTCTTAAATAGATGTTGACATGTTCACAATGTGCCCTGGTCTTTTGAACAGGAATAAAGGTTTATCCCTTGTTTCCTGTTTAGGTTTGGGTTTCAGGTTTCTTCTAAAGCTCACTTCAACTCTATACTTCTAACGCCTCCACCAAAATACTAAAATTTTACTTACTATTTATTTTTCCTAAATAGATGTTGACATGTTCACCTATCATCCAATTTACACCGCTACTGGGTACTTTGAATAAGAGTAAAGTTTTATCCCTTTTTTCCTGTTTAGGATTAGGTTCATGATTTCTTGTAAAGGCTTTTCATTCTTGTTTACTCTCTGTAGCCCCTTGCATCCTAGCAGCATTGTTTTGCTTGGGGTGAACTGATACAAAAAAAGAAAGAGGGACAAAGGAAAGCAATGCATAACTTACTAAGTGAACTTAAAATCAATGCATGATGAAGAAAAGTTGAGGAAAAATAACAAAAAGATAAAATTTATTAAGAGCTATGAAAGACAGAAAATTGTGGAGAGCCATGAATGCCCACATAATGAAGGGATATGGCACATGAAAGACGAAGAAGACATTATAGCTATTAATATTTTTGTACACCAGAAATGAACATGTATCCTCTTTGGCAGCAAATAAGTAAATATTTCATATATAACTGTCATACTAAAAAGATGATTAAAAAAAATTAAATCTTCAATTACAGGTAATTAATAAATTCAAGGCTTATTGCTTGGCAATAAATTCTGGAAAACAGGTAATGTTTTTTTGAGATATAACAATGAGTATAAAGTGAACCATTTTTATTTTAATAGAATAACTTAAGTCAAAATTAATAACACTGTTGTTCTTGCTAGTAATAATAAATTGTTTAGAAAGTCTTCTGAAAGTTTATTTTAATGTACAGCTTTTTATTCAGATTTCAATTTCTTTGTCTTAGTCAATAAACAAATGACCTTTCTTATCAGCAAGCATTTATTTTAGAACATGACACTTAGCATATATTCTCCTCATACCATTTCTCCCCAAGACAACATGTAACTTTTCAATATGTCTTAATGAAAAGCTAACAAAGGCCATAATAAAACCAGTGTGGTTTATTCATTTGGCATCAATTGTAAGAATTCTGAAACAATATCACAAATCCTAATAAATGCAAGTCTCCCCTGATAATTTATATTTTGAAAGATAATTCTGTTATTTTACAACAAGTACATGAATACAAACTTATAAACACAAAAACATATATGTGTGTGTGTGTGTGTGTGTGTGTGTGTGTGTGTGTGTGTGTACATAAAATATTTTTTTAAAGTTAGGGTATAAGAAAAATAAAAGAATGTATTAATGGAAATATCAGAATTCTTATTTTGGGTATTTTGTTATATAAGGATTTTAGGAATTTTCTAATCTATAAAAAAATATTCAGTCCTAATCATTTTGGCTGAAAGGCATCAATGTATTGATTAGAGAATTTTGTCAGTTTCTTAATTTCCAATGGTTTCATTTGGTTTGCCAGGAGCAAAATTTTATTTAAGGATAAATACTAAAATCACCATAGTATACACATATTTACCTATTTGTATGTATGTGTGAATCTATAAAAAAATGTGCACAGATACATAAATGCATGCATGCAAACATAGATGCAAAACTATGTTAAAATAGATATAAATAAATGAATGTACCATTCTAAAAAATAAGTATATACATATATAAGCAACTATATATATATATATATATATATATATATATATATATTTTAAAAAGCAGCTATGTGTGTTCATATGTGCATCTTGTAAGTATATTTTTTGTGTAAATGAATATATTTGATTTATTATTTTTATACTAATATATAACATAAACAGATAATAAATCATTTGTTCAAACTTATTCATACTCTTTGCTATTATATAGATTTTATTTGTTTATTCATTTGTTTAGTAAGAATTTTACAAACATACAAAGAATACATTATGTACTTGTGTACAGGAGTGTTATTTTGTATGCAAAGGCAATATTACTTGCTTGTGAACATGACCATCATTGGGAATTATATAAGGAAAATAACAAAAAAATTAAAGAAAAGGAACCAAAGTATTGTAGATGTGAACAAAGAAAGACAAGCAGTAAGAATACAATCTATATTTGTGTATAAGACAAGTTCATGTATAGTGTGACCCTGAATTTTTTAGCATTAATTTTAACACCACCAGAAAAAATTATCCATGTATAGTGCAACTAATCACCAAAAATCTATGATTTTTAACCCCTTTAAAAATTATCTGTGTATAGTGTGATTCCCTATTTTTTAGTAATAAAACTGATCATAAAAACTTAAACTATACTCAAGTATATATGGAAACTAGTTACCAAAATATAAAAAATACTTTCTGAGAATATTAAAGTCTGAGCAGAAAGAAAATTCAGAATTTTACTTTAATTTCAATTAATAATTATTTCTGCATTCATAAATGCATGCTTTTTTGCAGAAAGATAGAAACAGACTGAGATAAATAGTGAAAGACTGCAATAGATAGATAGATAGATAGATAGATAGATAGATAAGACATGTCAGGATAAGTGCATAGTATCATGAAGGAAACCTCCAGCCCAGCAAAATACAGCACCTCATCATGGCAACAATTATACATGTAGTTGTAAGGCATCTCGGGAGATGCATACCATCTCAATGGCTGTGCACAACTTCTTTTTTTAATCAGATTTACCCCAAGCAAGGTAGTAAAGCCACTAGAACACAAGGGGTTACAGAGTGTGGAATAATTAGGAAAAGAAACATTAATAATGAGCAGGAAGAGAAAAGAGTAATCATGAGGACTGATGATAGTGAACAACATTGACTAGAAAGTATAGAGCTGAAAGGGAGTTCCACTAGTGGGAAGTGCAAGAAAAGCAACTGTTAGCATAAAATTTGTGGCTACATCTAACCAATTCAACAGTAAGTTGATGAGATCTCAATGCCAGTCTAGTAACACACTTATATTAAGAAAGGTACCATTAGTTTAGGTACCGTAGTGATGTGCGTTGTGGTGCAGTGGATATCGGCTCAGAATGAGAAATCGGGGAGCCGAGTTTGAATTCCAGTTGAATTCATGGCATTCACTTTTGCACAAATACCCTTGGGAAAGGTATTAATCAGTCTATTCCCTCCAGTTATGGGTTAAATAACAGGACAGACTGTGTTCTATAGCCTTGGCTGGCAACCAGTCTACTGCAGAAAGCAATGGCAACCTACTGAGGGATAATCTTCTGCCCAGTCAGTCATGTCTCTTTCGAGACATGATCGCCCAAGCGTGTTTCACGTATGGCACTTAACTGACTGACCATAGTGAAGAGCTCATTAAAACAATTACCATGAAAGTATTTATTTAAAAAAAGCACAGAGACAACCTTAGAGCAGTAGGAAAGTGACTGAAGCTGAGCCACCAGACCAGGACTAACAATATTGCTGATTCTTCTTTGAATTTTATAAATGCACCCAAGGTGAATAGAAGGGATATCAGAATATATGTGGAAGCAATATTTTAAGCATGGGCAAATGGTAGACTTATAGATATGTATGTTAAATTTTGGAGATGAAAATAGTCTTGCATGACACAGTGAACCAACTTTCTTAGCAACTAACTGAGCAATGGATTCAATATAGACTTTCAACTTCATATCAAGCTGAGAAGGTGCAATGAGTTACTTTCCTGGAGCCATGCTAATGAAAGAAAAAGAGGGATCTCTCAGATGATTAATGAGAAAAATTTAGTTTTGGAGGTATTAAAATTAACAAGCCATCTCTTGCCTCGGTTAACAACAGATGAAGTCATTTTGGACAAATGCTGTCATTTTAACCTTGTCATACTGATCAGCCTTAATATCGAGACAGGAGTAATTGGTTGTATCATCAGGATAGATATGAAGTTGAGAGTTTATGCTATCAGGAAGGTCATCAATGAAAATTTTAAAAAGTTGGACCAAGAATGGAGCGCTGGGGTCACTCTCATTAGAACAAAATGATCTAGATGAGTGGCCATTCAGAATAACTTTCATTTCCCAATTTGATAGAAAAGACTGGATCAATTCAAAAAATTGTCCAGAGACACCATAACTTTTCGACTTTGTGGAGAAGACCTGTAAGCCAAACCCTGTCAGAATCTTTTGAAATATTTAAAGCTACATCCTGAGTCTCATTGTTTTTATTTAGATCATAAGATTCTTTTGACAATCATCTAGCAGTTAGTCTTGAGAAATGAAAGCCATATTGCTTGTCTGAAAAAATACTCTGTAATGAGAGATAATGAGCCAATTCAGCATTGATTAGAGCCTCTAGGAGTTTCCGAAAAAGATGTAGAAGGCTAATAGGCTGATAGTTGGAAGGATTGGACAGTTCACCAGAGTTCTTAAAAACTGGAACAACAGATGATGACTTCCAGCAGGAAGGAAAGCAGGAAGTGGTAAGGCATTTATTATACAGTTTAGAGAGAACAGGAGCTAATCCAGGAGCATACTTCTTAATCACTATTACAGAGACACTATCAGATCAACATGCCTTGTGAAGATCTAGATTGGAAATGATAGCAGATATCATGAGTGTTATATGCATATTACTCAACAGTTCTAAGTGGGAAGTTTGGCAGGGATACTCTAGATGAGTCAAGAGTAGAGTTTAAAGAGAATTTACAGGCAAAACATTTAGTTTTATCAGCAAAGGATGCTCTCTGATATTTGTAGATGAATGATATTGTGCGAGAGTACACCACTCCACCACATTCCATAAATACTCAATTAGACTCATATTGCATGAATGTGCTGACCACACTATATATCAGGTATCTTCAGAATGCTTCTTGAACCAATTTGGGAAACTTGGGCTCAATGACAATAAATATTATTCTATGGTGTCAAGGTTTAGGGTCACCACATATCATTACCTTTATATATTAGTATTCCATGACTATTGGCATGTCAATGTATGCAGATACATGTATGTGTGTGGAGAGTTTCCTGAAAAGTTCTCAGCTGAAGAAAAAGAAATAGGTTAAAAAAAGGTTAATGAGTCATTATGAGTGATAAAAACGATGAAAAGGACAAACAACGCAACAATTTACTCATATCAAAATGCGCACAGATGCATATTTTCAAATGCATGTATGCACACATACAGTATCAAAAAAAAGAAAAGAAAAAGATTACACCAATAAAAAATTGAGAAGTATTAACAGTATAATTGCTGAAACCACCTGACAACTGGATAGAGTGATTGCCAGAGGCTCCAGGATCCATCTATGAAACTCTGGAGTTGAGATGCAGAAGGTAACATTAATCTGCTAAATGGCAAACCTTTTACTTGTATTATATATATATATGTGAATTTTATTTGTCTTAACATTATTTTGAGAAATCTTATTGGAAAATATCTATCTTCTGGCAGGAATCGAACCTGCATACTCCCAATACCGGGTAGATGCCATCATTAGATCTGATGTGTCTTACCACTAGACTACAGAAGATTTATGGTAGAGAAGATTCAATTTAAACTTTAAATAGATATTCTCCTGAGTTCTTTAATAGAACAATTTATATCTGCTCAAATTGTATTTAATGTAAACAAACACAACCAAAGACAATATGACAAATTAATACAAAAATGTTTGAAACTGGTATTAACCAACATATTTGAATTTTATTTGTTTTTATTTGTTTTTATAATGGATAATCATATATGAGTGGATAGTCTGTTTTTATAATTAAACAGTACGTTATACAATTTCCAACAACCTAAATTGTTTAAGAAGTCTTATTTCAAAAATATCTTTCTTCTAGCAGGAATCAAACCTGCATACTCCCAATACCGTGGAGATACCAGTTTCATAAATGTATGTATAATTTTGTTTATATATATATATATATATATATATATATATATATATATATATAAACAAGACTATAATTATACTAGTGTTGAAAATCTTCAATGAAAACTTTTGACGGACGACAAAAAATGGTCTTAAAAAAAGAAAGAGCTTAGTACATGAACATTACTAACATCTTGCTGTTCTACCCTTATTTTCCTGATAAATGTTCAGGCAAACAACATTCTTTGGTTCCACAAGTTAAGACCATCACAGCTAGAACTCGCTATGCCAAATACACTTAGTCAACTCATCCATATTCTCTTCATATTCCACTAGCAAAGAGTAAGATCCCAAGAACTGTTGCAATATGGAATGGAATCCCAAAGGGATACTTCGTTGATCACTACAATTTTAACATCTTCAAGTCAAAGATCAACCATTATCTATCTTGCATATCCTTATAATGCACCCTCCTTATATGCCTTATAATATTCAGTAGCCCCCTATTTTGAGTGGCACTTAAGCCTTGTATTGGGTTTGTTATATACTGCACCTGAGAACCAATGTTGATGAACAGCTTGAAATATAACAACAGACAACATGTGTATAAAAATATATTTAGTTTATTCTCTGCAATTAACATGATGGTTGTGTGTAGAGAAGTGGTCAGAGGGACATGAACATACAAACATATGTAGACAGCACATCGCTCATTTGTCTACTAGGTGACATGTCGTAAAGTAGAAGATATGTTCAAAGGTAACAACACATACACATCGAGGAGTTAGAGACTGCGCTAATCCACAGTTTTCTCTGTGTCTTTCTCGGTCTTGGTTCAAATCACAACTGTCAACCACTACTAATAGTTTCTGTCCCTTATATCAGCGATCACATCATATCCTGACACATTGTTTTTATTATTTCAACTTTGACGAACTGCAAGCGCATGTTTATTTATTGTTTCTGACAACCAAAACGTATTTCTTGTTGGCTCCAAATATAATTCATTCATTTATAACACAAAATAATTTCATGTAAATTATATTCACTTCTGACCTTGGTTATGCAGTTTTCAAAACAATAAAATATTTTCCTGACATGGAGAATTTTGCCCACATTCTTAGTTTTGACAACAATCAAATATTTATCAAAACAATGACTATTTTTCTTTTGCTAGCAATTTGCATATTTTTACTGTTTCATAAAAATACACTTTTTCCGGAAATTATTCACCAGCTCATATAAGCTACAACATTAACAATTGAAAAAAAACAAAGACAATTACCCCCCAAATCTCTGGTAGGTAGACATCAATATATATATATATTGTGGTAGGGATTATCACCCCTTATACATATTTTGTATCTAAGTAAGTATAGGTGAGAGAGACACTCCGTTCTGAATTTAATAAAGCTTTGGATAAGTTATACATGTGTTTGTCTTCTCACCACAATTCATTTGACTTAGAATCAACATGAAGCAATGCATGAGACTACAAAGATTTGATGTTGATCTTGAGCATACCACACAAACACACACACACACACACACACACACACACACACACACACACACACATATATATATATATATATATAAACAAATAAATTTCATGAAGTAGAATAAATGTGATTATTCTCAGACTTAACCATAATAAATATAATGCAATTTACTTCTGTTAGTTTCTCAACCAATAAATACAAAACTAGTGTATATTTTTTTTAAGCATTTCACCCCAAGCAAGGCAGTTTAACTGACACTGATGCTCAGGATGTTACATAGGAGGAAAGTGATGAGAAAGAGGGACAGGTTATAGGAGATATCAGGAAGAGGGTAAATGAAGGGTGAGAATACTGGTGTGATGAGAGTGGAGAGTGGAGCATTACAGAATGGATGCAAATCATTGAGATAGGAGATGACTATTGACCTTACATTTGAATTCTTGGAGATTGTAGCTGTCAGGGAAGCAAATGTATGGAAGGGAATTCTACAGGCAGGAAGTGCAAGAAAAGAAGCTGATAGAGTAAAAGTTGCAGTTAACATTTTATTGGTTTCACTGTAAAAGAGTGAGACCTAGTTGCTAGTCTAATAGCTTGAGTAAATTCATACATAGGGGCAACAGTGAGATAAGTTCATTGGAGCAGAAGCTGTGAAAGTATTTGTAGAAGAGACAGAGGGAAGCCACATTACACTGGTGAGAGAGTGACTGCAGCTGAGCTGCCAAGTTGAGATATCTGAAATATTTTCTCATATTGACAACCAGCTCCATTTATAAGGTCTAAAAGCAAATGTTGAAACTAAGAGTAGAATTGATCCCAACACTTTGTAATCATTAAGCAACAAGCTCAACAATTGTTCATCACATGCTATTGATTTATCACTATAAATACCTTATAAATTTGCCCCAGGCCTTTATAAAGCAATGTATTAATTATTTAACTGATAACAGAACTTATCCTCTGCTGTATAAGCATTATAATTAAAGTAAGACAGCATTCACTTGTTATAAAAGATACTTCATAGCACCAATGTGAAACCTTACTTTTGATATAACTTGAAATTAAAAAAAAAAAGGAACTAAAATCCAATTAATGATAGAATAATGTTTCATTTTGCAATGTTCTTTAAATAGCAGAAAGCATAACTTGTTGCTTGGTAAACAAACATTGCAGAAATTAAGTCTTTCACTTTTTATTGCTAATTTTTTTCTTTCTCGGTTATAAAATTAGAAGGAATAAAAAAAAAGTAATGAAAAATTTTTCAATTTTTGAATTATTTTGTTTTTAATTTTTACACAAAGCCTCAAGTCCAGCAGATCAATAGTTGTTTGATGATTATAAGTGTACATGTTGTATTAGCAGAAGAGAATGTGGGTGGATGTTGATTATTTCATAAAAAAAAAAAAAACTATTGAAAATACAAGAAATGCTGAAAAGTTTGCAGTCCAACCATGAAGCGGTTCCAAAAATAATTTCCAGGTTTAACCATTTGGTTATACTTTGCTAAGTGACTCAGGCAAAAAACTCTTCAGCATCTATACAATGTTAAAACATATCCAAAACATGTACGAAAAAAAGATAATGTTTGAATTGCCAATAATTTAAACAAATATTGATACTTACAGCTCACAAGTTTCACTATAAACCAAAAGTTTGAGGGTCATCCATTGAATTTAATAATTACTAAATTTCATACTAAAGTCAGTCAGTCAGTTAAGTGCCATACACGATACACGCTTGGGCGATCATGTCTCGAAAGTGACATGACTGACTGGGCAGAAGATTACCCTGCAGTAGGTTGCCATTGCTTTCTGCGATAGACTGGTTGCCGACCAAGGCTATAGAACCCAATCTGTTCTGTTATTTAACCCATAACTGGAAGGAATAGACGGATTAATACCTTTCCCAAGGGTATTTGCGTGTAAGTGAATGCAATGAATTCAGCTAGAATTCGAACTCGGCTCTCCGATTTCTCATTCTGAGCCGATATCCAATGAACCACAACACACATCCATTAAAGTAGGGTTCTGAAACTATTTAACCCATTTGTGCATGGTGTACAGTTTTCTAGAGAAGGGGTTGCCTAAAATTTTAAATCAGCCTGTCCTAAGATTATCATTTGATGGCAAGGCAGATTAGGCAAAAAGAAGTAAAATTTTTAGGAAAATTTATGCCACTCATTTTATTGTTATCATCATCATAATCATCATCATCATCATTAAATATATGATAAACTATTATCATTATTGAAGAAAATTAAAAGCCTTCAAAAAAAGAAAGTCCTCATGGTCGAAAATTAACTAGCAAATTAGTTTTAAAAAAGGCATCAACCTTCAATTTTTATGGGATTCGTTAAAATCCAGTGGATGCCCCCAAACTTTAGCCTAAAGTGTACATTATGAATTTTATAAGACTTTCTGGCTGCAACACCTGTACAAGAATATAGCAAGGCATGATCTTTGAACTTCACATCTTATTGTACTCAGTCAACTTTCCTGTACAAAAAATTATTTGCATATTATCGCTATGCAAACTTGAGTAATTTAAAAGTTTAATAATGAAAATACTATATCTGAAAAACAACAAACTAAGAAAACACACAAGATATATGTTTTCTTTTTACTTTGTTGCTTTTCAGATATAAAATGTCTGTACAAAATAACAGAAGTGACATCTGTTGAGGACTTTCAACAGCAGCAACGAGTAAAATGGAAAGCACATGTAATTTAAAGAAAAAATAATGAGAGAATTAAAGTGTGGATGTTCCACATTAATTCAAACAAAAGGTTGAGAGGGAAGACCCCCATCAGTACTGGAAAGATCAATAATAGTTAATGGACTTAAGAAACATATTTTCCTGAAAAATTGTTTTAATAGAAAGATATTATGAATCTCAGTCAAAAATACCACTAAATACATAGTCAATGAATTCTGAATGTTTCCTTATAAGGAAATGGTTGATGTCTTTATTAGCATTACCATTTTCACTATCATTATTTTATTATTAGTTTAACTACATCTCATAAAGTTAAATTTTCTTCTATTTTTACAATCTTTTTTTACAATGCTGGTGTCATGGATTTCATTATTTTTGTTACTCAAATCAATAAAAAAAAAATCAACTTTCATGGCTTCTGCTCCAATGAACTTAAGTCACTGGTGCCTCTGCAACAGATGTTTACTCATGCAACCAGATTGGCAACTGGGTCTCACCCATTCACAGTGAGATTAACCAAATGCAGATGACAATTGTACTCCTGCAGCTTCTTTCCTCGCACTTCCTGCCTGTGGAACTCACTTCCTTATTCTTGCTTTCCTGATGGATACAATCTTCAGGAATTCAAATGCAAGGTCAATACTCATCTCTTAACCACTTGACCCTAGTTCTTTCCTCACCACCCTGTATATCCTTTCCTTTCTCTCCACCTCTGCAACTGTCATCACACCTGTGTCCTATCCCTTCTCTTGTTCCTTTCTAAATGGTTTGTCCTTCTCTTTACTCTCTCCTACTTATTGCTTTTACTCTTATGTAGCCCCCTGCACATCAGTGGCATTACCGCCTTGCTCAGGGTGATATGATTAAAAAAAAAATTGTTGGTTTATAAATGTGCAAATGAACATTCCCAGTAGAAGAACTGGCAACTGATTCAATATAATCACTCTATTTTATGTCAGTGGAAAATTTGTGTCCAAGAAGGTGCAACAACTTGCTCTTCTAGAGTTTAGCACCAGCCATGCTGATGACAGGCAGAAAAGGTTCTTGATAGTGCTTAAATGAAAGCAGTTTTGTTTTTGGAGGTTTTCAAGTTTACAAGCCATTCTTTGGTTCATTTAACCACTGATTGGGGGTCCATTTTGAGAGCAGTTGCCAGTTTTACTTTGACAGATCTGTCACACTTGCTACTAAGGCAGGAATAAATAGTTGTATCATCTAAATAGAGACCTACTTAAAAACTAGGTCTCTATTCATATATATATATATATATATATATATATATATGCACACCAGAGTAGAAGAGACAGTTATTTCTAAAAAGTACTCAATGTACAATCAAAAGAACTGAATATGTAGAGCCAACAATCTATTAAGGAATGAAATGTTCACCACTTACTTTAAGCAAATAAGTGATGAGCATTTTGTTCTTTCATATATATATATATATATATATATATATATATATACTCCCCCCCCACACAGACTTGTATACATACCTGTGTGTGGGGGTGTAAAAAAAGTTTTGCCCCCACTTATTTGTTACAATGGAAAGGGTTTATGAATCAGAGTTAGTAGGGTAGGGGAAAGAAGAGAATGAAATATTTATTAAGTTTTTTTAAGTTTAACTTAAGTCTGAACACCCACTATTTGCAACCGTCTTTTCATATTCCCTAATCAAACTCTACCAAAAAAGACATCATTAAATGCTGTGATCTCAGTCAATTAACATTACATTAATAAACACATTATCAGTAATGACATAAATACACACACACACACACACACATATATATATATACACATGCATAAATACATATAGACATTCAAGCAAGGTTAGGAAGACATTGAAAATTATAAAAAAATTAACAAACTAAAACAAAACACTACATTCAATAATGAATGGATTCAGGCATTTGAAGACTGGCATGATTATATTTCAGGAAGTTGACCAAAAGTAAAGAGATTCTAAGAAATATGAAAATAGACACATTAGACTTAGAATTAAAAAATTGTCTCTCCTGATCAAGAACTACCTCTCACTACCTAGAAGGGTGGGTAAGATGATCAGCCTGGGGTTTCTACCCTATTGTGAAATTTTCTCAACTCTTTGTAACTGCATTTTCATATTCCCTAGTCATGCACCATTAAAAAAGCATCATTAAATGCTGAGACCTAAATCAATTAACATTGGCACACTACATTAATAAATACATTATCAGTACCGGTGTATATATATATATATATATATATATATATATATGTGTGTGTGTGTGTGTGTGTGTGTATTTATATATATATATATATATATATATGCAATTTGTTATATATATTATATTATTTATATATTATATATGCGCGGTAATTATTTGAAAGTGCTCAATATCAGTGATAGAGCTGACATATTCATATAGGTAGGTGTGAGTTTGTGACCCTGGGTTTCATGCTCTTGTGATCATCAGATGAACTGATTAATTTTTTTTAGAAATTGGCTATATGTAGGGATGCGTATACCAACAAAATACAAAATGTATATGTATGTACGCAATGGCACACATATACATATATACGCCAATCCCTATAAGGTTTGCATACAGTTATGTTTGTGTGAGCCCCAGTAGGCAGGCACGTGTGTGTGTGTGTGTGTCTTTGCACATGTCAATGGGTGTACAAGTGTGTATATATGTCTGCGTTTGTCACGGTGACAACATATAGCAAATTTTTTAAAAAAAATTAATCATTTTGTCTGACGATCGCAGGAGCGTGAAACCCAGGGTCACAAAATCACACCTATCTATATGAATATATACATATATATAAGTGGTTAATACTAATGGAAGTACAATCCACTGTTAAATATTTACTTTTAAAAAGTGCTCAATACAAAAGTAGAGCATAAATATATCGTTATTATTATTATAATAACAGCATACTGCAACTTTTTAAAAAAATATTGTTTTAAAACTCTTCACTTTTTATATTCTCTGCTTCTGTTTTATTTCATGTTTAATCTTCTTTGGCAAAACATTGTTACATTTTCTGTAACAAGACATTACAATCAAAAGTGAATGAATTCATGCATTTGAAGCTTGGCAGTTTCATATTTCAGGAGACATCTCTTTCCCACCATCTTCATTTCTTGTGATGTATGAAGCCAAATTTTAAAGACGATAAAGAGAATGACCAGTTAGATAGCAAATTCTATTAAATGCAATTAGCAAGAATGGAAGAAAATTGTGGTCATAAACTAAGCACATCCAATTCTCCCCTCTCATTTGTAACCATCCATCAGAATAAAATAAATGTTATTCAGAACAAAAGCAGAGTGTGTCAAAAAAGCTTCATAAGTTTCTATTTTAATTTGTTACTACATCACAATTTATTTGACTCATTTGTTTTCACAGTGATGGAATATATACTCTGTCCAAACAAACTAACTATGGATTCCAATTCAATGCTGAAACAGAGTATTATCACTAGTGAAAAACCATTGAAAACTTCTTGAAGGAATATTGCAACAGAACATCCAACAAGTTACATTACTTTTCAGAGTATGAACCAGCTAGCATCTATGAATATTTCTCAGATGCAGCCACTTATGAAGAAGCCCAAAGAATTCTGAAAAATTGTATCTAAACTTATTTATAAATGGAACTTTGTCTCTGTGTGTGTGTGTCCATTACCTATAGACTCCAAAACGGCTGAACCAAGTTTCTTGAAAATTTACATAGTTGTACTATAAGCGTCTGCGAGTGTTCTTAGCTAGGTTTTGTGCCAAGGTACCCCTGATGAATATCGAAAATCGATAATCGAAAAAATCGGGTTATAGAAGGAGTGGTCTGATTGTAATCAAATTTGGTACACTCATAGACAAAGACATAAGAAATGATATTCATAAGTTTCAAGGTTGCAGTTCTTACAATAGTGCAGAAAACCGATAATATATATATAAAAGGCAAGATGTTGTGTGTGTCTGTTTATCTGCCTGTATGTCTGTATTTGTTTTAGCCCTTTTATTTTAGTTTTTGCTTCAGGTTTTTCTCTAAGTAGGTATAATTGTAGTTCTTAGTCTCAGCCATGATGCCATTTACTCAGGGGACTTATTTAACCTTTAAAATTCAGTTTACAATGAAAAAAAAACGTATTTGATATCGATATCAGGAAATCAAAATTTGACTTACATCCATTCATTTTTCTTTCAGTCTACGGTTTCACTTTAACTGGAAAAAACTATTGCTTTTTAGTCTTTCGTGCCAACGTCCAAAGAGTCTGAGCTCCAGGACCATGGATTAGTTTTAAAGATTTCATTACATCCAAGCAATGCCAGGCTATACTACAAGTATCAGAAAAAAAACAAAATGGTCATTTATTATCTACTTACTATGAGATGCGAGCAGCTTTCAGAAACAATCAAACAAATTTCTTTGGGAACTCAACAAACTTAGCAAAGATTGCACCTTCACAGCAGTTACAGCTGAACAATACCATATAGAGTTAGTAAGGGATGCATTCATTCATAGATTTTAGACCTAGATCAATGTAATGCAGGATCTTTCATTCCACAAAACTGTCACTGCAATGTCCAAAGGATCTACCTGCATTTCTGCCCCCTCTTGACCCCAGGATTTTCTTGATTCACCAGAAACTGTGGTATCAACAAGACACACTTGTCTTTTCTTCAGGGGTAGAATGTTTGTCAAACCGTGTGAAAAATAGTAACTGTTTTTCATATAAAAAAAGGGGGTCACTGGTCGAAAGTCTGAAAATGGCTCACTGGCATAAAGTCTTAAAAAGGAGTCACTAGTCTAAAGTCTGTAAAAAACAAAAAAAAGAAAGTCTCAATGCCCTACACATTCACATTGGCTTCATCTAGTTGCTTATTGAAAACTACTATAAAATCGAGGCCAAAGAACTCCCTCTGGATGTGCTGGTTGATACAGATAGCATAGAAAATTTTATTGATGCAGGTATCATGAATTCCAATCAGTGCTCTAGCAGAGTATCAATGGCTAATGTAGCATTATCATCTCAAGTACCTGGATAATGTTTAGTTGACTTGAAAATAAAATAAGATTCCAACATTAAAGTGAAATTCTTAATAATGAAGAACCTCTGTCATAGTACAATACTTGGACATGATTTCCTTTGACAACACTCTCATATTGAGATACCATTTGGTGGACTCAAACCATCATTAAAATTATGTGGACTAATGACAACTAACATGCCTTACCCAGCACTCTTCACAAATTTAATGCCTGACTGCAAACCAATAGCTATAAAATCAAGACAGCATACAAATGAAGGCAAGCATTTCTTTAATACCGGGATTAAAAGCATGCTTAGAGAAGGGATGATAGAACCAAGCCACTCTCCATAGAGAGCGCAAGTCTTTGCAACCTCTATAGAAAACTTCAAAAAGAAGGTGGTTATTGACTATTTGCAGACCATTAATAAATTCATCCTGTTAGATGCATATTGATGACATGACTGAAGAGATTGCTAGATATAGTGTATATAGTATCCTAAATCTTTGAAGTACTATCACCAAGTCATAATAAAACCAAGTGACAAAGATGCATTCAAGGTGAGAGGTTGACTGTACAAATTTGGCAGAATTTTATTCAGTATAATAAACAGCATGACCAACTTTCAAAAAATAATAGACAAAACAATTTTAAATGAAAAATTAAAAGGTACCTTCAACTGTCTATATTTCTGAGATGAGGTAGTATTTACAGTATTTATATTATTTGGACTATTGTCCTCATCTTTGTTGCCATTTTGTACAATGCTTCTTCAGGTGCTAAGAATTTCAAATTGAACCCTTTATTACAATCACCGGGATATATGAACTCCATTCCTTGCCTAATGCCTCTTCTGAAAGTCATGAGTTATCTTCCTCCAACCCTGAAAGTTTTTTGTTCACCACTGCTGTAGCCTGGTATTGAACTCACAACTATTTGGGTCAAGTCACAGGAACTAACCAACATCTATATCTCTTAAGGGCAAGAACAACTGAATTTTTGGGACTTATAAACCTAATGTCCAGTAACCTTTTTTTTACCAGGGTCCATATTGCAATTTTTTTATGTTAATGGTTTTCTCTAGTTTTTTACCTGAGCTCATATTGCAGTTTTTTGACACTAATGATTTTCTCTGGCACTCCATATTACTGGTTCCCATATTGTGTTCATCTCTATGCTTGGTCAACAACAAAGATGAGGACAATAGTCTGAATAATGTAAATACTGTACCTTCACCTATATAGATAATGTAACCGTATATGGCCATGGCCAGTCCTAACATGACAGAAATTTAGTATTTTATGTCAGCAGTAGAAAAATATAACTTAATGGTAAACTACAATAAAACTTTTTTAAAGACAAAATTCTATTAAATGACACAGATATGTTGTTAGTAAAGGTAACATGAAGCCAGATCCAGAACAACTAAGACCACCTCTTAATTTGCTGATCTGAAGTAATTTATCCTCTCTTTGATGAGTGCTGGATATGATTGCACATGACACACACTAGAAACCTTGGTTCTCTGAAAAAGTACATCTGTTACCAGTGACTTCTAAATTCCTGTTGACTCCTCACTCCATCAGAGTGTCTGAATATCTAAAAAGGAACATTGCAGAAGCCACTGTCACAACAATCAAACTTTTTGTACCCTTGGTAGTTGAAACGAGCACATCAGACTGCACAATAGCTGTCTTGTTAAGACAGTCTGGACAACCTGTAGCATTTTTTTCAAAAACACCCTCACAGTCTGAGCGACAATACTCATCAGTTGAAAAAAAGGCACACACTAGTGTCAAATTACTTAGAAAGTGGCAACACTATCTAATTGATTGCCATTTCAAACTAATCACAAATCAAAAATTGGTTACATTTATGTTCAACCCTAAAACAGCAAGTTAAATGAAAAATGAAAAAATAGCAAGATTGAGGATGAAGCTTTCTTTCTTCTCACCTGATGTAACTTATCACCCTGGTAAAGAGAATGCTGTGGTCAATGCACTGTCAAGGGTGTGTGGCTCAACTACCTGTAGAGATGATCTCCTTAAACCACATAAGGAACTGTGTCACCTGAAGGTGACAAGAATGCTTCATATGGTTTGAATTAAAAGCATACTCTTCTCGACTGAAGATGTGAAGAGGGGCTGTGAAGACCTGCCAAATATGTGTGGAGCTCAAGTCTAAGTTCCAAAAGCCTAGAACCAGAATGGGTATAAAAGCTATTCAACCTTTTGAAAGAGTTGCCCTAGATTTTAGGGGACTACTTCTGTCAGAAATGAAGAATAAATACCTACTGACAATTATTTATAAGTATTCTCATTCTCTAGTCACTATTCTTTTCTCAGATATGACAGCGACAATTGTGATTCAAGTAATGTGCTCTCTTTTTGTCATCTTTGGATTACTTGCTTACATTCAATCTGACCGAGGGAATGCCTTTACATTAGATCACGTCAAGCAAATCTTGTGAAAACAACAAGTGACTGTAAGTAAGACAACACCTTTCAACACTCAGGGTAATGGAAAAAGTACAACAGCATAATGTGGAAGTCAATACAGTCGGTTGCCACTAACCATCAGTTCTTAGACGGCTGGGAAAGCAGCGCTATATGGTATTAGAACATTGTTGTGAATAGCAACTAATGCCACTCTATATAAAAGGTTCTTCTCCTTCCTACAAGGAAGTTCTATGTTTACTTCTCTCCCATCAAGGCTTTCACAACCAGAGATCATACTACTGAGATGTCATGCTTACCAGAACAAACATGTATTGCATATGTAAAAAGTAGAGCTACTAGACACAAAACCCCAGTACACTTGAATGCACTATCCAGACAGGAGATAAGATACTGTCTTTTTAAGTGATCTGGTCCCAGCAGAAAAGGAAGCAGATCCTGTAACTGGACAAGAAGTACCTGTGATGTCTGCTACCAATTCATCAAATAATGATTTCACTGACTGTGCTCCCTGGTCACAACACAAGGATTTCCTAGAGCCTTCAAGTCCAGGATCTATATGGTACAACTCTAGCTCTGATGAACAGTTGGTACCTCAGAAATGGGCCCACCCTACTACTGATTCTTCTAATTCAGAAAGCAAACAGTCCAAGCATTGAATACATTTTGTATTGATTAATTTTATTCAATGGCTTTTCAAAATCAATCTAACATTTTTGTCTGTAGCCATCTGACTATAAGTAATGAATAACACTAAATATTATTGTAACAGCTCTAAACTCTATAGTTTGATTGGGTATATTTGTTGAATTTCATGACCCATGAGAAGATTTTTTGTTTAAAACATTTATTTTCAAATAAATTAAAACTGTTATTTACAAGGTACATAGCATTTCAAGACAAACTGATTCTCCTGCTGCTGATATTGAAGCTAATAACTATTATTATTAAAAAATTGTTCACATACACCCTTGTGCAAATTAATTGAAACAAAACGAATGTATTCCTACAATCTTTCATACTGTGAAACCCTGATATAATAGAGTTGTCCAGGTCAGATAAAGATTCTCTTATATCCGAGTTTATCTTATATCCGGGTTTGGTCTATTTTTATACAGGCTCTAATTTGGGACCAGAGAAAATTGCTCTTATATTCAGGTGTCTCTTATATTTGTATCTCTTATATCCGGGTTATACTGTACTTTCCTTGATCATGTATATGTCCCCTCTTGGCATTGTTTTCTCTTCCAACCACATTTTCCGTTACATTTTAGACTGATGAATACCGTTTGTTTTCTTCACCCTTGATGGCATGACTAACAGTTGAAAGGCTAACACCAACAATATCTACAATCCCTCTGTAAGGCTTGCAGGTGTCCATTGCAGACAATGGCCATAGAACAACTAATTGACAGTCAAGACAATAGCGTCTGGTCCTGATAAAAATCTGATGCAATCATGGATGACAATATTTTTCAAGGTCAAACAAATTTCATCATACATTCCTAAAAATAGATTCATATTATTGCACACCACTGCAAATGACTTAATCTGAGGAAAAAATAGAAATCAATTACACCCTGTAACTCCAGTGGGTCTAAAACTGACCTTATAGAGAAAGAAAGGAAACTAAAACAGTTGTTTCAATTAATTTGCACATGGGTGTATTATTGAAACCTTTGCAACAAAATTTTAAATTTCCAATCTTATACTTTGTCATAAAATAATACAAATATAATAAAAGAAAAATCATAAAAAAGGATTTTGAAATGTTAATCACTTATTTAGAAATTGCCTCTCTGAGATTACCATCTAATAGTTTGGGATTAATATCTGATATCTCATGTTTGCTTTATTTCATGCCAAATCTATTCCTACAGATTTTATTTCAACAAATCCAGTTTTGCACAACACCTTGACCTTCAAAGGCTTTAATCCCCTTAAAGAACATTGAATATTTCTCTAATCTTTTCAGCTGCTTTTATGGTAAATGAAATTTGATGATTTTTAACTGATTAGGAAAATTTTAATAAATTAATTATATATTTAGTAATTTTTAACATCTTCTTTCAAGACAATCTTGTAATGCATCCATCTGATTTCAACCTGGATCTCCCCCTTGGAAAATCTCTGAATAATATTTCACCTTATAGCAATAATTATAATAATTAAAATGATTGGCTTTTTTTAGAATCAGTGTATTTTTTTGTTTATTTTTATTAAATTCTTTCTCCTTTAATTGAAAATGAAAGTCAGTAATAATTAGACATTACAAATGACTAGAAGATTAAAAGGTACCTTCACCTATATAGATGAGGTAACCATATGCAGACATGACTAGCCCTATCATGATAGAAACCATAAGTATTTTATTCTTTATATTTTTCAATCATATCACCCCAAGCAAGGCGGTAACACCACTGGTGTGCAGGAGGCTACGTAAGAGTGAATAGATTGGAAAAGAGAAAGCCGGAAACCACATCCTAAACAGGGAACAAGGGATCAGCCTCTACACCTGTTCAATAGACATGGATGGAGTGTGAACCGGGCAATAGTTTAGTCTATCTACTCCAATTTATGGCAGAAGTAGAAAAATATAACTAAATTCTAAACTAAGATAAAACTTTTTTTAAAGGCAAACTGCTAGTAAGTTAACTTTTAACAGGCTTACTATAATTTTCAAACCTTAAATCAAAACAGTTTTCTACATTTATTATCAATTTAGTTTTCTTATATAGTGGACTCTACTAATATCAATATATGAGGGCTCATCAGTTCATTTTAAAACAGCACTGATAGATTACTGATGTGATTATCATGTTAAAAACTTGTATAGAACAAGACACATTTTTCAGAGGGACTGATAACAGAGAAATGGTACACAGTGGGACACAAAGTATCAAAACAACCCCCTTGAGGTTTGAATTAAAAGATAGGCTGCTGCACAAGGCAAGAAGTCCCAGTTTGCTCTGCTATTTAACCCATAACTGAAAAATAAAATGAACTCCTGCATTTTCCAAGTAGAGTAAATAAAACAGAATCAACTTGAATTTGAACCCAGCATGCCAATTCCACTTCTTATGCTGTTAGCTATTACACCACCTACATATCATGCATAATATAGTACTTGCATGAGCCAACAACCCTTATACTTCTGAGATGACACACAAAAATAAAGAATGAATACTTATGGGTTGTATTCACTTGAAACGTTTCATCAACGTGTAAAATCTGGCAAACCTTTTTTATAGGTCGTCTAGATATAATAAAGGAAGAAGTCTAGCAATCTAAATTTAAATATTAACATTCTAGAAAAATCAAAATTTAATTGAGTACAATAAGATTGTATTTAGATAACGTCTGTATGCATATTATTTAGATATCTTTTAAAAACAAAAATTTAATCTTAGTAGAGCTTGGAAAATACGCACATTCTGTAGCGCAGGAGGATATTGTCAGTGATGTACTTTACTCAGGTCACTGTGCAGTTTTGGGTCTTGCAACATCATACTACTCTCGCTGAGTTGACCCAGTCAGAGCTGATCAGACTCCGACGCACCCTCCTTCTGTTCTATGCTATACGACACTGATTTATTTTCTAAGCCGACTTGTGTTTAAGACTGGCAGGAAACGCATAAGAAGAGTTCATAGCATTTGGGTAAGTTGGGTTTTTTAAGCAGTCGGAACAAAATTTTCATCTGATATAATTAAATATGAACTTCAGTCTAAAATTACAAGACAAATAATTTCCCCTCCCCACAAGAAAAAAAAAAGAGATTACATGAAAACTTAGAACCATGAATATTAACATAAAATACATCGATATGTACATGTATATACATGATACAAAATTGTCGTTTTTAAAGCTAAAATTCCTAAATTACCCATGAGATTACCTACTACTTAGTACTAGATGATGTAGGAATCTTCTTCTATGCGCCATGTCCCATCAGGACGCAGACGACTGTGGCCTACCACATCTTCCTATCCCTTGTATCTGATGAAACCAAAATAATTAATGAATAAAAATAGAAGAAAAATTACAAGTAATAAAACTATTTTAAATTATAGATAAGAATGATAAATAAAGAAAGAAAGAACCAGACTATAAAAAATTACTTAAATAAATATGAAAACTCCCATTATGCACTGGAACAAGCATTTTGTCACCAATTGAAACAGAAATCAAATTTTCTCTCTCTTCATCCTCAGCAGCAAAACGAAGCATATGCCCAGGGTAAGTGCTCTGATAGACCATGTGGCTCCTACCAGATGAGCAAAAACTTTTCAGCTTTCTATATGTACACAATCTCTGAAATGTATATGAAAGCTTTTTATCATTTTTGTTTATGCCTATTGAGTTGTATCTTGTATATGATTTATAATTTACATATTTTCATTGTGGGGTTGATAATATCTTTTTAACCCCCAAACAAAATTAAGAAATACATTTAGATAAGGCCAACATATCATGAGAACAACCTCACAATAAATTCACCAGCAAATATCAGAAAATATCTAAAAAGATTAATACATTTAATGTATAAAATTCTGTAATAATTTTGTACTCTTTAAAGGACAAGAATTTGGCAAAATTTAACAAACATACTAATAAAAAAACAGTATGTAAAAAGAAAAATTTTCTCTTGATACCATTATTATTGCATACTCCTTTGGCAATGATTTTGTTTTAAAAAACTCAAATTTAAATAAAACCCAAACATAAAAAATTGAATTTTTGAATTCTCTTCTTTTTCATCAATTGACAACAAAAATATTAAACACAATATATTTTGTGGTAAGAGCCAGTTACCTTACTATCATGTACGAACTGTTTAATTTATGATAATTAGTACTGTGTTATTGTTTAGGGAGAAGAAGATCATACTATTGCAGTGACTTGTCTAACTGAGTATTGAATACTACTATCATGACTAAGTGGGTCAAGTTAAGTGTCGTGTCTTCCCAGACCCCACATCACAACAATTGATTTATTAGATTATTTATTTACAAGAATAAATTTTTTTCATATTTATTTTTCTATATTTTCAAGATTATAAAAAAATGTGAACCAACTTATATGGACATAAAAGTGTTTTTTTTTAATGACAAAAAGAATGTTTTTAAATTCTAGGTTTCAGTGCATTTAGGAGTCTAGACAAATGGTTAAATATGACAAGTACGTAAAGAAAAATTAACTGTAGAGATAAGTCATTCACTCAACAATATCTAGGTACAGCATTGATTAATGTCAATTAGGTTGTTAATTCACAAATAATAAAACTAATAAGATATATTTTCAGAGGAAAAATAAAAATATTTTCTAATTAATGATTCATTTTATAATGTTGTACATATTCTAACAAAGTATCTGAATATTGGATTCACATACTTCAGGCACATTAAAATATTTCTTTCATTTTCAGTATGAAAGATACTTTAATTTTTTTCTCTTTCTAAAAGTCATTATTAAATAGACAGGGGAATTTTTTTTTTTAATTATTTACATTGATGAATAAAACGCTTAAATAATTTTTTTTGCCAAGATATCAGAAAGAGAGAGAGGGGGGAGAAGAGAGAGAGAGAGAGAGAGAGAGAGAGATTATGTATAATAATTATAATTTACCCTAATTATAAAAATAATAACAATTGATTTTTCTACATATTTTGGGATTGAAATATAAAAATTTACATCAAGAAAGACAACTCTTGAAAACAAATCAGGTGTTACTTCCCTTAGGAATTCTTTTCAAGGGATATAATAAGAGTAAAATTATTCCCCTTGTATGAGTTTACGTCGATTAACATTATATTATAACGGTTGTGAAGAATAATGAGATTCAATACAAAATTAATTAAAGATACTAAAAACATAAATTATATATGTTTAACATGTATACTTTCCAGATAATAGTAAAAAATAAAATCTCCATAATAATTTTTTTTAAATCTGTAAATATCTAAAACCTCATGAAGTTCATATAATACAAACTAAGTAAAACTAAATAAATTCATTACTATTCTTGTTTTATATCAAAATCACTTTGAATTTCTTAAACCAGAAGAATATAAAGATATATTTTAAATTTAATAAAAATAAGAGAACTAACAGGACAAAAGACATGCCTATCAACAGGATGCATCAAATACCAGAATGGTACACTGATATTAGAAAGAAAGCAAAAGTATTTCAGAAATGGAAGAAATATATTGTATTTTTTTCACAATGAAAGAGGACTTTATCAATACAGAGAAAATATCAAAGAATCAGAAATATTAAAATCTGAAGTAGAATTGGCACAGGCAAAAGTGAACCTAAACAAAACAGCAGGACCAGACTGAATCAAAATAAAGATGCTGGCAGACTTAGTTGATTCTGGCACTGATAAGATTACGGACAAAATAAATGAAATCTACAACAGTGGTGATATACCGGAAGACTTAAGTCAATCTATTTTCATAGCACTACCTAAGAAGCCAGGTGCAATCAACCTAGTGAGTCAGACAACAAAATAGATAATTCAAATTCTGACAAATGGAGTGTGCAACATAATCACACTTGATATAAGACAAGAACAGTTCCAGTCTGTTAAAGGTAATGGAATAAGGAACGTAATATTAATACCCAGAATGATATCAGAATGAGCAATACAAATGCAAAAGGATGTGTATCTGTGTTTTACAGATTATATAAAAGCATTTGGTAAAGTACATCACAAAGAACTGTTGGAAATTCTAGGTTACCTAGAGATATTTGAGAAGAATATTAAAATAATCAAAAACATATACTACCAGTATAGGTTTATGATTATTATTATAGAAAATTATTATTTTGATTATTGTTATAGAAAATGAATTCAGTAAATAAAAATAGAAAGAGGTGCAAGACAAGGACCTGTCTTCTCAGTGGGTTTATTGAATCTATACAGTGAAGCAATTCTGAATAAATTAGAAGTCCTACCAAGATTCATGATTGATAGCCACACTCTTAGCCACGTAAGATTATGCAGATGGCCCAGTTTATAACAGACATACAAAAGAAATCTACAAGAATTTCTACAGAAGGTAATGAAGGAAAGCAAGAAGAAAGGACTAAACATAAATTGCAAGAGAAGAGAATGCATAGTTGTTAGCAAAAGTAACAGCCCAACATGCAGATTACAAATTGGTGATTTAACAAGTAGAACAATTTATCTATGAAATATTTTAACAGAGAGCAAAAATGGCAACACTGAAATCTGAAGCAGAGTATTAAGAAACAAGAAAAATTTCGTTTGAAACTAAAAGAAAAAGTACTGAATTGTTCTGTAATATCAGTCCTCTTATATGTCAGTGAATGCTGGACAATCTTATTACAAATTTAAGAAGAGACTTGAAACAAAAGAAATGTGGTTCTACAAAAGAAGGCTGAGAATACCATGGACCAAATATGTAAACAACAACAAATGGAAACAGAAAGGATACTTATACTTAACATCAGGAAGACACAACTGAAATTTCTAGGGCACATAATGAGGAAAGAGGGCATGAAAAATTTGATACTCACAGGACAGGTAAGAGGGACAAAGGAGAACAATGCATAACCTACCTGGCAAGCCTGAGTGAATAGATGGTGAAGTAGGGTTTAGCAAAACGACAAAATTTTTAAGAGCTACAAAATTAAAGTGGTGGAGATCCATGATTGCCAATGTCCTTAAGGGACATGACACATTGATGAAAAAGGTTGTTTCTACTTGTGATCATCATACACAGTTAAATTTTCTAAAAAGCTATCAAAATGCAAATAGCACAACTAGTTTCAAATGATATTTTTGTTATTTTTTAATTTCATATTTTTAATTATTCAGATAGATTTCCTGAAGAGGTTATCTTGTCATATTTTTCTATATTTTATTCATGTACTGAATGATTAATATCTAAAATGTAAATTATAAATAGTCAAATAATTTTATCTGTGATTAATGAGTTGGTATTGTTCTGTCAACAAAATTTTACTGTTGTTTTGATGTTTAGTGTTGTTTTGATGTTAGTGTCATTTCAAAAAACTGATCAAGTGATTTTTGAAGGAAGTGAAAAATGTGTGAGGTGAGGCAGAGTGTCATTGGGTAAGTACTACAGATGCACCAGAATTTTCTAACCCAAATACAACAGTATTCACTTTTGTTTGGGGGTGTTTTTTTTTGTTTTTTGTTTTTTTATGTCATCTATACAGTATGGGAATCAGGAAGATTTGAGTGCAATTGAATTTACTTTCCAGGAAATGCACAGGTCACACGTTGCAGCTACATAGAATATAATGCAATGATATTCCTGAACTGGTATCAGAAATAGTTGCCTTATGGTGTTTACTTGTTGGGTGGAGGTATGTATTTATGGGTGGTTATCTTCAGATAACACTCTTAATCCAACCAAATATGCACCAATTTTTGGCCTTTTAAAAATCCATGCAAAGATAATTAGTACAAAGATATATTTTGCATGTACTGTTAAAAATTTTATATCTCTTAAAATAAAATATACAATATTTAAAAAAGAGCTCATAAGTTCATATCAGAAAATTCTCATGTTATACGTCTAAGTCCTTTAGCATATAACAGAGAAGGAGAAAAAGGAGTCATTGTATGCATGTATGTAAGTATCTTGTTGGTAGTAGTAATTCTTTCGACTCTCTGTGAAATTTTTAGGTATCTGAAAATGTAGAACATGGGAGAACGGACAAAATGATTTCATTGACTTTCTGGTTCAGTTTTCCAAGACAAAGGAACTAATTCCAGAATTGTTTCTTGATTTCTGATTGGTTCACAGATGGGTCTCATTTGATCATCCCTTTTTCTTCACCCACATTTAGGAGTGATAACCTTTTGGCCTCTACAACCTTACAGACCTTACCAACAACAACACATAACACTTTTAAACAACTCTGGCTATTATACAACAATGGTAGTGGCATTTTTGTCTGTCCAGATTCCTTTGTAAAGTTATACATCGATGTATCCCCACCAAAATCTCTTTTCATCACCTGTACTTAATGGATGAATCAGAAAGAACATTAGCATTTTAACCATGGGACATGTATTTCAATCTCCGTATGGTCGGTTTGTCAATGTTGTGACTTCTTGATAATATTAATGTGGGGGGACAATCCCAACATGGGAATCAATTGGAAAGTGCCTGAAAACCAAAACACAGGTTGGCCCAAGTTTTGTGAGTGAAATTAATTTGAAAAAACTGTTTGAAATTTGTCAGTGACTGTGCTAGCATAAAGTTATAGATCCTCATAACTGAATGTTTGAACATACTGACCATGTTCAAATTATATATACTCTCTCTCAAAAACTAACTAGGGGCTGTTCAGCATAGATGCAGCATAAATCACAAAATGGGTCTGTGGGTGTTGAAAAAACACAAAAGTGCTGAAGCAGGTGTCTGCAACTGGGATTAATTAGCCAACCTAGCAGACAGTATACTTGCAAATGTGCAGTCACCATTAATGAATTACTTACTTGTAGTGTCCTGCCATGCATGTGTGTACTTCAGTAAAATCAAAGACATGCATGTCACTAAAAAGCAATTATTATTGGTATCTGTCAGGAAATGCATCACCCAGTTTCAAAGTTTGTCAGCTGAAATCAAATGACAGAATAATTACAGGTAATTTGAATCTTTGTGTGGTTAGTTATCTGTGACTTCCATGACCTGATTCAGCACCAGTTGTTTTGTTCCTCACTTCAAAGACTCATGCAATTTCTTAAATTCACCATGCTGATACTTGGTAAACTCTGACAATTCTTGCTACAAACAACTTGGTTGATACACAATACTGATTTGGTTGTATTCAACTTTGAAAAAAATAGGATAAATACATTGTCAACAGTTCACAAAAGATTAGTTTTTTTTCTGTCATTTTCAATACTTTTTTGAACTGATTCAGTCTTTCTTGTCAAATTGTGATATGAAAGTTGTCTAAAATAGCCAATCTTCTAAATCTTTCTGCATAAATGCAGATGTTACCAAGCACTGTATCCTTCAATCTACATTTCTAATTTTCATAAATGACCTTCCTGATGTTATCAGTTCTCAACTCAGTATCTATACTGATGACATAACTATTTATTTCCATCTTAATATTAAGTCTGATCAGCTTGATAAAGTCAAATTGGCAGTTTAATCATCTGAGAGTACCCATTTTACCTTCCAAAAGCATGGCTGATGCTAACCACCAGTAGAGGGACTCATTGTGTTTTCTCAGACTAACTTTTTCAGCTGAAATGAAGAGGAAATAGTATACTGAATCAATCACTAAGAAACTTGGTTCACTTTGTTATGCTAGACAATTTTTCTCAAAATAATCTATCTTACATATTTATAAGTCTATCATTTGTCTATCCTTTGAATATTGTTATCACATCTAGTCTGGCGCTCCTGCTATATATAATCAGAGATTCTTGTCAAAATCCAAAGAAGTATTCACAATGTTATTGGTCCTGACCTGGCATATCAGGTTCAGTTACATTCTCACCATTATAACATAGCTTCTCAGTGCTTTTTCTATGAATACTTTCATGGTAATTGTTCAGATAAACTTTCTTCTATAATACATAAACTTTAATTTCATTGGAAATTCATAGAGAACATCACTGCAAAATACAAAAACTTAAGGACTTGGTATGTATGCTAGGCCACAAAAATCTCCTAAGCCAGCCAAGCATAGACATGAATACAATATGGGAACTAGAGAAAAACAATAACAACAAATTGTAATATGAGCTCTAGTAAAAATGAATATCGATACATTAAATTTATAAGTTCAAAAAATTAATTCTCTGATGTCCCCAAGGACACATGACCCAGTGGATAAAAGCTTTGTTTAAAGTAATCCAGTGATTTGACCCAAAGAGTTGTTGAGTTCAATATCTGGCCACAAAAAAATTGGAGAATATAACTGAAATTGAGATATGCAGAATAGGCATGGTACATGGAATGAAAACAATCTATCCCAGTGGACAAAATAATCGGTTCAGTCCAAAATTCCAACATATATTGCCTGAAAAAAACATTGTGAATAGATGAGAATAACAGTCTGAACAATATAAATAGTATAAATAGTTTCAATATATCATCTCAGAAATACAGACACTACTTTCAGCAGTTCAGAAACCGTTTATTCTACTAAATGTTTTTAAATGCTTACTTTTATGTCAGGTCACTCAAGGAGCAATACTGATACCATGTAACTCATATGCATCAAACATTATCAGGTCACTGTTGACTAAATTGGTTTCCAGGCTTTTCTAGTGAAGAAGTTAGCAAGACTCTTCTTCTTTTAGGTGATCATTGCCTTCCATACCTCTAATAACTCTTAGCAGGCTTTCTCCTGTTATTCCACCCAAACCTTGCTCTGCGATCCACTTGCTCAAGCCTGTCAAGTATGTTACACACAGCTTTCCCATGTCTCTTTTTCCCTCTGTCTGTCCTGTGAGTATCACATTCTCCAAGCCCTCCTTCCTAATTATCTATCCCAGGAACTTTAGCTGTCTTTTCCAAATGTTCAGTATTAGTTTCCTTTTCATTTCCATACTCAGATATTGAACATACTCAGTCCATGGTATCACAGCATCCTTCTGTATAACCACATTTCAGTTGCTTCAAGTCTCTTCTTCATCTTTGATGAGATTGTTCAGCATTCACTGCCATGTTGAAGAACAGACAACACATAACAATTCAGTACTCTTATCTTCTGCAAACCTTATTGTTGCTCACGTATATGCAAAGATGCCAGTAAGACTAATACTCTACCCTCAATTCTATGAACAAATTTGACAACACCACAAGAAAGAAACAGCCAATATCAGGGCCATAACAAAATGCCACATTCTTCTTCTTCTATATGCCATGTCCCTTCAGGACATAGGTGATCATGGCCTTCTACATCTCCTTATCCCTTGTAGTTCTTAAGACACTTGCTCTTGTTAACCCTCCAAAACTCTGCTCTGCCATCCATTTGCTCAAGCCCATCAAGTATCTCATGTGTTGGTTTCCCCTGTTTCTCTTTCCCTCTGCATTTTGTGATTATCTATTCTTCAAGCCCTCCTTCCTCATTACATGTCCCAGAAACTTCAGCTGTCTTTACCTGATGTTGAGTATAAGTTTCCTTTTCATTTTCATTCTCTGTAAAACCTTATTGTTGCTCAAATATTCAGTATAACGTATCCTTAGCATCCTTCTGTAGAACCACATTTCAGTTGCTTCAAGTCTTTCCTTCATCTTTGATGAAATTGTCCAGTATTTGCTGTCATATTGAAAGAGACATCACATAAAAATTCAGTACTCTTTCTTTTGTTTCCAACAAAATTTTCTTGTCTCTTAATACTCTGCTTAGCTTATGGAATGCATCATATACCTTTGGATCTCAGTGTCACACTTTCTGTCCTCTGTTAGAACACATCTCAGGTATTTAAATTTCTGCACCTGCTTGATTTTAGTATCCCCGATCTGTAGTTGGCATTTTGAACTCCTTTTTTTACTGATGTCATTTTTAAAAAGTTATATTTTGAAGATGTGAGGCATATTAAAAGTCAGACTCCAAAGTCTAACTGTATGCTCTTTAAGTATAATTATTCATTTAATAAATAAGAGAGAAAAACACTTACTTCAATCAGTGGATAAGCAATGTCATTGTAAATTTCTTCAGTTGATGAATTAATGTCATAGGCACCATCAAAAGTGAAAGATTTTGGGACAGCATTATCTTCATTTGGGTTGGATATGACACACAGTGCTAGGTTTGAGTCAATGTTGAGAACTGTTTTGCATTTTAAAGTTTTCTCACGTTCATTCATGGGACGACAACGCACAATTACTTTGACACATTCTGCAGCCATTTTCAGATTTGTAACTGAAAAAAGAAACAAAACAGAGGGCTCAATGAGTAAACTATGAAAGTACTGGAAAAAGATTTACCAATAATTTTTAAAAGAGCCATGACCATGACTGGAGTTGCTTAGACTGTAGATAGTTATGAGCGCTAAAGATTTGGCATTATCAAAATATTCAACATTGGCCACAAAGAAAAACGAAAAGAAGAAATCAGATAAAATGTACATGTAAAATTTAATATTTCAGAATTGTTGAGAAAATTTAAAAAGAATGTTTTCAATCAAGTTTCTTCTTTTAAAGACAAAGCTTTCATGTGATAAACTAAACGATGGATGATTTTTTTTATGACTCAATTTCAATTCAGACTGACTATTTGATATGATATCTTTTATTTACACCAAATTGTTCTGAGTATGATGATAAACTACATCTGACAGCAGGGCCACTGATTGGGTGATTGTAGGTTTGAGAAGTGTATGTTACCACTTTGTAATGCTGTTGTTCCCAGGTCCACCCTGACCCGGAGTGGTAGCACCTGTTAGGGTCCCAGCTATGGACAAATATTTAACCCCCTACTCTGCCACAAACTGGGGTCAAAACACTATTAAAGTATAAAAAATATATTTTTATTGTAAAAATGCCAGCAATATATTTTCATGGTAAAAATTTACCAGCAGTATATTTTTGCAAAACTTAAAAAAGTAGAAATAATCAGCAATACATTTAAAAAATTAAAAAAAAACTATTACCAGCAATACATGTTTGAAAAAAAAAATGTTACCAGCAATACATTTTTGAAAAAAAATTATTACCAGCAATAACTTAAAAAAAAAAATTAACAGCAACATCATTTTTATAAAGATAATTTCTAATGCTCCCATTTAAATTTCAGTAATAAATGACCCATAAGGAGTTGATATGCCACTAAACAAACAATCAATTTTTGCTAAAAGCATCAACTGAAGTGCAGACACCAAACTTTATGAATTTAATCACAATACTAGATTGGCAACAAGGTCCCATCAGTTTACAGTGGAATTGGCTAGATGCAACCATAACTTCTATGCTAACAGTTCCTTCTCTTGCACTTTTCACTTGTGGAACTCTCTTCCAGCTTCTTACTTTCAGTCAACTTTGATCTTCAAAAATTTAAATGCAATGTCAATCATTATCTACTGTCTTCCTGATTACTTTTCTTTTATTGTTCTATCTCCTTAATAATATTTCTCTTTTTTCTTATTCTTTTACACTCAGTAACCACTTGTTTTTTAGTAGCTTTACTGCCTTGCTTGCAGTAAAATGATCATTTTTTTTTTTTTTTTTTTTAATCGTATCACCCCGAGCAAGGTAGTAACGCCACTGCTGTGCAGGGTGCTACGTAATAGTGAAAAGATTGGAAAAGAGAAAGCCGGAAACCACATCCTAAAAAGGGAAAAAAGGATGAACCTCTTAACCTGTTCAATAGATGTGGGTGGAGTGTGAAACCGGACGATAGATCTATCTACTTCAATTGAAAAAAAAAAACAGTGAGAAGATTGGAAAAGAGAAAGCCGGAAACCACATCCTAAACAGGAAACAGGGGATGAGCCTCTTAACCTGTTCAATCTTTCTTTCTTTATCCTTCCTTTTCTTAGAGCCAAACAAGACTAACATTTAACTTACAACTCAGTTTAAAAGTAAGGTTTTCCAAAAATCTAAAAATAGACATTCCTTTCTGTCTACTTTATTTCAATCCCACCCCTTCATTTTTTCTGTGATGTGTATTTTTTTTAACTTCCAGCTGGTAATATATCTAGCTTTATTTTGAAATAAAGTTGCCGATGAGACATGAAATTTCAATTAAAAGAGTATTGTATTTTATGAAAATTTTTCAATAAAGTGAGTTTATATTTTGTCTGAAATTGATTAGTTAATAGAATATGTTCTAACAATGTGTCTGCTGTAATTTGAATCTGTAAAATTTGTTCATTTTACTAAATTTTAATTCATAGAGATTTTAAAGTTGTGCTTCACAAATAGAACAAGACAACAGAACTCATTCTTTGTTGCATTAATTGTTTCAACAAAATCAATCCTTTTTGCTAACAGATGAAACATTGAACTAACAGCAGACACAAGACAAAGAATTAGTTCAATGATCCATACAACTCATGAAAATATTTTATGAAGAAATTTAGAAATATAGAAGAATAAAATAATTCTGAATTTTTGTTAAGCAAAACAATCATTCATATTTTAAATAACTTTAAGATCTTTTTCAGGCTGAGATTACTGTTACATAGAAATAAAGGAACTATAAAACTTCTCATTCAATCCTTCAAATATATAAAGAAAATATAACCAACAATAAATTAGTATTGAAATAATAAATATTGTTTTACTCACTTTCTCTCATTTATATATATATATATATATATATATATATATATTACAAGAAAGTGACAGAACAGGTAGATTCAAGCATTTACTTTTATAAAGAGTGATTGATACAAAGTAGAGCTTAATACTGTAATTTTTTTATTACAATGATTTATAAAAGCATAATATCACTACACAAAAATTTTCAATTTTCAGAAAAATACTGTTCTTCTTCAGGTGATATTTTAAAATAAATTGTGAAAATTATTTATTTTGAAAATATAAGATGAATTGATGGTTATTTAGAAACTGAAAGGGTTGTAGTTGGAGAATATGCTTGTAGGTGTGTCAGTATTATTCAAGAAAAAATGAGAATTTAGTAACTATGAAGTTGGAGATTTGGGTTGTGAAAGGCAACATACTGTCTTGATGTCAAGGGATGACACTTTTTAATTTTTCTCCAGGTAAGATAAATAATGGGACCATACATTATTCAATTTTTTTTTTTTTTTTTTTTTTAATCGTATCACCCCGAGCAAGGCGGTAACGCCACTGCTGTGCAGGGGGCTACGTAATAGTGAAAAGATTGGAAAAGAGAAAGCCAAAAACCACATCCTAAACAGGGAACAAGGGATGAGCCTCTTAACCTGTTCAATAGACGTGGGTGGAGTGTGAAGCGGGCGATAGATAGATCTATCTACTCCAATTGAAAAAAAAAACAAAGTGAGAAGATTGGAAAAGAGAAAGCCGGAAACCACATCCTAAACAGGGAACAAGGGATGAGCCTCTTAACCTGTTCAATAGACGTGGGTGAAGTGTGAACCAGACAATAGATAGATCTATCTACTCCAATTAAATGGGTAGACAATAATTTTTAATAGCAGGTTGTTTTTTTTTTAATTAAATTTTGTACTACCTCATGATTAAAGGGGCTGGAATGTTTAGATTAAAATTAGAATTAAATAATCATGGTATACTAAGGTATATTGTAGTTAAGAAAACCAAATAAGTATTGTATGGCTCATTTATTTTAGTAAAATAATTTTTTATTTTATAAGTTATATATTAGAGAATAAGTTATAATTGTTATTTAAATTTTAAAGAAAAATATTTTTTCTGGGTAGGATACATATGGGATTATATATTATTTAATTGAGCAGACGATACTTTTTAACACCAGATTGGATTTTAGTTTTTTTTTAAATTAGATTTTGTACTACTTCATTAGTAAAAGAGTTAGACTGATTAGGGTAGAATTAGAATTATAAATAATTATGTTATACTAAGGTATATTGAAGTTAAGAAAACCAGATAAGTATTGTGTGGGTCATTTATTTTAGTAAAATAATTTTCAATTTTTAAATTACATTGGAGCATAAGTTGTAAATGAAACATTATAATTAATTAAATTTTAAAGGAAAATATTTTCAATGTTTACATAAAATGGTCAATTCATCTCTATGATTCAATAGATCTTTATTTTTAGCAAAGCTTAATATCTGCAGCTTTTCATTCAGGCACAGAGGGCAGATGTCATAGAATGATTTACAGATTCTTGTTTTTTCCAGAATTTTCCATTTTACTTTGGGGGGGGGGTTGTTTGTATCATTCAACTTCTAAAAATATACAGAAAGGTATGTTTGGTTTCAATACATGTTGTTTTTAAAGAAAGTTAAATGCAAATACCAATGCTGTTTAAAAGACCAAACCCACTCCACACAAATTCACTGAAAAGCAAATAAAATATAATTGTATATTTTATATATATGTATTGATGTCTGTCATTTTAACAGCAAAAAAGGGCATTGATTTTATCAGTTGTGAAAAAGCAAGTCATTGTGTTCAAAATTTATATTTCAACTTTTTTCCTGAAAAGACAACACTTGATTTGAGTGTATTCTAGACAAATAGCAGTTTATGATCCGTCATTTATGAAAAGAAAACACTGGACGATTGTGAGAGACATCAAATGGGTTACAGTTTGTTTTCAACAAAGAAGCAGTGGTTTATTCCCGTCATCTTGATTTAAATACTTAGAAGAAGTATACAACAGTAACAATTGTGTTTCGAATTATTCTAGAGGATACTCAGTAGGAATAATTGTTATTTATTATTAATTATTTTATAGCTGGAGTTTACAAAATTTGTTATTATTATATTTTTGTGTTTATCTTTGCATACATGGTTTGTTAATTTGTTTATTATTTATGTGGCTTATTTAATTATTTGATTGGATTAGTTTATTTTACTTGTTTTTATTTATTTTATTTTATTTAGTCATTTTCACTTATTCTTGTTCATTTACACATTTCGGTTTTTAAGTAATATTGTTTTTATGTCTACATTTCAAGATGAGTGCTAATTGTTTATTTAAAAGTTAGTTTTGGTCTGGGAAGGTAATAATAGAATAGGTATTTTTTCCTCTGGGCAGTTGACAAATTTTTTAAAACAGGAGTTAATTATAAAGCAGAAGTGCAGGATACAGATTTTTTTTTTTTTAATCATTTCACCCGAAGCAAGGCATTCCACTGCCACTATTGTGCAGGGGGTTACATCAGGGAAGGTGATGAGAAAGAGTGGTTAGATATAAGAAATGTCCGAAGGAGGGTGATAGACGGGTAAGGATATTGAAGATGAGGGTTGGGTAGATGGGAAGAGTGTTTAAGAGAATGGATGCAAGTTAGTGTGTTAGGAGGTATCTATTGACCTTACATTTAAACTCTTGGAGATTGTAGCTGTCGGGGAAGCAAGTATGTGGAAGGGAATTTCACAGGCGGGAAGTGCGAGAAAAGAAGCTGTTGGAGTAGAAATTGCGGTTACATTTCATCGGTTTCACTGTAAAACCTTAAAAATTGTACTAAACTAGCTAAACACATGTGGAAACTGAAAGAAAAAAATGGCAAAGATCCTGATATAACATGGAGCATATTAAAGAAAGCCAAACATTACAGTAGTGGGAATGATTGCAGATTGTGCCAAAAAGAAAAATTAGCTATAATATTATTTCCAGAAAGAAAAAATTTACTAAATGAAAGATCTGAAATAATGTCCACATGAAAATACAAAAGAAAATATATTTTTGGATCATAAATCAACATCGAGTTAAGCTGCTTGGTAAATTTGAATTCGAACAACAGACCATAGCGGGGAGGGGTAACAAGTGGCTGTTGATACCTTGGACAGGATAGCTTCGCATAACAGAATAAATAAATAAAAATCCCAAACTTTTTTTTTTTTCCAAATGAAGCATGAACGCCAAAAAGTGAGGAAAAAAAAAACAAACGAAAAAATACAGATTTAAGAATCAATTCGTAACATACCTCACAGTTTAACACAGGAAATTTGAATTAAGAAAGTTTCACTCTTCAATTCTTGCTTTTCCCAAAAATCAACATCGAGTTAAGCTGCTTGGTAAATTTGAATTCAAACAACAGACCATAGCGGGGAGGGGTAACAAGTGGATGCTGATACCTTGGCCAGGATAGCTTCGCATAACAGAATAAATAAATAAAAATCCCAAACCCCCATAAGGCGTGTAGAGACAATAGAATCCCGGTGATAGTCCTTAAGAGGTGTGCTCCTGAACTTTCCCCTGTCCTCTCTAAACTATTTAACTACTGCCTTTCTGCTTCCTGCTTTCCTGCATGCTGGAAGTTCTCTTCAGTCGTTCCTGTATTTAAGAATTGTGGTGAACCCTCGGACCCATCCAACTATCGCCCTATCAGTCTTCTACCAATATTCGGGAAAGTATTCGAGGCTATCATCAATGCTGAAATAGTTCATCATCTCACCGCCCACAAACTCTTCTCCGACAGGCAATATGGATTCCGCTTTGCCAGGTCCACGGCCGACCTGCTAACAACCGTAACGAAGTACATGCTACAGGCCCTTGAGGAGTCTGACGAGGCTCGTGTGGTTGCTCTGGACATCTCCAAGGCTTTCGACAGGGTTTGGCACTCTGGCCTCCTATGCAAACTACGCAGTTATGGTATTACCGGTTACCTGCTTGACCTAATCCAATCTTTCTTAAATAACTGCAAAATGAAGGTCGTTCTGAATGGGCGTGCTTCTTCATCCTACAGCACGAATGCTGGTGTCCAACAGGGCTCTATCCTGGGCCCGATGCTCTTCCTTATTTTCATCAACGACCTCCCAGATGAGATCAAGTCCCATGTAGGCATCTACGCAGATGACACTACAATATACTCCCGCACCAGTAAGAAACCTGTCGTGGCGGACAGACATAATCTCACTGCTGACCATGAGCGGGATCTACACTCTGTGGTGAACTGGGGCAAGAAGTGGCTTGTCAACTTCAATTCATCTAAGACCAAGCTGTTGTCTGTCAACCATTACAGGCAACCTCTCCTGCCTCCCATAAGCATAGACCAAGCGATTCTCCCGGAGAGTAATACACTACGCCTCCTCGGACTTACCCTGTCCTCAGACCTCAAATGGAACCACTATATTGAATCCATAGCCAAATCTACTGCTAAGAAGGTTGGGTCACTATGTCGATCCAGGATATTTTTTCCACCTGAATCCATCCTGCATATATACAAGTCAACCATCCGTCCGTGCATGGAGTACTGCTGCCATTTATGGTCAGGTGCCCCTGCCATTCTCCTCAGTGTTCTTGACAGGCTCCAAAGGAGAGTCTGTAATGTGATAGGTACTGATCTGGCGGCTCGACTGCAGCCACTTCCCCATCGTCGAAATGTGGCCTCCCTTTGTCTGTTCTATAAATACTTTCATGGCTTCTGCTCAGACGAACTTAAGTCACTGATGCCACCTCAACAGGTGTTTACTCGTGCAACCAGACTGGCAACTGGGTCCCACCCATTCACAGTAAGGTTAGCCAAATGCAGATGACAATTCTACTCCTGCAGCTTCTTCTCTCGCACTTCCCGCCTGTGGAACTTGCTCCCGTATTCTTGCTTTCCTGACGGCTACAACCTCCAGAAATTTAAATGCAAAGTCAATACTCATCTACTAACCACTGGACTCTAGCTCTCTCCCCACCCCTGTATAACCTTCTCTTTCTCTCCACCTATGTATCTGTCATCGCACCTGCTTTCTCAGCTTTCTATTGTTCCTTTCTAACTAGTTTGTACTCCTCACTCTTTTCTAATTAATCTTTTTACATTTATGTAGCCCCCTGCACATCAGTGGCATTTCCACCTTGCTCGGGGTGAAATGATTAAAAAAAATAAAAAAATAAAAAAATAAACTTGGATGAAAGTGTTTATGATTCTTGAAAAACTCCTCCTTTACATTAAATTTTTAAAATTTAAAATTTCAGTTATTCTAAACTTTTATAAATTGTACATTCTGAAAATCCCTGTTGTACACGCAAAATAAAATGCTGGAGAATCAGTTGATATAAAACGCCTGAAGATACTGAAAGGTTGACACCAAGGTTGCATAACTAACTGGCTTCCAAATTAAAAAATATTTGAAAATATATGTTTTACATATATATATCGTGTTGAGTTGTGATTATGTTTGGTGCCCAGATTGTTGTTTTTTCAGCAGTTTTACTGATAAAATGTATTTTGGCAAGCAAGATTTTTATCATAGTGGTCAATATCAAAGTACAGATAGAGTGTTGATCAGAGATGACTTACCTCTGATGAGTGATGACATCATAACAGTGCCCTTATGAAACTTCAAAATCAACATGAACCTGCTCAGTTAAGCGACAAACTTCTCTGCATTAATTCCCGCTCTTTCTCTCTTTATATATATATATATATATATATAAATATATATATATCAAAACATTTATTGTTTCAATACTAATTTATTGCCATTTATATATTCTTTATATATTTAGTTATGCTAAATATATAAAGTCCTGTATTTTGTAAAATTAATTATTTTTCATTATATTATCATATTAAAAGCTAAAAATTCAATATTATAAATCTGACAAGTTTTTAGATATTTATTTTTGTAAGATAACTACCATTTTAAATTTCTCCAATCAGTGAAATTCCATCAAAATTTTAATTTAAAACTTTCTTTCTCCAAATATCCTGAAGGTAAAAGTGGATGAAATTCTTACTCAAAAACAATTTTATAATAGTTACTTGCCAAACAAACATTGAATACCATTTGTAAAATTCAAAATATAAGGCAGTCACATATGATTGGGAAGACCTAAGTTTTATTATAAAGTGAAACAATGCCAATATCAATAAGTAAAATCCAAAAAAAAAAAAATAACAAGGAAATCATTTTCTTTGTATTTTCCAGATAGAAAAAATGAAAGAAGACCATTAAATCAATAGCATTTCAATTAAACAAATTTGAAAAATGAAAACATTGCATATCAATATGCAAACACGATAGAAGGAATTGCTGCACTATATTGATAAAAATACAATGACAGCCATAACACTACTACTGATATAATTATTATTATTATTATCATTTTTCAAACAAAAAACATTGTATTCAATGCTCTGTTCATAAATTAAAGCAATTGATTGCCAACAGTGTTGCTTTAATCAGAATGTACACTTATTCTTTTGTCTTTTTGGACAATTATTTTTTTTCATTTTTTTTTTTCAGCCAGATTCAAATGACACACCATGAAATTATTTCTTTCATTTCTTTCTTTGCAGCAAGAATCAATAAATTATTGAAACAAATAAATGCATTCTCAAAACACTGCACTATTTTACACATTCACAAAGTCCGATTTTTTCAATATTTGTTATTAATATAAATTTCTATCATCATCATGCAGTCATCAAACTATTTCCGTTGGCTGTCAAAAAACTTATATCATTTTTCAGCTATGCTGTCATAAAAGAAGAATTCTTCAAGAAATGTTTTAATGTCGTAAACGTGTTAAAACTGCTGCACAGACAAGGTGTACTTCTTCTATGTGCCCTGTCCTTTCGGGACGTAGGCAATCATGACTTTCCATGTCTCCCTATCCCTGGTGGCTCTTAGCACGCTTTCTCCTGTTACTCCACGCAACCCTCGTTCCATCATTCAACTGATCAGATCCTTCAAAGATGTTATCCGTTGCTTTCCCGTCTCTTTTTCCCTCTATCTGGCCTGTTAGTATCAGATTCTCCAAGCTCTCCTTCCTCATTGCATGTCCCAGGAACTTTAACTGTTTCTTCCTGATGCTCAGAATTAATTTCCTTTTCATTTCCATCCTTTCCAAAAGCTCATCATTGCTTACATGCTCAATCCATGATATTCACAGCATTCTTCTATAGAACCACATTTCAATTGCTTCAAGTTTTTCCTTCATTTTTGATGATATTGTCTAACATTCACTGCCATATTGAAGAACTGGCAACACATAGCAATCCAGTACTCTCTTCTTTGTTTCTAGCAAAATTGTCCTGTTTCTTAATACTTTACTCAACTTCTGAAATGCTTCCTTTGCCATGCCAATTTGTCTTTGGATCTCTGTGTTGCACTTTCTGTCTTCTGTTATAACATTTCCCAGGTATTTAAATTTTTGTACCTGCTTGATTTTAGTATCGCCCACCTGTATTTGGCATTTTGGGCTGCCCTTTTTGCTAATGACCATCCATCCGGTTTTTTTACAGTTTATTTGTAGTCCTTTTTTATCACTCTTCAGCTACCTTCTGTAAGAGGTCTTGTAGTTTCCTTTCTGTGTCTGCTATCAGCAATGTATCATCTGGCCTCTGATGATGAATCCTGGCATAACTTTTAGGGTCCTGTGTGTTCAGTCAGTCAGTTAAGTGCCATACATGAAACATGCTTGGGCGATCATGTCTCGAAAGAGACATGACTGACTGGGCAGAAGATTATCCCGCAGTAGGTTGCCATTGCTTTCTGCGGTAGATTGGTTGCCAGCCAAGGCTATAGAACCCAATCTGTCCTGATATTTAACCTATAACTGGAAGGAAGAGACAGATTAATACCTTTCCTAAGGGTATTTGTGCATAAGTGAATGCAATGAATTCAACTGGAATTCAAACTCGGCCCCCCGATTTCGCGTTCTGAGTCGATATACACTGCACCACAACGTACAGATAAAATGTACATGTAAAATTTAATATTTCAGAATTGTTGAGAAACTTTAAAAAGAATGTTTTCAATCAAGTTTCTTCTTTTAAAGACAAAGCTTTCATGTGATAAACTAAACGATGGATGATTTTTTTTATGACTCAATTTCAATTCAGACTGACTATTTGATATGATATCTTTTATTTACACCAAATTATTCTGAGTATGATGATAAACTACATCTGACAGCAGGGCCTCTGATTGGGTGATTGTAGGTTTGAGAAGTGTATGTTACCACTTTGTAATGCTGTTGTTCCCAGGTCCACCATGACCCGGAGTGGTAGCACCTGTTAGGGTCCCAGCTATGGACAAATATTTAACCCCCTACTCTGCCACAAACTGGGGTCAAAACACTATCAAAGTATAAATATATATTTTTATTGTAAAAATGCCAGCAATATATTTTCATGGTAAAAATTTATCAGCTGTATATTTTTGCAAAACTTAAAAAAGTAGAAATAATCAGCAATACATTTAAAAAATAAAAAAAAACTATTACCAGCAATACATGTTTGAAAAAAAAAATGTTACCAGCAATACATTTTTGAAAAAAATTTATTACCAGCAATAAATTTTTTAAAAAAATTAACAGCAACATCATTTTTATAAAGATAATTTCTAATGCTCCTAATTAAATTTCAGCAATAAATGATCCAAATGGAGTTGATATGCCACTAAACAAACAAACAATCAATTTTTGCTAACTGGACAGAAGATTATCCCGCAGTAGGTTGCCATTGCTTTCTGCGGTAGACTGGTTGCCGACAAAGGCTTTAGAACCCAATATGTCCTGTTATTTAACCCATAACTGGAAGGAATAGATAGATTAATACCTTTCCCAAGGGTATTTGCGCGTAAGTGAATGCAATGAATTCGGCTGGAATTCAAACTCGGCTCCCCGATTTCTCATTCCGAGCCGATATCCAATGCACCACAACGCACATCCTGTGTGTTCAGTCAGTTAGTTTAGTGTCATACATGATACACACTTGGGTGATCATGTCTTGAAAGAGACATGACTGACTGGGCAGAAGATTATCCTGCAGTAGGTTGCCATTGCTTTCTGCGGTAGACTGGTTGCCAACCAAGGCTATAGAACCCAATCTGTCCTGCTATTTAACCCATAACTGGAAGGAATAGATGAATTAATACCTTTCCCAAGGGTATTTGCGCATAAGTGAATACAATGGATTCAACTGGAATTCAAACTCAGCTCTCCGGTTTCTTGTTCCGAGCCGATATCCACTGTACCACAACATACATCCTGTGTGTTACATGTCCCAAAACAAGATACAGCTTAAAAATAACATTTGGAATATATGTGATGCATGAGAATAGTGTCAACGTCAATGTGTGTGACAAACTACAATCCAGACAACTCTTTCCAAGCCTGACTATTATTCATCATTGGTGAAAATACGTAATAAAGGATGGTGAATAAGTGGAAAGATAGTGTTTTCTGTTCTGTTCAATGGTGTTATGGATTGATTGTATCTGTTGAAGTTTACATGAAAATAAACATTACTTTCAAAGCATCTCACATACACACCATCACATGAATATAGGAGAAATTAGAGAGTCGAGTTTAAATTCTTCTTAGGTTCATTACATTCTCTTATGTACAATTACCCTTGAGACAATTGCTGATACCCCTTGACAAGTGGACAGATAGGTCTGTCTATAAAACTCTGGAGTCAGGATGCTAAAGGTTATATCAATCAGCTAAGTGACAAAACCTTTTACTTATATTAATCATATATATATAGTCATCCACAGATAGTCCTGTTTCACAGCTCATCAGTATGGTTAAACATCCAATTGCTTCTAGCCAGGATTGAAACCCAAACAAATTGACAACAGTTGGCGATTCTACCTTTAAGCTATGGGCACTTAGTGAAGAAAGGCAGACTTTAGCTTGTTATATACACAATGTAAACACATACCAGTAGCTGAGAGAGTTCAAATTCATTACTAAATGAACGATGTGTAAATGCATGAGTAGCTACTGTTATACATGATAACATGAACAAATAGGAAATGTTTATCAATCTAATATATTTATGAGATGTGGAGCAAAAAAAAAAAGAAATTCTAGTATTTTCACTTGGTTAATTATTTTTCATGTGCATTTGACATTTTAAAGCAATGTTGATATAATCTGTGATATATATATGTGTGTGTGTGTGTGTGTATATACTAACCAGTAACCAACAAAACAGCATGAAGAGACTAGGTTCAAACTATTATACCAAATTTTACACAGAGTGATCATTGAATAACAAGAAGTTTTTGTCATCTGATGATCACTCTGCTTGAAACTCTAGTAATGATTTGAACTTAGTCTATAAATACTGTTTTTGTTTTTGTTTTCTTTTTATATTTCTTTTCCCTTCTTTTGTCTTTTTAAATTTTGGTTGATATTGGTTTCTTTATCTTTTGTCATTTCATGTTTTTTTCATTTGGAAGGCTTAGTGTTGGTAGGTTTGTATTTTGAAGATTTATCAATAGCTACGTTTATATATATATATATATATATATATATATATATATATATAATTAGAAATTAATTAGTAGGAACATTTTAAAGTGATTTTGATAGACAGCCATGTAAAATATATATATATATATATATATATATATATATATATATATATATATACTTTTGTGAAAAGTTTGTTCACAATAAAAGTATAAAATGGAGAAATTCAAAACAGTATTACTGGAAATATTAAAACAACAACAGGAACAGTAAAATCATTACAAAGACTTGAAAAATTCAAATAATTTTTTATAGAACAGCAATGAAAAATCTTAACAAGTAACATGAATGAAGATTAATGTGCTTTTTTCACAGGACATTATCATAAATGCAATTACAGAATTTAACTATGTGCCAGAAGGGATAATATTTTCATCGTATTTCCATAGATACGAAGACCTTTACAAAAAAACGAACTGTGCAAATTGGTCTGACCACAAAAAGATCAGACTTGCATCGAGAAAACTAGGTACTGTCAAACACACAACATTCATAAATTACATATTACTGAAGAAAACTAGTGACCTAACATTTAAAGAAACAGTTACTTTGCTTTCTGAAGTGTTCAGCCCAAAGTCATCATTGTTCCATAAAATCTGGAAAAGCACGAACTTAGTAAAAAAGGAAGATGAAGATTTCACGATGTTTGCTAGCATTGTGAACAATCAGTGTAAGCGGTTCAAACTGGTAGAATTAAGCCCTGACAATTTAAAATGACTGATATTTGTTCAAGGTTTGGTGTCGACAAAATATGCTGAAATCAAGATAAGGGTTTTAAATAAACTTGAAAATGAATCCAATATGACTTTACAAAATCTAGCAAAAAATTTTCAGAGGTTTATAAATGTTCAACAAGACACTAAGGATATCAAAGTAAGTGGTGTGTCATACATTGAAAAAAAAAAATAAAAGTGAACAAGAAAAAAATTACTCTTAGCCCCTGTTACACATGTAGAGAACTACATTTTTATCACAACTGTCCATACGAAAATGATTAATGTTTAGTTGCAACACAAAAAGGCATAAGTGAGAAAACTCAATGTAAGACAAAAATTTAAAAAAATGAGTGAATAATTACGTTAAAGTCAGAATATAAAAAAATTTGTGAAGGTAAAAACCCTTAATAAAAGTATCAAATTACAATTGGATAGCAGATTCGACTCTTAAGTATTATGAATGTACATACATGGAAGAAAATTGGAAAATCAACATTAATAGTTACCAAGAAAATCACTCGTAGTGTTACTGGACAGAAAATAAAATTCAAAGGGGAATTTATTACAAATGTGACATTAAACAAAAAAACAATAAAATTAAGACTGTAATGAAAAATACAAACAATCTTTTTGGAACAGATTGGACAGAGCAGTTTAAGTTTTGGAACAGTCTGATCAGTTTGTTTTGCCAAAAAGTTAAGTTTTACCAAAAAAGCAGGAAGTTTAAAGAAAGAATTAAAAATGAAATTCCCAGAGATATTTTCTGGAGGCCTAGGCAGGTGCAATAAAATGAATGCTAAATTTGAGATAGAGGAAAATGTACTACCCATTTTTAAAAAGACAAGGATAGCACCTTTGATGAGCTTGACAGACTCAAAAAATGGGTGTTTTATCTAAAGACAATTCTAGCAATTAAGCTTCACCTACAATATACATAAAAAAAGTCTAAAGAGATACATGCCCTCAAAAGTCATCATTACCCACTTCTAGGGCCGAAAAAGGTTTTTGCACACCTTAGCAGGGGTCAGATATTTTCAAAAAATTACCTAAGTGACATATCTGCAGATTGCAGTGGAAGATGAATGCTCCAAATTATTTATGATAAATACATATCAAAGAATGCATAAATTCAATCATTTGGCTTTCAGTATAAAGGTCGCCCCAGCTATTTTTCAACAAGTAATGGATACAATGCTGAATGGACTTGATTTTACAGTTGCTTATCTGGACAATATATTGCTGAAAAGTGAAAATGCACAAGAACACAAGAAAAATGTTTGCAAGGTTTCAGTAGAATTCAGAAATATGGATTCAAGCTGAAAGACGAAAAATGTAAATTTTCCATTAATAAAATCAAATAGTTGGGACAAATAATTGATAAAAATGGCAGGAGACCAGATCCAGTATGAGCCAGTGCTATAAAAGACATGTCTGCTTCTGAAAATGTCAGCTATCTACAAAGTTTCCTGGGTTTGGCAAGTTATTATAATGTATTTGTGCCAAACATGCATAGTTTGTTTAATGGAGCTCACAAACAATTAATAAAAAGACTTTAAATGGGTTTAGATGATGGAGTGTCAGGAAGCATTAGAAAAAAATTAAAGGAATGCTAATGTCAAACTTGTTTTTGATGTATTTTGATTAAAAAAAAAAGAAATAATCGTAGCAAGCAACACTAGTTCATATGGAATAGGAGCCTGCATTATGCATAAACTCAACAACAGCTCAATTAAACCTCTTCCACACTCATCCAGGATGCTTTTTCCAGCTGAAAAGAATTGTTCCACAATAGAAAAGGAGAGTTTAGGGATTGTGTTTTCCCTTACAAAATTTCATAGATTCATCCGCAAAAGAAGGTTTACTTTACAAATAGATCACAAACCATTGCTAGTTATGTATGGGTCCAAAAAAAACATACAGCTAATAGGTTACAGCAATGAGGAACCATCTAATAAATTACAATTTTAAGATGGAATTCTTATTATCAAGTAAATTGTGTCATGTGAACACATTGTCCAGATTTATTCTAAAATATAGTGAAACTTTGGAAGACACAGTCATTGCTTCTCTGCAAGTAGAGATGGAAAAATGTATTCTGTAATACTGTGTAAGAACTACCTGTGATTTTGGAAGAAATAAATAATAAAGTGTTGGATGACAATTTTATTGTAGAAATGAAGAAAAAACTAAAAGACACAGCCAAAACAGAATTTGAGGAATATTCAATTGGCAATGACGTTCTCATGTACAGTAAAAATGTGGTGGTACCTTTATCACTACAGAAATGAATCTTCAGTGAATTCTACACAAGACATTCTGGTATATCCAGAATGAAAGGCTTAACGAGAAGTTATGTGTACTGGTATAGCATGAATAGAGACATTAAAAATTTGGTAAAGTCTTGCAAAGGCTGTGCTTTGACAGCTAAAGTACCACCAATAATGTTCAAACCATGGCCAGAAACTGACTGCCTATGGTCAGATCACATCTGCATATTGACTTTGTTCATTCACTTCATGGTGCATATTGTTTGATCATTGTAGACAGTCTTACCAATTAGCCAGTAGTATTGAGATGTGAGAAATCAACCTAGGGAGTAATAATTGTGTTTGTACACAAACTGTTTGCCAGGTTCAGGATAACAGATTTAAATGTTTGGGATAACAGTACCCAATTTACATCAAAAGAATTTAAGGAATTTTGTTAAATGTTTGTGGTAGAGCATATAACAATTGCTCTTTACCACTCTAGAAGCAACAGCCAGACAGAGCGCTTTATGGATAACTTTAAGAAGGCCTTAAAAAAATTTAATGGTGGGTCTTTGGATGCAGCATTGCAACAATTTTTACAAGTTTATCGGCTTACACAAGCAGATACCAAATAAGAAAAAAGTTGAACATATTGTACAAAAAGGCAAAAATAGATTTTAATAAGTGGATGAAAAGTTTTTTACTGGATGTATCAGATAGGAAAAAAGTATTGGGAAAATGGAACTGTCATCAAAAGAATTGGTAGGATGATATATTTAGTCAAAGGATTGGAAAAGGTGCACAAAAGACACTGAAATCAAATAAAAAGTAGGCATATATCTGAAGAGAATGATACTCCAGTAGATGTTGAGCCTATGAAAGTTCTTTTCAAAACATTTGAAGTGCCAATTCCTTGAAAAGCTCCTGAGACAAAAATTGAAAAAAGACAAAAAGGAAAAGAAGAGATACAGAATGAATCAGCATCAACCCAAAAAGAAAAAGATATTGACTCTGTGCAGAATAAATCTAAAATGAAAGATGTTATATATGTATCTATGAACATTAATGGGCATGTTCCAGTCCTCATAAATGCATTGGACACTATTGTGAGGGGGTCATATAGCTGTCTAGCAATTAACGTTGCTCAGACGCTTGGCTGACATTGTCAAACTCTTTGCCTTTGAGCAGAGAGTAACCCAGATGAGGCTCCACCAATTAATTTTTGCTTAAGCTATATGGCTTGGAACACCCATATTTTGTCTCAAGTAGGGAGGCAGCTAAATATTTATATTACTGTCTACCAGTTCACTGCTAGCAGTGGTTATCTACTTCATGCAGGTGTTAAGAATTGTATTTTCCTGATGTTATAAGGATTACTATTTTATTTTCCAACCTATGTTTTGGTCATTTCTCATTCAGTAACCTTTCTCGTTACATGATTTTGACGATGAGGAAATATTCACAAACACGATCACAAGTAAATATTCACAAATACGATATTCTACAAAGATATCAATAAAACTCACAAAAATAAAAAACAAAAAAATTCACCAATACAACATTTTGCAAACAAAGGTTTTGGAAAATTCACGTAAAAATTCACCAAGGCCACATTGGCGAAAGAAGATCAAGAAATTACCAAAGCTACAAAGCATTTTTGGCTGCAATGATTTTTTAAGGGCTATATGGATATTAACCAAGTTGTTCTAGAGACAACATTCAGAAAAATACAGGACATTATTCCAACTATAATGAACTGGAAATGTAACAAAAGGTACATGAAAATGAAAACTATTTTTCAATTTGCAAAAATCAAGTATTGTTGAGAGGGATTCTCCTCCATTTTGGCTATTTCACATTCACTAACCTTTTTAGGCTACAGCAATATATATTAGTGAATTTGTATCCAACATTATTTGTTATTACTATGAACATTATTTTGGAGAGATGGGTAGAAAAGTGAAGTGAGTAGATATAGATCCGTGGAAGCTCCAATGAGAAATATGCATTCCTTAAATAAATGATTCAAAATTTGCTTTATCAAAAGTCTTCATGGGCAAATCAGTAAAACTATGTTTTAACCATGGAAACGGTTTCCCTGATTGAAAAGTTCAATTTCTGTTAGAAACATAATCTTTCTTTAATAGGACTTCAATTTCAGCCAGTTGTTATTAATTTCTGTGTTTAAGAAAATATAAAAACAGGGCTAGGAACTCAAATACATGCATCCACTAAAATAACATTTATACACATACCATAAAATAAAAAGAAATATTTATTTATCTGCCACTCCTACTATCTGTTCTATCATCCATATGCACAAGCTCTTCTAGCCGTCAGTATGTCCTGTGAGTACCAAATTTTCCAAACCCCATTCCTCATTATGTGTCCTAGAAATTTCAACTACTAATTTTTGACTCTAATTATAAGATTCCTTTATGTTTCCACTAGCAGCATAGCCCGGCGTTGCTCGGGTGTAATGAATGTTTTAAAACTAATCCATGGTCCTGGAGCTCAGACTCAGCCTAAAGAATATTTGTGTAAAGTTTGGTGAGAATCGAATAAAAATTGTGGATTTGTATAAAGGACATACAGACGTATAAACAGACACACACACACACAGACATCTTGCCTTATATATATATATATATATATATATTATCGATTTTCTGCACTATTGTAAGAACTGTAACCTTGAAACTTTTGAATATCGTTTCTTATGTTTTTGTCTATGAGTGTATCAAATTTGATTAAAATCGAACCACTCCTTCTATAACCCGATTTTTTCGATTATGGATTTTCAATATTTATCGGGGGTACCTTGACACAAAACCTAGCTAAGAACACTCACAGACGCTTATAGTACAACTGTGTAAATTTACAATAAAATTGGTTCAGCCGTTTCGGAGTCTATAGATAATGGGGACACACACACAGACACAGACACACACACAGACAAAGTTCCATTTATAAATAAGTTTAGATTTTCTTTAAAACACCCTTGTTACTCACATGCTCGTTCCATGGTATTCTCAGTAACCTTCAGTAGGGCCATATTTTTGTTGCCTCAAGCCTTTTCTTCATTTATGAGGAAATTTTCCAGCATTCACTGTCATATAGGAGGACTAATATTCCATAACAGTTGAGCACTCTTTTCTTTGTCTCTAACAAAATCTTTGTGCTTCTTAATACTTTGCTTAGCTTTTGGATGGCATCTTTTGCCAATCTAGTACACCTTCAAATTTCAGTGTCACACTTTCTGTCCTCTATTAAAACACTTCTCTGATGTTTAAATTTTCATACTCACTTAATTTAGACACCTCCAATTTGTAGCTCACATAATTAACACTGTGCAATGAGAGAAATAACAAAAATACTGAAAATAACTGAACCATTTTTTATATCTGCTTTTGTATATGGTTTCCAAATAAGTGAAAAAAAAATCTAACTACAGAATTTCCTTGTGTGATTCTGCTTCAGTTCTTAAAGGAATCATTGTTAAATATTCATTGGTACAATATTTTTGTGCAGTATAGATTTTTGAACATGACGTGTATTTTCACTGGGAGATGCAGATGTTTTGAAATTTGAAAAAAAATGTGTATTGTTCAAAATGCCAAACAGGTGGATTTAGAGATTTTATTTTGTCTAGTGGAGGTCAGAAAAGGTTATGCCCCATATTCAGAAATGTACCAGAAGACAGCTGTCAGTGAAGCAGAAGTGACATCTAGCTGACAGTTGTGAAGTAAAATTTTAGTTTGATTATGAAGAGTCTGATTACAACTCTTCAAGGGAATGGTTCTCTAAATCAGGCTTAGCCTGAGTGCAGTGGGTGCTGACAACTCAAACCAAAGAACCTCCTCACTCAATAGCATGCCACCAAAGATGTCACTATTTTGTTTGAAAAGATGTCCTTTGTATAAAAAGGAAAAATAAAATATAAATTTAATATCTCATTTAATTTTGCATCCAGTCCATTGTTTTAGATGAAGTCATTTGTTGCAGTTTGTTATTGTTTTACAGTGATTAAGATGACAAAGAAGATGAAAATGATTATGAAATATGATTGTGAAATTGATTTACATGAAAGTTAGGTTGAGTGTTCCCCTGACACAAAATGAAATATGATTTGAGAAGTTTAATCATCACCCCAGGGGTTTTAATCACTGCCAAAAGTATTGAAGTTTAATCATCACCCCAGAACTTCTGAGTATAGTTTTTGTTGAGGTCATAGTGAAGTCTGCCAAATTTGTTTCAGAGTTAAGTGTGGTCCTTATGGATAGAAGTTCAATATCATGGTTGCAGCATTCCTCGATTGTATCAGCATCAATGATTTGTCCAGGCATTGTGGGTTCCAGAAGAAATATATACCCGAGACAGCAGTATATAACATTGTCACTGGCAATGTAAAGAAGATATTTTTGCAATAACCAATTAAGTGAAATGATCCATTGGAAAATGAACCCAAGATTGATCTTCATTCAAATAAAACTATGTTATATAATTAGTGAAATTTGAAGGGAGTCCATTACTATGACAGCCTTCTGGAAATATAAACAGTTGACTCAAATATATGTTACACCCAATTAAATTAAAAAGTAGAAAGTAGAAATTCAGGAAAAACATCTGGAATTAGTTAAAAGAGAGGGTGTAATATGGTTTAATGTTCTATAATGATAATGCTAGACTGCATGTTTTTTGGTGACAAAGCAAAAATTTGGGATTGATCAGGCAAAAAGGTTACAGTTTGAAGAAGTTTTCACTTATTCATCCCATTCAAACAGATAATGTATTTTCAGATCCCCATTTATTTTTGTCTTTTCAGAATTCTCTGAGTAAAAGAAATATCACTTTCCATGTAGAGTACAAAAGTCATTTAGAATAGTTTTTTGAGACGATAGAATTATGAAGTTGTCTTAAAGATTTAAGAAAATAGTGGAACAAAACGGTAGATATGTTGTTAAAAATTGTTTATGTCAAAAATTTAAAAAGAATTCAAAAATTGTCTTTTGAGTAATCGAGAATCTTTACTGGCAGCAAACCACTTGTATATGGACAGGTAACAAATTCAGCAGATATACAAAGATAGAAAGGGGCATAAAACAAGAATGTGTCTTTTCACCAGATCTTTTCAACTTGTACAGCAAGAATATTTTGAGGACCCTAGAATTTATGCCTGGATTTGTCATTGGAGGCCACAATTTACACAACCTAAGGTACACAGATGATACAGTGCTGATAGCAGACACAGAAAGGAAACTACAAGACCTCTTATAGAAGGTAGCTGAAGAGAGTGACAAAAAAGGACTACAAATAAACTGAAAAAAAAAACAAATGCATGGTCATCAGTAAAAAGGACAGCCCAATATGTCAAATTTAGGTCGGGGATACTAGAATCAAGCAGGTTCAAAAATTTAAATACCTGGGAAGTGTTCTAACAGAAGACGAAAAGTGCAATACAGAGATCCAAAGGCAAATTGGCATGGCAAAGGAAGCATTCCAGAAGTTGAGTAAAGTATTAAGAAACAGGACAATTTTGCTAGAAACAAAGAAGAAAGTACTAGATTGCTATGTGTTGTCAGTTCTTCAATATGGCAGTGAATGCTGGAAAATATCATCAAAGATGAAGGAAAAACTTGAAGCAACTGAAATGTGGTTCTACAGAAGGAAGCTGCAGATATCATGGATCGAGCATGTGAGCAATGAAGAGGTTTTGGAAAGGATGGAAATGAAAAGGAAATTAATACTGAGCATCAGGAAGAGACAGCTGAAGTTCTTGGGGCATACAATGAGGAAGGAGGGCTTGAAGAACCTGGTACTAACAGGCCAGATAGAGGGAAAAAGAAAAAGGGGAAAGCAACAGATAACATATTTGAAGGACCTAATCAGGTGGATGATGGAACGAAGGTTGTCAGGAGTAACAGGAGAAAGCGTGCTAAGATCCACCAGGGATAGGGAGATGTGGAAAGCCATGATTTCCTAGGTTCTAAAGGGACAGGGCACATAGAAGAAGAAACCAAAGAAACTTATTTATGCAATGCCATATATAACCTACAAGATCATGTCATCAACCCATCCCACAAGTTGTCAGTTTTTTCTCAGCTATATTAGAAATCAAGCTATCAAGCTTTCTCTTCTGCCCTGTTGAAGATACCATGGACCAAACATGTGGGCAACGACAAAGTTTTGAAGTGAATGGAAATGAAAAGGAAATTTATACTTAACATCAGGAAGACACAACTGAAGTGTCTAGGACATGCAATGAGGAAAGAGGGCTTAAAGAACCTGATACTCACAGGATGGATAAAGGGAAAGAGAGTCAGGGGAAAGCAACACATGACATACTTGATGGGTTTGAGCAAGTAGATAACAGAGCAGGGTTTGGAAGAAATACCAAGAGAAAAAGTATTAAAAGCTACAAGGGATATGGGATATAGAAGGCCATGATCACCTGTCATAGAAGATGAAGATAGGCAAAGGAAAAGAAAGATTATTTCTGTGGATAGTATGAGTTTATATATTCACTAGTCAACAGCTGCTTATACTACTACTACCATATTTTTCTGCAGCTAATGGTCTCTGCCTAGGTACCAAATTCATTACATTGGATTTTGAAACCCAACATCTTACTTTTTTTTAGAATTAACAGAATTAATTAATTCACCACATTCAGTCTATTTTATTTAATACAAAAGTAACTTCAAAAGACAAGCTTGTAAATAATTCATATTTGACCAACAAAAGAAATGTGTTTGATTTTGTTCCTATTTCAATGTTTATTTACATCATCTTTAGAATGCTGTTTTCATTTAATCATGTAAAAGCATAATTGTTTTTGTTATTGCCTGCACTTTTCTTTTTTAAATCAGCTTTGCCTAATGTAAGGTAATAAAAATGATCAAAACACAATATATTTCTGTTCCTAATTCTTCTGCATGCAGAAGAATTAGGAACAGAAATTGTAGAATCCTTAGATAGCAACAGCCAGTAATCAGTTGAAGTTGAAGTTGAAACTTACAGCTTCAAGCTATCCAGCAAATTGGTAGATGGTTTATATGACAGCCTGGGAGATTCCACTCTGCTATGTAGGCAAGTCTATTTCATAGATTCTGATTGACTGATGATTCCAGTATGGATATTGTGCTCAATAAATATCGGTACAATATCCACTCAATGGGTGAGAGGAGAGAGGAACATGTATTGAGTTACAACCCTGTTTATTTTTGTCTGCCAACTGGACACTAGTTGAAAACATCCTTGAAGGTGAGTCTCATAATCTTAATTGTTCAAGAAATATTAATAATGAGGAACAGAAACATTATTAAGAGAAAAGAATAATGTTTAATTTTTTGATGATTGCAATTGGCTGGAAAGCATAGAGCTGGAAGGGAGTTCTATAAGTGAGAAATGCAAGAAAAGAAACTTTTCAGAATAGAAATTTAAGGCTACATCTAGCCAGCTCAACTGTAAATTGATGAAATCTTACTGGTTGAAGTAAGAATTTTTATTTTGAAAAGACAGTATGTGATTCATTATTTTAGATTCCTTATTGCATCTTAATGCTGCTCTCCTATACAATTTTGTAAATATAAAAATAAATAATATTAATAGATTGCACATGCTATGGAATGTTTATGAATGCTAAAATTTGATTTGCTATTATACACAGTCATGAATGGGCCTACCTGAGAAAGCAGATAAAACAAACAAAAACTTTTTCTTTTGAATACAAGGTTCTCATTTACAAAGAATAGAAATACTTCATGCAAAGCTAAAAAATAAGATAAATTCTCCACCAACAATTACAAATGCATTAAACATGTGCATTTCTAAGAACAAAAATCGACTAGTATGAGTTTTAAGAATTTGACTAATTACTAAATCATTTATTTTATACTAATTTCCTTGCTGAATCTAATTAGTGTCTTGCAGATAATTGAATTGAATAAAATGTTATTAGTGTTGCAATCAGGAGTGTAAAGGGTTCACAGTATAATTTGTTTTGCAATGCTGTGAAAAGTCAATTTCATTTAGATTTTCATATTGGCATGGGTCAAGAGTTGCTTCATCAATATTTTTTCTTTCCTTTCTTGGTGATTTCAGCTGATATATTTTGAAGTGAGGGTAGTGATGGTAGTTATATGGGTACAAAAAGTGTGAAATCAAACTGACAACACCATTAAAAAAATACAAATATGACTAAAAAGCAATAATGCCTTTTTTTAGCAAGTTTTCAATCAATAATGATTGATCCCAATTAGCAGGGTAAAGATCATGTAACAATTTCTTTTTATTAGTAGTAACATAGCTGATTGTAGCTAATTTTACTACTGCAGTTAAGAGAGTAATCTATTTCCCATTTCTCTTTAGAAAATTAATAAGAAGGATCCTGAAGTATTTGATGATAGATGAACAAATAAAAAAAAGCTTTTGTAAGTCCAAATATTCTTTCATAAGATCATGCTAAAAAAATGAAATATCACCCTATACTATAAATTAATTCTGAATTAATTCTGTATTGTATCATATATTAGCTGTGAAAAAATATTAACAGAGATAACATTAGCAAAGAATTATAATGAGTCAAGAAGTGCTAGATATTAATCATTAAAATTTGCATAAAATTAATAAAGTTTGCACCAATATAATGAACCACTGTAACCTTTCCATTGATAATTATCTATTTGAATTGGAAAAATTATTTTTTTTTAAATATATTTTTAAAAATTTAAATTCTTTTGTCATCTCTGGTATCACATGAGTCATTCATATTTTGCCATATATTTCCTTCTATGAGTAGTCTGTTGACTAAATAAAAATATTTACTCTAACCTGCATCTCTTTGAAACTCAGTCATAACAAGAGATCAGAATAAAGACATTATATATGTTAATTTATTCATATTCTCTAAATAGGATTAGGTTTGATATTATGTTATGATATATAAAACCTCAACACAAATTCTAATAATTTTCATTGGCCATGTTATTGTACATCATTTTTAATTCTAACAACTCTTTCAACGTTTTAACAGCATTCTCAAACAAACCAGGCAAATGTTTTAATCATTTCACCCCAAGAAAGAAAATAAAGCCACTAAGACACAAGGGTTACTGAGTATGATGAAAGAATATGAGAAAAATAAAAACATAATTAAAGAGAGAGAGAGCAATAAAAGAACAGGAATTAAGAAGAGAAAAGTTAATGATTGATTCAGCATTCAATTTTAAGGTCAAAGTTGACCAAAAAGCAAGACACTGAAAGAGAATTCCACAAGCAGAAAATGTAAGAGAAGAAACTGTTAGTATAGAACTTACATCTAGCCATTTCAACTCTAAAATGATGAAATCTAGCTGCCAATCTAGTACTGCACAAAAATTCGTAAAGTTGAGATACCAAAGGGGAAAGCCCATCAGAACAATTGCCATGAAAATATTTATAAAAAAAGACATGGAGAAGCTACAATATGGCACTGAGAAAGTGACTGATATTTGAAAGTTATATTAGCTCAAACCATAGGAGGCTATCCCTCCAGACAATATGTTTCCTTCAGGAGGGGGCTGCCAAAGATGTCCCCAAAATAGAAAGTGCTGAATGATCAGAAATATATAGTAATAAAACTAAATCGATACAAAGCTAAGTATTTAAACAATCTCTTTTATGCCTCAAGTAAGCAACAATTTAAAATGGCTATATTCAACAGCCATTAGACAGACAGGCAATGTAAGCCTGAGCAGGCCATATAAATTAAACTCTGATTTCAAATTCCACTGCTTTGTGACCATGCCTGATCATGGGAAAGGATTTGGAAGTAAACCCTATCCCCAAAAAATCCAACCCTAGTTTAACAACTCTTGCAATGATGTTACATTATTTTTGGTGCTGAAAAGGAGAAGGGAAAGAAAGAAGAGAAGGAAAAGAAGTAATAATTGAATTTTTCTTTCTTTCTTTCTTCTCTAGAGCTAGGCAAGAGATATGTTTAGACCACATAAGTGAGATAGATAAAGTTTTTTATGACTCTTGAATGCTGTCTAAGATTTTATCACAGAAGTCAGAAATTAGTCTATTTTCACTAAAAATGAGTTTCCCTGTTATTAACAAATTTAACCATCACTGAGAGAAGTGATAGCTGTCTGCAGGGCAGGCTTGCCTGGAGACATGGTGGATTTTGTGACCCTAGTGATAGTCGTCTCTCACTGAGAAAGAGACAAAATTCCTGAAAATAGTCTCATAGTTCTTTGTAAAATTTTATGATGCAAAACTATAATTAAAATTTGACCATTGGGCTGAAACACACCCCTCAGGTGGTAGTGAGAGGCATTTTCACAGAAGATAAAAGAGATGGGTTGATCGGATGACCAATGAAAAATCACCCCAGTGGAATTTTGGGGAAAGTCAAAGGAACATTACATGTCCCTAGAACCATAGTGGGAAGTACTCACACAGGAAATAAGGAGACAAAGTTGATAAGGTGACCAAAAGAAGAATCCCTTATTGGTCATTTAAAAATGCTAAGTGTATCCAAAAGTGTGTCCCATCCACCCCAAGAATCAATATAAATAGATGAGTTAGTTAAGAGAAGACACTAGATCTGAGTACCATAGAGTTAGACCAGTATAGAGAGAATTAACACAAGAGACTGCCTGCCTTAGAAGAAACTTCAATTTCAGCCTGGTGCCAGACCAACCAACTTAGTGTTACATTCTATAGAAGACATTGGTTATAATTAATAAACTCTAAATACTGTACTGAACAGAACGTATGTATATAACATCCTTATTGTTAACTAGCAGTATAGCCCGGCATTGCTCAGGAGTAATGAAAGCTTTAAAACTAATCGATGGTCCTGGAGCTCAGACTCTTCGGACGTTGGCACGAAAGACTAAAAAGCAATAGTTGTTTCCAGTTAAAGCAAAACTGTAGACTGAAAGAAAAATGAATGGATGTAAGTCAAATTTTGATTTCCTGGTATCGATATCAAATAAGTTTTTTTCGTCGTCAGCTGAATTTTGAAGGCTAAATAAGTCCTCTGGGTAAATGGTATCATGGCTGAGACTAAGAACTACAATTATACCTACTTAGAGCCAAACCCGAAGCAAAAATTAAAATAAAATGGCTGAAACACTGATTTTGATCAAACCCGGTATCTTGCTTTTATATATATATATTATCGATTTTCTGCACTATTGTAAGAACTGCAACCTTGAAACTTCTGAATATCGTTTCTTATGTCTTTGTCTATGAGTGTATCTTATTTGATTAAAATCGGATCACTCCTTCTAGAAACCGATTTTTTCGATTATCGATTTTCAATATTTATCAGGTGTACCTTGACACAAAACCTAGCTAAGAACACTCGCAGACACTTATAGTACAACTGTGTAAATTTTCAAGGAAATTGGTTTAGCCGTTCCGGAGTCTATAGGTAATGGATACACGCACACACAGACACACACAAAGTTCCATTTATAAATAAGTTTAGATTAGATTTAGATAGATTTAGATTTAGATAGATTATACAAAGATTTCCTTTTTTATTGTGGCTTCCAGCTCTGTTTGGATCATTGATTCTACGAATTTTTGGTGACTTTCAACCCAGACAAGCTTTGAGATCAATCAAGGACAACTATCAATTGGCCGTGAGATTATGGGTGTCGATGCGAATGACCTGTAGTATGGGAGTTCACAATAACACTGGCTGTCAAGCAGTATCAAACCCTGCCTTTACCTTTAGATAACATTGATGGCACAAAGAGGAGAGGTATGTTGTATGGGCAAGTGTTGACCTTCCATAAAATCCTTCCAAAAACCTTCATTGACAAAACATGAGATGAATCGAAATTTCCAGGCACAGATCCATGGTCTCTCAAGACTGACCGAACAACACCAATCCAAAGAGAAGATAAACTATCAATTATCCTTTAATTTGTAATTAGCAAAACAAAAAATGTAAATTCAGACTAGTAACTTGATCATTTTAATTTCTTTTCTAATGTAATGTGGGTTGTAGTGTAATGGATATGAGCTCAGAAGAAGAAATCAGAGAGATGAGTGAATTCCACTTAAATCCGTTACATTTGCTTATGCGCAAATACTCCTGGGAAAGGTATGAATCCATCTCTTCTCCCTCCAGCTATGGATTGAATAGCAGAACAGATTGGTTGGCAACCAGTCTACCACAGAAATTAATGGTAATCTACTGTGTAAAATCTTCTGCCTAGTCAATCATGTCTTGAAAGAGACATTATCACCCAAGCATGTATAACATACAGCAATTAACTGAATGCTACATTAGGATGTGTGGGTAGTGCAACAGTTATCAGCCAAAAAGAGAAAAACTGGCAAGCTGAGTTCAAATTTTTGTGCTAGTCAGTTGCATTTACTTTTACACTAATTCCCTTCAAAAGGTAGAAATCTACCTCTTCTTCCTATGAGTTAAATAACAGTGTAAACTGGGCTCTTTATTCTTGTGTGGCAACCAATCTAAGAGAAGGAAAACACTGTGGAGAAAATAAGAAACCACTCTTTTTTAAGAATGCATGGCAATCCACAGATAATAAAGAAAAGAAGTCTGTGGAGAGTAACGAACATCTAAGGAATGCTAGTTTTTTTTTTTATATAATCATATCATCTCAAGTAAGGCAATTTATTGCCACTGTTTCACAGGGGGTTACATAGGAGGAAAGTTATGAGAAAGAGTGACAGGTTATAGGGGGTGTCAGGAAGTGAGTAAGAGAAGGATGAGAATACTGATGAGAGTGGAGTGGAGGGAGAAAGGAGCATGAGAGAGAGGATGCAAGTTAGTGAGATAGGAGATGACTATTAACTTTACATTTAAATTCTTGGAGATTATAGCTGCCGAGAAAGCAAGTAAATGGAAGGGAATTCCACAGGCAAGAAGTGTGAGAAAAGAAGCTGCTGGAGTAGAATTTGCGTTTACAATTTATTGGTTTCACAGTAAAAGACTACCGGGCACACTGGGCACGGGTCCAGGCCGATCCGTGCAATCATAGTGAAAATCCGGGCAAGGAAAAATGTCTTCGTCAGAAATCAGACTAAGCAATTCATGAAGAAAGAAAGAAAGAAAGAAAAATGAAGACTATATCAAAATGAACGCAGTAAAAATCTGTTTGTTTATTTATTAATTTTGGGAGAAAAGATTGGTTATACTCAGAAAGTCCAAACTCGATTTCCTGCTTTCATTCACGTTCTGTGCCTAATTTCCATTGGAATAGCTGAAAAAATCCGCAAAAATCATAGTTTCTGGAAACGGATGACACTGATGGCGTCATCACATTGTCAACTAATAAATCTAGGCAATTTTCTCTGTGCCCGGTATTTTTTTAGCATCAGCTTCGGCCCTGGATGTACTAATATCTTGAACAGAGTATGCATTCAAGATATCTGTATACTGCAAAGCAACATTCATCAGACAATATCACAACTTCAATTGTCTGAATCTTCTGTATGTCTAAGCACTTTTAGCTATTCTTTTAGTCATTATCAAGGATGATTTTTTTAATTGAATGTATGGATTTTTTATGTATGTATCTTGAGTTATAGGAATGTTTTATTTTTATTCCCCAAACAGGATGTAACAAAAATAACCAACAATTACTACAACTTAAGAAGCTTTAATAAGGTAATTTTACAAGCTACTGTTAGTGACTTGAAAAGTTTGCCTTTTTTTCCCTCATGACACACAGGGTATGTGCTGTAATCCAGGAGAGTTTTCCTTAAGAGCTGATAGCCTTCATTTACCATGGAGTTTCTTAAGGGCTATCATTTGTTATTACTATACATGAACAATACATTGTGATCATGTCCATAGTTGATGTTACTGAGTGATGGCTTTTACTTTTTTTATTATCAATGCTTTCGTTATTTTTAACCTTTTTCTAGATGTGGGTGAGGCTATTATAGTTGTATTTTGTACAAGTATATTGCGGATAGTGTTTGTTAGGTTTCCAGGTATGTTTAAATAAGTCCTAATTGATCTATGGTCACAAAGATGGAACGTGAGTCTTTTATATCTATGTATCTGCGTGTGTGTGGAGATGATAATATGTAATATAGTATATAATCAATTAGAAAACACAAATCATACCAATTATCTGCCTTCTACAGTGCAGCCTTTCTTGTTCATTTTCCAAGATATTTTCTCAGAAAATGATTTATCAAAGACAACAATGGGCTAAATTTAAATGATCAATATATAATAAATTGCCTTGTGTTTGTTAACTTTTTCTAGCATGAAGACAATATTACTTGTATGCAGAAATGTCAGCTGCAGAAAATTAATATCTACTTCATTGCTTTGTAAAATCACTTGATTAAAAAAAAATGTCAAAACAATGACCATTAATTGCAGAATTCAAAGAAAACATGAATAGTTAATGAAGGAAGATGTTACCACTATTACTATGCTACTGAATTTTCACAGGAGATGTCTTTTACTGGAGATCAAGTGACAGAAAGTCCTATGTATATCTATCTACAACTTTTCTTCTTAGTGTTCTAGTTGATTTAATAATGCATTTGTTGGAGGGATTCAAATTTAATTTTTCTGATCTTTTTATGAATCACTTTTGAGCTGTTCAAAGTGGGCACATTATGATAGATACAACAAAATCCTTCATATTTCACAATTTTTCAGTTTTCTAAAAAAGATCCATATACTTTTCCAAATTTTTTCTTTATTTAATTTTCTTTATTTAATTTTCTTTATTTAATCTTCTGAAACAGCAACATATATTTTCTACCAAGGGGTCACATAATGATGGGCTCTATATATATTCATAGATCTTCCAAGAGGGCTTTCAATGATAAACGTAATATTGACCTTCACATTCTACTATTTTTCAGTTCTTTAACAAAATCCACATATGTTCCAATATATATATATATATAGTCATCTGCAGACAGATCTGTTTCACTGTATCACAGCTCATCAGTACGGTTAGACTCCAATTGCTTTTTTACCCAGAATTGAAACCCGACCAAATTGGCGTCAGTCGGCGATTCTACCTCTGGGCTATGGGTGTTCGGTAGAAGAAGGCAGACTTTTTAGCATGTATATTATCATTATACCATTATACGCGCCCAATAGCCAGAGTGCTCTAATTCATTTTACTGAATGAGCGATGCGTATATATATATATATATATATATATATATATATATATAATAACTATAGTAATTATAATAATATTAATAGTAACAGAAATAATTCTGCTAATACTAGTAATAGTTATACTATAATTTACATCGTCTTGAATAACCCACCGAGGACAAACTCGGAGGGAAAAGGTGGGAAAGTAAAAAAAGAAACAAGTGAAGTACATGAACAAAAAGTCAAATACTCATAGGAAAGAAAAAACCCCAAGACAAAAACCCTAACACTAAAGTGCTCAATATGAAAGTAGAGCAACAAAGACAGAAAATCTATGCAAGAGCCAACAAACCTACCTAGATTTCACCCATCAGGGCGGCGAGCCGAAGGGTGAAACCTAGGTAGGTTTGTTGGCTCTTGCATAGATTTTCTGTATATATATATATATATATATATATATATATATATATATATATATAGATCTTCCAAGAGGGCTTTTAATGATAAACATAATATTAACCTTCACATTCCACTATTTTTCAGTTCTTTAACAAAATCCACATATGTTCCCATATATTCTCTTCATTTAAATTTCAGTGTTGTCTTCTGAAACAGTAGCACATATCTTGATACATCTTCCAAGAGGGCACATAATGATAGGCACTACAATCGCCTTCACATTCCATTATTTTTCAGTTCTCTAACAAAATCCACATATTTTTGAAGATTTTATTTCTTTAGTTAACTTTCACAGTTTTGTCTACTGAATCAGCAGCCTATATTTAGATCTTCTTGCTTTATCTATGATGACTAGATCTGGTCTCATGGCTTGAATTGCTTCATTCATTTAAACTTTAAATCTTCATCAAATTTTCTTTCTTCTTTTCTTGAAGATAGTTTATGTCTTACCTCTATGCATGTGTTAGAAGGACTATCACCAATAAAATGTAAAGGATGGCAACTCTAAAATTCTCTAAAATGTTCCATGCCAATTGTAGTGATATCATCAACTCCTCTGCTCTAGGGGAAAAATCAGGTAGAGATACTCTTGAAGAGTCAAGAGTGGAATTAGAAGTGAGTTTGTATAACTTTCTGCTATCCAGTTGTGTTGCAAGTGTATACCCTAATGTCAACTGACTGATTTCTTGTTTATGTTGGTAAATGCTGATATCCTTTGAGGACTGATTCTGCACTCAGAGTGAACCTAGTACATATTGGGGCCTCCACAAATCAACTCTCCTTAGATCAAGATTCCAGAAGAATATTAAATTCAATTTCAACCTGGTTCTGGGTATGACAATAAACTACATCAGGTAGAAAGACCCCTGACTGGGAAATTGTAAGAAACATGGAACCACCTCTTAATTGCTGCTGTTCCCAGGTTCACCTTGACCCAGAGTGGTAGCACCTGTGAGGATCCCAGCTATTAGAAAATAGTTTATCCCCAAACTGGGGTCAAAACATTATGAAAGTATAAAAATACTTTTATAGTAAAAATTACAGGAATACATTTTTGGTAAAAAATACATACCAGCAATATATCTGACTCTCAACAAAAACCAGTTTACAAAAATAAGTCAAAGAAAGCTGATCTACAAACTTATTTCTGACAAAGAATAGATATTCAATACATGCAAATCTATTGCAAAAATCTTGTTGGCATTAAATAACCCATTGAGGTTGATATGCTGTAAAACAAACCAAACCAAACCAAATCAATTCAAACCTCTAGTATTTCTTGGTTGGAATCATATATCACAGTTTATAAATACTTTTTTTAATCATGTCACCCTAAGCAAGGCATTCCACTGCCACTATAGCGCAGGGGGTTACACAGGGCGATAGACAAGTTAGGATGTACATAGGGGGAGAGTTGGAGAAAATGGGTGTGGGTTAGTGTGTTAGGAGGTGTCTATTGACCTTACATTTAAACTCCTGGAGGTTATGGCCGTCGGGGAAGCAAGCATGTGGAAGGGAATTCCACAGGCGGGAAGTGTGAGAAAAGAAGCTGTTGGAGTAGAAATTGTGGTTACATTTCATCGGTTTCACTGTAAAAGGGTGGGACCTAGTTGCCAATCTAGTATCTTGTGCAAACTCACACCTAGGGGGCACCTGTGATTTAAGTTCATCAGAGCAGAAGCCATGAAAGTATTAACAGATCTGACAATCCTTTTTTGTATTATTTATTTTATTTTTTTTAATGAGTTCACTTCTTTTCTTTTTATATAAAGTCTATTAATATCTTTTCCGGGAGATAGGTTTTTTACATAGTCAACACTTTTCTCATTCAGCTTACGGCCTATCATGTTGAATACACCAGTTCTCACTCAATCACCGAAGTTAAGCAACGTTGAGCCTGGTCAGTACTTAGATGGTTGACCGCTTTGGAATACCAGGTGCTGTAAGCATTTAGTGACAGATGTGCTTTGTGGTGCAGTGGATATTGGCTCAAAGAGAGAAATCGGTGAGCCAAGTTTGATTTCCAGTTGAATGCCCAGCATTCACTTAAGCACTGGTACTCTTTGGAAAGATATTAATCCATCCCTTCCCTCCAGTTATGGGTTAAATAACAAGGGTAGGACTTGGGGACTCTGCCCTTAAAAAACAAATCCCAATGAATCTTGATACTCGAAAAGAAAAAAAGTATTACTAGACACAAAAACTTACATAAAAACAACAATAAATTGTTGAAAGAAAAAGGTATTACCAGCAATAAATAAATAAAAAATTTAGTTGGCAATAAATGACCCACCGAGGTTGATATGCCATAAAAACAAAACAACCAACCAACAACTTTTCTCATTCAAAAATACAAAATTCTCAATTCTTCACTTGTTTCATTTTATATGAGTCTTGGATATTTTATGGATACAGTCTGTACATTTATGCACTTTATAAAATGTCTACTGTCAAGTTTCATCCTATAATCCATTTTAGTTTTCCTTTCATTCGATTCCAGTTAATCCAATCTGCTACCTGTATTTCAAGTCATTTACAGTGTTCCTTTTCATTTGATATCCTGAGGGTTTCATTGTTGGATAATTGAATTCCTTTAGTTGAGTCATCTTTTTATTTGTGCATCACTAACTTTGCTTGCTTCACAATTTCAAATTCCATTCCAATGTTTTGGCTAAAAATACTGACTGTCTGAACCAACGTTTCTATTTAGTTTTTAGTTTTATTTATTTTTTCAAATTATTTCAGTTCAGCCATGTGTATCAAATTTTTGAGTCTTCCTGAGGAATTAATGAATTATGCAAGATACAACCGAGCCATTTGTTTCTATTCAAAAAAAAAAATAATGGAAATAGAGAATTTCTTTGAAAAATTCATGTGGACCCCAGCTAGAAGATATCTGTTTGCATTTAATTCTTCATTGGATTTGTTATAAGTTTGGTCTACATTTTGCAAATTTGAGTATATTTAAACATTCAGTACCCAAGAGGAGGAAGTATGTTTTGGTGTAATGGATATTGGCTTGGAATGAGAAATTAAGGAGCTGAGTTCAAATTCCAGTCAAATTAATTTCATTCACTTATGTACAAATAACCTTAGGAAAAGTATGAATCCATTTCTTCTCCCGACAGCTATAGAATGAACAACAGGACAGATTGGGTTCTACAGCCTTGGCTGGCAACCAGTCTTCCACAGAAAGTAATGGTAACCTACTGTGAGAAAATCTTCTGCCTAGTCAGTCATGTCTCAAAAGTAACATGATCGTGTATGGGTGTATCACATACGGCAACTGACTGACTGACCCAAGAGCATCACATTATAGGCATTTATGTATCTATCCTAGCCAGTGATTTTTTCTTCCTTGATTTTTTTCATTAACAAATTAGTTATTTTTTTTCCCCAACAAGATAATTATTGTTTAACACATATTATTTTCACAAAATGCACAGCCCTCACTTTCCAGTCAAAAGCAGTTATCCAACCTTGTGGATGATTAGTTATTTTCCATCCTAGAACTCCTTCCTCACTGATGAAATGTTGTTAGACTCACTTCTTCTGTTAGTAATTTGATGACAAGTGTTCTAATAAGCTACATTTCTTAGTTTCATCAGTTCAGTTCTAAACTTTACATCTAAAACTTACTATGCCATGTACACTGAAGCACACCACCCCCTTTGAATTTCATTAGTAACAAGGAAGATCAATTGTGACAGCTTCTTCCCAAGAAATGCTGTTTTGTTGAACAGACTCCCGAGAGGGTACTTTCCCCAATCACTACAATAAACTCTTCAAGTCTATGGTTAAGTTATCTTTCTTACGTACTCCCCTAAACTGCACTTTTTAACTCTTCTGATCATACTACTTCATTCAGTAACCTCTACATTGAGTTTCTCTTGGGCCTTCTATTGAATAGAAAAAATTATATTATTATTATTATTTCATGCATTTGTATGCTCCTACCAGATATCTAGTAGTTTTCACTAGGTATCAAGTGACAGCAAATTTCTTCAATTTCTCTTCAATGAGGTGTTGCCAGAACACAACGATTGTGCAAACTAATGAAGGGGGTAACAAGCAAAATTATAATAGGATAGTAGTAGTAGTAGTAGTAGTAGCAAGAGCAATAATAATGAATTCTCAAAAATAAATTCTTAATTTGTTTAAAGTCTTTTAAAAATAATTTTCTAAATTAATATTTTCTTTTTACTGTTTTATACTGGTGTTGTCTACATTACCTAGATTTATTAAACTAAACATTTATATTACATTTTACTATTTGGATAAGGAAAATGAGAGTGAATCAATTTTTAAATTCAAATATTATTGATATTTTTTCTAAGTTTATAAAAAATGGAACAACAAAAGAAATCTGGTTTTGTAGATAATTATCTTTTGTGATGCATACATTCTGCACACACAAATAAATAAATAAATATGGCCAGCCTTGTGGCTAAGATAGTTTAAAAGTTCCATTGGTACCTGAAGTCAATGTCTGAGCCCAGGCAAAAGCCCAGATTGTGATGCTGATTTTCAAATGGGGGTTGCACTTCTATTTCAATAAGTAAAAATGTCATAACAAAACTTTCCTATCTCAGTTCCCAACCTGCACTCATTTGCCCTTAGATTATACAAAGTTACTTTTAAAAATATCAATAATTCACTCAAAATATTTATTGAATTATTCCCAAATAGTGATAGGACTAAAAAACTGAAGATATCATATTTAGGCTATCAAATATCAAAAGAAGGCATATCACCCAGTAATATACTGACAAAGAAAATAACAGAAATAGCTGCTCCAACAAATAAAAAAGAGTTAAAATACTTTTGGGGACTGAAAACTTTTTATAGTATACAGATAGATAGATAGATAGATAGATAGATAGATAGATAGATAGATAGATAGATAGATAGATAGAGTGACATAATAGAGTCATTTGCAAAGTTATGCAAAAAAAAACAAAGAATTTTACTGGACACAAAAGCAAACTATTGCTTTTGAAACACTAAAGAATATTCTGAGGAGCAAACCAATAATAAAAATTTTTGATCCATAAAAATAAATAACGTTAACCAGTGACACAAGTGAAAAGATGACAAGAAGAACACTCAATTGTGTACATTTCAAGAAGGTTAACATCAGCAGAAACTAACTACTCAAATACTGAAAAAGAAGCTCTAGTCATTGTATAGAGCATGGAAAGGGTGCACAACTTCTTGATAGGAAAAAAATTCTTATTAAAATCGAACCACAAACCATTAGAATTCATATTTAATCTGAGAAAAAACTTTCCAAAAGTCACAACATCCAGGATTTTAAGATGGGAAATAAAATTCATACCATTCAATTTTGACATAGTTTATGTCAGAGGCATAACATAAATGCTTTATCAAGATTTTAAGAATGAAAAATTTTAAGAATGAAACAGAAGAAAAAAAAGAAAATACTGAAGATAAAATAATACACTGGATAGAAACGAACATCCTTCCTCTAAATAGACCCAAAAAAGAAACAAAGCAAGACCTGGTATTAAGAAAAATAGTAGAGAGAATAAAAAATGATATATATAGAGCAATTGTTCAATGGCAGAGCAACACTTTTAAGGAGACAAAGCACAAACTAACCATCAGAAATGGCATTATATGCAATGAAGATGTAATGGTAGCTCCACAAATACTGGGAATAATGGCAACACAAAGAAGACCAAAATTACAAGCTTGGTGGTCAGGCTATTCAAAAGACATAGAGGAATACATTAAGAGATGTCTAAAATGTGTGGAAACAAAAGACTTCAAGCAAGCAAAAATTCACTTACGGTCCACATGGATCATGCACATATCAGAGATAGGGGATTATTCTTAATATTAGTGGACTCATATGCAGGATGGCCAGAAGTTGTCAGAGTAAAAAGACAAAAAGCCACCTTAATAAAGCAAATACTAAGAACTATATTCTCAAAAAATGGAGTACCCTAGACACTAGTCATCAACAATGCAACCAAATTTTGCAATGAGAATTTATGTACATGGTTAAAATAGATTGGGTACATCCCATACAATATCACCCACAATCTAATGGCATTGTGGAAAGAATGGTACAAACAATGAAAATGGGATTGAAGGCATTCTCACCACTTAATGAAAATATAGAAGCATATTTACCAAAAATGCTCCTCTTACAGATCCATTTTACATGCGGGAAGAAAACTGAGCCCTTCAGCATAATGGGAAGACAAATCATAGCCCCCGTAACTATGTCCTTTGAAACGAAATAAAAGGTATGGTCTAGAAAGAATAAAGAAACAAATCCAGAAGAAGCAAATTTCCTGATATAAAAAGGACACAACACGGCTATATTTGAAAAGAAGGGACAAAATATAATGGCACATGCAGATCAGTTCAAAAGTAGAAACAAGCTGGATAATGTGGAAATGGAAAGGCAGGAACAGGAAGAGGCAGAAAGTTACAAAAGTGAAACAGAGCAGGAAATGGAAGGAAGTGAGAATGAAAAGACAGACAAACATGAAGAAGAAAATGAAGAGAGACTAAGATCACTATTAAAGAGAAAACAAGAGGAAGTACAATACAATACAAAAATAATCAGGATTAGTAAAAAAAAACAAAAAAAACAAGGGGGTACAACCTCTCCAGTTCGCGGAGGTGTAGCATTGTATGCAAATTAATAGACAGGTATAAATAGAAAATAACTGTACATACATGCATGAAATTTGAGTCGTGGCTGGTTTCAGGTTTTGGAAATTACCAAAATGTTGATTTTATATATAAATATATATATATATATATATATATATATATATGTATATATATATATATAGAAGGTAACTAACCTAAAGAGCCAATGAACCTACCAATGTTTCACCTAACCAGATCTTCAGGGAAGGTTGACCAACCTTCCCTGAAGATCCGGTTAGGTGAAACCTTGGTAGGTTCGTTGGCTCTTTAGGTTAGTTACTTTCTTTGTTTGCTCTACTTGTGTATTGAGCACTTTTTGTTTTAGGTTACTAGTCTCGGGTTTTTTTCTTTGGGCTATATAATTTGACTGATGTTCAAGTGCTTAGCTCTTTCTTTTTTTGTTACCATTTTTTCCTTCTGCATATATACTCGGAGGGTTTTTCGAAACAAGTATAGTGATAAGTTTACATATATATATATATATATATATATATATATATATGTATATATATCTCTGTATGGATGAATGAGCTGGTCTTTGAACAAATAATACCTAATTGTCATGCTTGATGACAGACAGTTGCTCTGGATGATAAAATTGCTAAATGGCAAATATACAATAATCTTTTCTAAGACAACATCCCCATGAGAGGAAGAAGTTACAGTGATGCTATCAGGAAAATGTTTTTTTTTTCTTCTTCTTATAAATGCAAAAAGAAAGAGAGGGAGACATGTAAAAACATGTATAGAACTATTCAAGATAAATGAGATAATCAATTAGTGTCAAAGAGACATAACAAAAACTCCCAAGAGAATTATCAAAAATATTGATGTCTGATAATAATTCTTAATAATGATTTTTATAGCAAATAAAAAAACAGCATCACTTAACTCTTTAAGGTTGCAAGACAAAAATCTATTCAGCCAGATAAAGTGCAATAAAAAACAAAGACCTGTTTATCTAAGCTACAAAACAACTTGGATCAATACTATCGGCTTTATCAATAGTAGTTATGTTCTTATTCTACAAATTATTTGATCAAGTATTCTCATATTGTTGTTTTCAGTCACAAAGTTTCACTTGGTACATTTTCAGTCTTCATCTGAGTAATCTTTTCAGTTTCAGTGGCTTTATCACCTTGCTTGGGGTGAAATGATTAAATAAAAAAGCTTCTTGGATGTTAACTAATATTTCTGAAACTAAAACAATTTACAAATCCGAGCATTAAATTTGAGATTCATATTTGTAAATTGGAAGGAGTAAGATACCAAAAATTTGTTTTTTTAAATATTGGATGATATTCAACAGTTACTACATACATTATACATTTGGGAAAAGTCAGAGAAAATGCTAGCCAAGAATGTGTTAAAAATTTATAGAAAAATATGATCACTGGGAGAACAAATTTCAGTTTTTTTTTGTCTATTGAATTAGACTTGACAGTTAATTCCATGTAATCTGGATGCACTGAGCACAAATTATTTACTGAATTTTTCCTCTATCAGGTCTTTCCCAAGGGTATCTGTGCATAAGAGAATGCAAGATGTTCAATTGGAATTTGAACTCAGCATCTGAGTGTACCCAAGCTAAAAAATGACCTTGTGTCACAACTTGCTCTAGTCGAGGAGTAGGATAAACTCTGGATCAAAGTGTAGTGTCTGTTCTTGGATGCTCATTTCCTGCTCACCTGCAGCATTTTGTACCCAGTTCTTGTGTTAAAAATTGACCTTGTGTCACATCTTGCTCCAGTGGGCGAGTAGGATCAAAGTGTAGTATCTGTTCTCAAATGCTCGCCTTCCGCTCCCCGGCCAACTCCAGCCAGGCATACACTTCATTTGCAATCCCGCTACCTATGGTTGATATCTGGAGTGCATTATGTTTTAGTTAGCAGTTGGTCCCACTTTAGGTTTGACTCTGCTTCGGAGGTGGAACTGTCTAGTCCACTCGAGATCCCACTATCCATGGTCAATCCAACAAAGGTGATGACAACTGTTCAAGTTTGATTGCTGTGGCTTTCGCATGTGCTAGCTTACAGTGATCCTCTTTAACCATGATTGAATTCAGCAAAGAAAGCAAAACATGAGCCAGCCTACGGCCGCTGCGCATACATGGTAACTTGCCCATTTGCCTGGGTATGTACATGTACTAAGTTGCAACCGAACCTGTCCTCCTTGGACTACGTTCAACCACAGCCAAGTCTCAACTTGAACATTAGAGCCTACGCTGTTCCTGCCAGATGCTGCCGACATTCTAGCCTTTTCTGATTTTTACTACTTGTTTGTCAATTTTGAAATATTTTACAAGCTTTTTGTTTCATGTTGAATATACACATGATTGTATACTGCAAAATTTTTAAAAGCATAAATTTTACTACTTGAAGGAAAAGCTTCTTTAATTAAGCCAAGCACAACAAAGTAAATGCGGTAATGAGTCTTATTAATCAAAAATAAAGAATATAGCCAGACTTTCATATATATTGATATGTAAGTTATTTCAATGCCATATCCTTTCAGCATTTAGGCAATCATGGCTCTCCACAAATTCCTTTTCTTTGTTCTCTGTGAATTGTCCTGACTTGTTGGCAAAGGTAGTGGAATGGTTGATCATTGCCTTCTCTAAAGTTTTGGATTCAGATTACTCTGACTGCCAATCAAGGCTAGAGAGTCCAGTCTACCCTTTTATTTAACTCATAGTTGGTAGGAGAAGAGAGATAGATTCAGGCCTTTCCTAAGTGCATTTGTGAGAAAGTGAATTGAGTTTGAACTTGTCTCATCAATTCCACTTTCCATGCAGATAACAATTACTTTACCTGCATATCCTTTGATCTATATACACAAGTGCAAAGCATATTCATATAAATATATAAGTGGTTAACAAAGGAGAATTTTCTTTTAAATGTGCTTGATACTTAATTGTTCTAATTGTAAACTTTATAAATAGGTAACAGATTTTTGAGGGAATTCACAAATCAATTTTATTTCAATTTGAAATCATTGTCTGAAGTATTAATATTTAAAAACAAAAAATAAAGGCTTTTTGTTTCAGTTTTTTTCTTTTTAGAATTTAAATCGTCATGTGTTTCACTAACTCAGTTTGAAACTGTAGCTCTCATGGCCAATAGCCCAGTATTATCACAACTAAGATATTACATGTAAGAGTTTTTTTAATTATTTGAAGAGGTGGGAATAATCTGATTATTACATGATTTAATTTGTAGTTTACTGTCAAGGAAGCAAAACACTGAGTTTTTTTACAGGCTGAATTATCCAGAAATCAATAGAGAATGTTATTAAGTCATCAGTAATAAGGTTCTTTATAAATAACTCAGAAAGAAAGATCAACATAAGAAAAGAAAACTTCTGACTGGTCAATAAGAAACTTTCTTCTCGCTGTCTCTTTAGTATAGGTATAAACCTTGTTTAGAGTTTGTTTTTTGCTTTTTTTTTTTTTTTAAGGCGTAGGGGCCATTCAGGGTACAGGGTTATGTTAAGGGATAGTTTATACAGATAAGAGGGGAAGATAACAGTTAACTCTAGATTTTAAATAGGTTAAGAATTCATTAATTGAGGAAACATCCAATTAAGGAATCTGTTCCATAGGGCAGTAGTTCATGGGAAGAAGCTGTTTGAGTGGAAATTTATTTCTTGCCGATAAGATATAGAGGGAATGTGGGTAGTTTTCTAGAATGCTAGTGGCATGGTGGGTCCTAGCCATGAAAGTTAGGCCTGGTGGAACCAAAAAATGTAGTTTATCTCAACATTTTCCATAGTAATAGTGATAGAGCAGTGACAGTGACTATGTCCCACCTGTGAGAGAGAAGTTGGAGAGTGGAAAAGAATTCTTCTCCAACAAGAACTCTGAGACACTTTTAAATTCTATCAAAACTGGAAAGTGAAGACTGGGCAGCTCCTGCCCAAATATAGCAACAGTACTTCATTTTAGGCCTGATCTGGCTCCTATAAAAGCTCATTATAATAAGTATTTCACTTACTGATAGCAACCAAAACAAACTTTGGCAAAAAGACACCTGAGCATACACTTTTTGCCCAAGAACAGTTTGGTAAAAGAATGGTAATTTTTGCCTCTTTGAGTGTTCATATAAAATTGATAAATGTGGGATTATTAAAGAATTTGAAAAACATTTGTTGTAAAATGATTACTTAGAAATATTTTGGAGGAAAGAAGCACTTATGCACTATTCATTTTAGTGGTGTAATGAAATAAAAAATCATTGAAAATGGCTAACAGTTTAGCTGAAAGCAGTCAGAGCCAACAGAATTTTGGAGAAATTACATCCATTATATCCACAAAAGAAGACACTTGTACAGATACAAGAAAAACATAAGAAAAAAGTTAAACAAAAGTCTTGTTCAGAAAAACATGTATAAAAGAAGTATGACTGCCCAAATACAAAGCTACAAAGATATATCTCTATATATATATATATGTAAGTGCACAACAGCACATATATACATATATATGCCGAGCCCTGTACGTTTTGCATATATGTTTGTGTGAGCCCCGATGGGCGGACACATGTGTGTGTCTTTGCACACGTCAATGAGTGTACAAATGTGTATATATGTCTGCATCTGTCATGATGACAAATTTTTCTCTCACTTCCACAAAAATACACCAATATACGTAGCCCAACATATAGCCAATTTTTTTAAAAAATTAATCAGTTTGTCTGACAATCACAAGAGCGTGAAACCCAGGGTTACAAACTCACACCTATCTATATGAATATATATGTATATATATATATATATATATATATATACAATGTTACGGAAGGAGACTATGTTGATGAATAAAGATGAATTTTGCCTAACAATTGTTGTTTTATTAGTTAGGCCTGAGATTTATAGAGCAATGTGTTAAATAGCCATCTCTGCTCTAAAAGTGTATCATAATGTCAACATGTTTACATTTGTTGACATTATGATACACTTTCAGTGCAGAGATGGCTGTTTACACAGAATCAAAAATAAGGCTTGATTTAAATTTGATTAGACTGTGGAATCTTTTATGGTGGAGTGGTCTAAGAAACACCAAATCAATTGGTAGCTTCCCCTATGTTGTTAGGGGTCGCAGGTTTGAATATTGCCAAATAATACACAATTTCATAACAAAATTTATCATGCTGGTAGAAATAAATATATATACATATATATATATATAAAAATTGGAAGAAAGATTTTGTGACGTGTTTTATCTGTAAGAACTTCATCAGATGGATAAAATATGTCACAAAGACAATTTATCACACTCCTTTTCTTTCAAAACTGTTCTTGATATATAAACATTTATATATCATTAACATATATATTACATACACTTTACCCCTGATATTGAGCCCTTTTGCCCAGAAATATAGCCTACCTTTAAACTATATTTCTAACATAAATACAGGGTGTATCAAAAATACTTTTACAGACTTTGGGTGTGGGTTCCTTTCACCAAAACAAAGATAAAAAGTTCATATGTATGTATCTGAAAATCATTTGGTTTTGTGTTATTAAGTTTAAAGAAAGTTTGCAAAAAAGATGGCACTGTGTTGCCATGTAGACTAGTTTAAATTTGTCATTCATGTACATTTGTGGCTCGTCTGTCTTCAATATTTATTTATATAGTAGTGAATTAACTGAGAAGCAGATATGATTTTTACATACAATCACGCAAATGGTAATGAACATGAGGCTGCACAGCCGAATTAGATTGTGTTTCCAGACCTAAGGCAGCCAAGTCATCTAAACCTTATTATCACATTGCTCAGATAGAATACATGTCAGCACAAACAATGGATAAGAAAAACCAAAATCTGCTCAGATACTGTTTCTTATTTTTATTATAATAATATCGCCCCAAGCAAGGCATTTTTTTCTCACTGTTTTGAAGGGGGTTACATAGGAGAAAAGTTATAAAAAAGAGTGACAGGTTATAGGGGGTGTCAGGAAGTGGGTAAGAGAAGGATAAGGATATTGATGAGAGTGGAGTGGACAAAGAAAGAAAGAAAGAAAGAAAGAAAGAAAGAAAGAAAGAAAGAAGGAAAAATGAAAGTATCGTAGGACTTTTTTTATAATCATATCGCCCCAAGCAAGGCATTTTACTGCCACTGTTTTGCAGCAGGTTACATAGGAGGAAATTTATGAGAAAGAGTGACAAGTTATAGGGGGTGTCAGGAAGTGAGTAAGAGAAGGATGAGAATACTGATGAGAGTGGAGTGGAAAGCGAAAGGAGCATGAAAGAGAGGATGCAGGTTAGTGAGATAGGAGATGACTATTAACTTTACATTTAAATTCTTGGAGATTATAGCTGTCAGGAAAGCAAGTAAATGGAAGGGAATTCCACAGGCGAGAAGTGCAAGAAAAGAAACTGATCGAGTAGAATTTGCATTTACAATTTATTGGTTTCACAGTAAATGGATGGGACTTAATTGCTATAATCTTGTGGCTCAACTAAATTTATATATAGAGCGAGCCAGAGAGGTAAGTTCATCGAAGCAGAAGCCATGAAAGAAGATATTCTACAGGTTGTCTAAGATGATCCAGGTATCAGCACACATCAGGTGGTCTTAGCATGTTGTACAACTCATTGTACCACATGGGGGGGGGGGGGGTACTTTAAGAGCAGCTTCTTTATCCATATCATTTACAACATATGCAGGATCTTTCTCTTATAGTGGGTTGCTTATCTATTCTTTTCTGTTAGTAGTGGAGAGTCCGTTCTAGTGAAGGGTAGTTATATATTGTTGCAGGTTAACGGAATTTAGCCTTGTTGTAGATAGCCCACTATAAGTCATAAAATGATTACAAATCAAGAAAGGCAATTTGAGTAGGAAAATAACATTTTATATATACACATATCAGTTAATATTTTTACAATTGAAGTAATACATGAAGTATAGGTTCAAAAGAGGTTTAAATGTTCATGGCAATAATATGCTGAAAGAGAATTAATGCTTAGGAATTTGGGAGCATGTAAGTAAGGAATGTCCTTGATGTATTTGCTCCTTAGGTCAGTAAGTAGTTTTTTGGAGGCAGGGAAGAAGGAAAGAGGTAAGGGAGGCGAGAGTAGTAAGCCGCTTGACTTTGGTCAAGGGAGATACTAATTACTTTCTTCTCCTCAAGTCAGTCGGCCTGTCAATGCTTTCTGTATCTGTTTTTTATATCTTCTTTTTGGATCACAGCAGCTCATTTGGGATTTCACACTTGTATTTGGTTCTGGGCTTCCCATTGGCTGATAAATAAAATTTGTGTAGGCTTGTGAACTGGAAATTTAATATTGAATTAAATTTTAGTTTTCAACAGGAACATCTGTGCGGAGCCGGCAGCACAGCGACGACTTTTGGTCATTTGCTTTTTGGTCATGAAAGTACAAACATCCGGTCCATCACTTTTGCTCGGTATCACCACACTCTCTTTGACCACTCACCACTTGAGAACTTTTGCTGATGGTTTATTGCACAAACTGCCTAACCATTATTTGTCTCTTCTGTCTTATTTATGGATGAGGTAACATTTGGAAGAGTTGGAATAATAAATTTACACAACCATTGGCAGATCGGAATCGCCATGATACAATACAGACTAGACACAAGCATCAGTTTATGATTAATGTGTGGGCTGCAATTGTAGATGACTATCTTTTTTCCAGATATGCTAATAAGATGTATATGGTTTATGCATAATGGGGCTCCAGCACATTTTAGTCATATTGTTTGTGATGCACTGGCTGACATCTACCATGAAAGACGGATAGCTAAATGAAGACTGGTTCCATGTTCTGCACATTCTCTCGACCTCAATCCTTTGGATTTTTGTCTGTGGGGTAACCGAAAGCAATTGGTTTATGCAGCAGACATTAATAAGATGCTTTATCAATGTGTCATGTGACTTCATCAGTTTAATTAAGGTTTTTGTTGATGAAATTATGTACATGTAGGAGGTAGAGGGAGATATAAAAATGCAAGCATTGGTTACAATTATGCACCAACATGAAACACTGATATTTTAAATAAACATTTTTTTTTCAGTGTGTTTAGCATGTAGTCTGGCCAATTTTATTTAGTTTTTTTGTATTTTTGTTTTTAATGCTTTTATTATTAAATATCCCATAGGGTGATAATAGTTAATCTGCCAAGAAAGATGAAATGGCATAAGAACCTAGATGCAAATTTACCATGGATGATCTAATGATCAAAGGACTATCTATAGATTTTTTTCTCTGAAGTAAATTGATTTAACTGTTAATTAAAGTGGTAATCAGAAATTGAAATCAGGGTCAGACTTATTATGGTGAATGAGCCTGATGAAGTCCTGGAGGACAAAATGAATTACACAGAAATTTTTCCCACTTGGTCATTCATCTGCCTTATATTGTTCTGATATATAGAAATTTAGATATTATATTCTCCCATATAAATACATGTTGGGGGGGGGGGGGGGTTACTGTCAAACTATTGTTGGGTTCCTTCCTTATGTGCATGCATGACCTTTACTCCAAGACATCTATCTATCTATCTATCTGTCTATCTCCAAGATTATAATTATATCATTAGGTGCTATCTATCTATCTATCTATCTATCTATCTATCTACTAGCAGTATAGCTCGGCATTGCTCAAGTGTAATGAAAGCTTTAAAACTAATCCATGGTCCTGGAGCTCAGACTCTTTGGATGTTGGCACAAAAGACTAAAAAGCAATAGTTGTTTCCAGTTAAAGCGAAACTGTAGACTGAAAGAAAAATGAATGGAAGTAAGTCAAATTTTGATTTCCTGGTATTGATATCAAATAAGTGTTTTTCATCATAAACTAAATTTTGAAGGCTAAATAAGTTGTCTGAGTAAATGGTATCATGGCTGAGACTAAGAACTACAATGATACCAACTTAGAGCCAAAAACTAAAATAAAAGGGCTGAAAAAAATGCAGACATACAGGCAGATAAACAGACACACACACAAACATCTTGCCTTTTATATATATATATATATATATATATATATATTTTATCGATTTTCTTCACTATTGTAAGAATTGCAACTTTGAAACTTCTGTAAAATCAGACCACTCCTTCTATAATCCCATTTTTTCGATTATCGATTCGATATTTATTGGGGGTACCTCGACACAAAACCTAGCTAAGAACACTCGCAGACACTTATAGTGCAACTGTGTAAATTTTCAAGAAAATCACTTCAGCCGTTTCGGAGTCTATAGGTAACGAATACACACACACAGAGACACACACACACACACAGACAAACTTCCATTTATAAATAAGTTTATATATATATATATATATATGTATGTATGTATGGATGCATGGATGGATGGATGTATATATGCATGAGGCTAGGTCAAAGATTGGCCAATAATAATCTCATAACTAATCCCATGCAAATTAACTTAACAGTGCCACCTGTATAGATCTACCTTTTTCAAACAGCCATTTTGCCAAGGAGAATTAACTCAACGGGTACCTCAAATAATTCACTAAAAAAGGCAGAAATGATGAAAAATTGCCCCAAACTTAATAAAAACAAAAAATAGGAAATTTTAGCATCATTTATGTGGTGAAAATCATACTGATTTGGAAATTCTTGCAAAAAAACAAATAACTTGGATTTTAATTAAATTTTCAGAAATTATTTGCAAATGAATTTAATCCTTTCAGGAATGTTTCTTTTTAGAAAATTTTGATTAAAAACTTTTTTACATCAGTTACCTCCCATTTATTTAATTTTATGAAATTTCAAGAAAATATAATTTTTCCTGTTTAATGTTTATAATAATTATATGCTTATCCTTTTTTGATAATTCAAATTATCCAATTTTTTTTTTTTTTTTGCAATACATGACCCCAAGTTACAGAAATCCTGCTCTGAATTGTAAAATAAAAATATAATAAAACTAGGACATTTTTAATTAGATAAGTTATAGTGAAGACATTATTGTCTAAAGAAAAGAATTTCAATGAATAATAAATTTTTAAAAGAATTGTTTTCAACTTTTTAAAATTTGGATTAGAAAACATTTCATTAATTTTTAGCAGTTAGGTGATATTGTTATTAAGCAAAAACTATATTTACTGATCATAAATGGAAAAGCTTACTACAATTCAGATGAGAAAAGAAATTATTTGAAAAGAACATTGTTACATTTATCTTGTTCAACAGTCAAACAATGAGATCTTGCTGCCAATCTACTAGCATGCTTAAATTCATACCATCAAGATACCAAGGCAGAAAAACCCATCAGAACAATTACCATGAAAATATTTGTAGAAAAGAGAGAGGAAAGCCACATCATGTCAGTGAGAAAGGGATTGAAGTCTAGATGCCAGGTCAGGATGGATAACATTACAGAATTTTATCAAGAATTTTGAGATATATAGTATGACACCAGACCAGATATGGCAACAGTATTCAATCCATGAACAGATGCTAGATTTGTAAATGTACAAGATGGATTCTGACAAAAAAATTGTCTGGCATGACACACTAAACCAAATTTTCTTTGCAGTGGACCTAGTAATTCATTCAATATAGTCACTCCATTTCATATGACTGGAAAATGTGAGCCCAAGAAGGCACAGAGTGTTTCTCTTCTGGATTTTAGCATCATGGACTTAAAGCTGCATGAAAGATGCAATTGCTTTTATCATGACAAGGAAAACCTAACTAAAGCAGCCAAAGAACTTATAGAGGGGAATAGTGCGCTGTTCAGGAAACCTTAATCTAAAAAAGATTTGAACAGCATACATTATTCATGAATAAATAGGACTACTTTTTGTCAGGATAGTTGATTGATGTAACTAAGGGGGCTGTTTAGTAGATGACCAGTAGTTGTGATAGATGTTAGTCAACCGATTCCACACCAAATTTGTATGATGTGACATCTGTCAGAAATAATCTAGACCCTACTCCAAGGGTTTTTCGACTCACTGCAGTTCTTTATCTAAGTGTCTAGACTAGTCCATTTGTATCACTGGGGGCATGGGTTATTTAATCCACAACAATAACAATTAGATGTGTTTTACCAACCCTTCAATAATAAAGTAAGTACAAAATTTACTTTGGTCATTCCAGCTTAGCACAAGGCTGACTTGAGCTCAACCATTATAACCATGTATATCATTACTTATCATAACTTACTTCTGGACCAGAAAAAGAAAACAGACATACCCAAGAGACACTGACAACTTTGTTTTCCTACATTTTCCACTATAAAAAAACGGTCTGTAGTAGAAACTCAAATTTTTTGTTGCATCTTCTTTAGTTGTTTATATGTGAACACACATACCCCAACAATACATTAACACACAACCTTAAATAAAATAATGTATCTTTGAAATGCAATCTAATGAAGAAACAAGAAATTTATAATTGATTTTAATAAAATTATTCACATGCAGATTATTATCCTCATCTTTGTGGTTGTTATCATAACATTTTGTCCATTATGTGCATTCAACTGAATCAGTTTGAAAGATCCATAATAAAAACATTGCGCTATTTGTGGAACTAAAAAATAAATTTGACGTATTACCAATTATCATGACAAACTGTGAAAAGAATCATGGTCTAATAGGAAATGATGTGTTGAACATAAATTTGACAAAATTAGTGAACAAAGTCGAGGCAAAAGAAACCATAATGTTAAAAAAAAACTATGTAGCAAAATCAAGACTAAAGGAAAATGTCTCCCCCTCATATTTTCAAGCACAAAAAGTGCAATTCTCATATCTTCTCTCCAACATAAAATAGGCTTTGAACTCTCTGGCAGGTATGAAAATATTCTCTAAAATTGGTCTAAAATCAACATACCACCAAATATTTATTGATGAATACTTTAAAGAAGTCACAATAAACACACCAATAGGCTTGTTAAGATGGAAAAGAATGCTGTATGGAAATAAAACCACAAGTTCTATTGTTTAAAGTGTTACAGACCAAGTTATTGGCAGTGACATAAAAAATACCATATGCTACCAGGATGGTCATTCTATTAAGTATCTTTCAAGAAAATTAGCAAAATTGTTGAAAAGGGTTTCATTTGTCATGGAAACGTAGTTGTTCTGCCAGCAACACAAAGAAGCAAAATTATAAAATGCATACATGATGGAATAACGTCTACACAAAGAAGGTTAAGGCTAGAGGTATGATGGCCAGGTTATTTTACAGATGTAGAATACGTCAGTCAGTTAAATACCATATGTGATGCACACTTGGGCAATCAAGAGACATGTTTGACTGGGCAGAAGTTTATCTGCAGTAGGTTGCCATTACTTTCTGCGGTAGACTGGTTGCCATCCATGTCTACAGAACCCAATCTGTCCTGTTATTTAACCCATAACTGGAGGGAAGAGATGGATTAATACCTTTCCCAAAAAGTATTTGCACATAAGTGAATGCAATGAATTCAACTGGAATTTGAACTCGGTTCCCCAGTTTCTCATTCCAAGCCAATATCCACTGCACCACAAAAAGGCATAAAACATGCATTAAAAAAAGAACATTCAGATGGACAAAAACATAACATAACCTGAAAACATAGACAAAAACATAACCTGACGAGTATCAACCTTGGGACAGAGTACACATGGATCAGGCTCATGTTAATGGAACAAGATTTTTGCTAATACTGGTAGATGCCTATTCTGGCTGGTCAGAAACAATATATATATATATATATATATATGTCACATTTATAAAAGATATGACCTATTAGAAATTACATGCGTTACCTAATGCTTCCATTTTTTTCTAAATCAAGATCACTTTGTAAAGCTTTTACTTTTTGGATGCTGAAATCCAAATTGACAAAAATTTCTTTTTTCAAAAAGAGATAATCAAAACAGCATGTTTCAACTGCTAATAAAAAAATTGGCAATATATTTTTCAAATAATTAAATACATTACTGAAATTAATTTTCTTAATCCCTTTTCTGGAGCATCCTTAAAACCCTTAAATACATGTACATCAAATAGCTTGATCAATAAGGCCAGTAGTATCAAAGAGCGTGATAGGATGTTCCCACACAATCAGGTATGGATTATCCTATAGCATAGAGCCCCTCAAGCTTGTTTATAATACTGGTTACAAAAAATCTGTTCTTTTGCTAGAATTGTGTTGAAATATATGTTAATTTGATTTGCAGTAAATAGTAAAACAGTGGTATTTCTTAAATAATATTTTATTGAAATAAAAAAGATAGCTAGCTATTCTAGTTTATTTAAAGAATTTGCAAAGAAGTTTACTACAAGCTATGTAAATGTCACTAAAATATATCACAAGTAAAAAACATTCAAGATGTGTGCAATTGAGTTAAAAGGTGATTCTACTTGAGGGGGACACATCATTACCCAAAAGGCTCTGCTCGCAAACAATCCAGTAATTCATTTTTTTTTACAGTGATGTTCACCCTGTACAAGGCCTAAGAGCCATTCAAGGTAGATGGTTACAGAGTAAGAGGTACTATCCCAAACAAAGTGACAATGCTAGCAAGATGCAAGAGGCTACAAGAAGTGAAAGAGAAGGACGAGACTTTAGAAGGAACCAAAAAACCAATCCTAAACTGAAAACAAGGAATAAACCTTTATCCATGTTCAAAACACTGGGTGGAGAGTAAACTTGATAATAGACAAACCTATCTACTCTTATTGAAGAAAAAATATATAAATAAGTAATCAATAAAAATTCAGAGTTTTAGGCAGCAACATTAGAAGTGTAGTAACACAAAAGGTGATTATGTCCCTTTGATTGAGATGAAGTCATGTGGGTCCCATCATGGCTGCTTTTGTAACATCACTTTATACAGTGACAAAACTGGTGAGTCAGTCAGCACCGCAGAGTCAACTGGAGCAGTTGCCTTTTTTATTTTTGCATGGACAAGGCAAGTGCCTCACTCAGGTGGAGGCTAAATCAGCCTCCCCTGACTAGCTGCCATGTAGTGCAGCTTACAAGCCTATGTCACCATTTTCATGTAGAAATATATCTACAACAGATATAGAAAATATCTCCTGCTCACAGTCTACACATTGGGTAAAACCCAGGACAAGACATTTGCCATTTGTGGAATATGTCTATGAATTTAGCCAACTTAAATCTAAAATCCTAAATATGGCTTCTCCAGAAACACAGAAAAATCTTTGGGAGCTCCAGTTCCTGTTGAGTGTTATTATACGTAAGACATTTTTTTCTTCATTCTCTTTTCACTCTTCTTGTTGTTGCAGACATATTATATTTTCTCTGCCTGAGACACATGTAAATATGTATATATAATTTTGTGTATGACTTAGTGGCATAAAACTCTCTCTGAAAACAAAGCATGTTTGTCATTCCTTTTCCTTTCAGCCATTCAGTTCCATCCCTGAAATACAGTTATTATATCATGGATATAATAATGTCTATAATGGAGAAAATGAAAAGGAGAGAATAAACCTATCTTCTATCACTCACCCATTACCTGCTGATATTCTCGAATGACATGACATCATTAGAAGCAAAGAGTTGAAGAAGACTTTAGAAGGAGCACGAAAACCTAATCCTAAACAGGAAACAAAGGATAATCGTGTACTTCTGTTCAAAAGACCTGGGAAAAGTGTGAACTTATCTACCCCAATCAATACTTTCTAAGTATTCAACACATTCATGTGCGGTTCCTCAACATACAACAATACATGATACAACTTTGCTTCAATATTACTTCGCATCTTACAAAAACACTTTATGAATTTTTCAAATCAATTTTCCTACAAATTTATTTTCACTGCAATGAATTTTCGTAATATTTTAAACATTTCAATACAAGTAGATTTTTCCTAGTTTAACATTTTAGATGATTCAAAATGGGGAGCACTATCAATTCAATATATAATAGGTATAAATAGATAGTAATAACATATTTCATTAATTTAAACCATAATTTGTCCTCATTTTGAACTTTCTTACAAAGTTAATTAATAATGAGGAAAATTTTATAGTCTGAAAACACACAAAGCAGGCATTTCAATACAACCTATCATATCTGGAATTTGTAGTGCTCTCCATTGACTGGCAAAAAAAAGACTTCTATCAGTATAGTTGATGCTAACCCGCAGAAGAATGTATCATTGTGCCTTCTTCGGTTAATATTTTTCCCTAATATTTTTCAACAAGTGGAAAGATTATATTGAATCATCTGCTGGGTCTGCTGCTAAGAAAGTTATTTCACTGTATCGTGCTAGACAATTTTTCTTGCTAGACTCCATTCACACTATTTATTTATTATATTACTTATTGAAATGGTTAGCAAAACATTGGCTGATTGCTAATAGATATCTAAAGTTATTTATAAATGGAACTGTGTGTGTGTGTGTGTGTGTGTGTGTGTGTGTGTGTGTGTGTGTGTGTGTCCCCGTTACCTATAGACTCCGAAATGGCTGAACCGATTTTCTTGAAAATTTACATAGTTGTACTATAAGTGTCTGCAAGTGTTCTTAGCTAGGTTTTGTGTCGAGGTACCCCCGATAAATATCGTAAAACAATAATCGAAAAAATCATGTTATAGAAGGAGTGGTCCAATTTTAATCAAATTTGATACAGTCATAGATAAAGACATAAGAAACAATATTCAGAAGTTTCAAGATTGCAGTTCTTACAATAGTGCAGAAAATCGATAATATATATATATATATATATATATATAAAAAGCAAGGTGTTTGCATGTGTGTGTGTTTATCTGCCTGTATGTCTGTATTTTTTCAGCCCTTTTATGTTAGTTTTTGCTTCAGGTTTGGCTCTAAGTAGGTATAATTGCAGTTCTTAGTCTCGGCTATGATACCATTTACTCAGAGGACTTATTTAGCTTTCAAAATTCAGTTTATGATGAAAAAAACTTATTTGATATCGATACCAGGAAATCAAAATTTGACTTACATCCATTCATTTTCCTTTCAATCTACAATTTTGCTTTAACTGGAAACAACTATTGCTTTTTAGTCTTTCGTGCCAACGTCCAAAGAGTCTGAGCTCCAAGACCATGGATTAGTTTTAAAGCTTTCATTACACCCAAGCAACGCCAGGCTATACAGTTTGTGAACTTTATAAAATGGTAGATTTCCTTATAGTTGGTTTATATATTTTAATAATTTAGCAAATGTTTATAAATTTATGAATACAAATTGTTTCCTTATTTATTTCTTTATAAATTCTTTGTAAATTATAAATATTGCATTACATTAGTTTTAATACCACTGTATGAGTTTTTAGAATGTTGTAAATATAAAATTATTCTTGTAAATAAGCAATCTAATAAATAGTTTTAGTATTTTTGTTGCAAATTCTCAAGAACAAAAAATGTATAAATTCACTTATATCATATGTTTAGGTTTTATTACAATTCTAATCATATTTTAAAGTAATAAACACTGCCGATGAGTGAAGGTAGTTAAAATATTAAGGAGGTTAAGGTAAAAACCATCCTTTTCATACACATTTTTTTATAAACTACCACTGCTCTGTATTTCAACAAACAATAATAATGATTGTCTTGAATTATAACGACAAACAAGAACACACATATATAAAAATATAAACTTATATTTTTATTCTTTGTTGGTAGCAGTTGTGTGGAGTGTAGCCAGAGAGAATCACACACATACGAGGAAACCGATGGAGAGTCATTAGCTAATGGGAGTTCTCTGCTCTCTCTCTCTCTCTCTCTCTGTTCTGACTTCTTCTTCTGTCTTCAATTTATATAACCCAAAAATTTCCATGTACCCTTGCCTCTTTGGCTGTTGCTTAATTGACGTCAATTATATCATTGTTGGCTATTGTCTTTCAAACCTTTGTTGTTGACTTGTGTTTTCTGCCTTTGATGTTAATCATATTTCTGTTGATCAGTGCCTGTGCTCTCTGCCTTTGATGTCAATCATATCTTTGTCAGCCATTGCCTGTGTTTTCTGCCTTTGGTGTCAACCATGATTTTGCCAGATCAAGTTAATATATTACATTTTTTGTGGGCACAAAGATTAAAAATTTCCTACATTTCTTTGAATAATTTTGTGAGCTATAACATTTCAACATTGGATAATGGTTAGTGAGGCTAGTTTGGTTAACTATTGCAACTGAGTAATGATTTTACAAAATTTGACATTAAACCAAACAAGGGTTGATATATCATAAAATCAATCCATAACTTTGTGCGGTATCCCTCACACCGCACAACCTAACCTTGTGAACAGTGGCCATTTCCCACAAACATGTTAAAAATACATTCAATGCTTTAAGGTTCTGTCTTCTCAATTTGTCTTACTAAGAGATTTATATAACCAAGCGAACTTTCTTTACTCTGGTGAAATTACTGCACTCAGCAGACATTAGCATTATAATAGATAAATAAAATTTAAAGAATATTCCCATAACTGGAAGCACAGCAGACTTCTAAAACATGTTATATAGATGATTGATCTTTCTTCAGCATTTGGAAGTGTCAGGTGAGTGAAATGTATTTCATTTTTTTTTTTATATTTTATATAATTTTTTTTTAAATCTGTAAATTAAATTAAATAATACCAGGAAAAGAACAGTTTACAAACTTTTTTTTTTCATATATATTTTTCTCTAAAATATTTCACAAAAAAAATGGATACATAAAAAAGTGATCAATGTTTTCAATATTTTTGTGAATTAATGCATTGATTACCGATTTTTAAAAATTATTTTATCATTAATCATTTCCAAGTGAGTCATTAAGATTTACTTAAAATAAACAATTAATTTCATTTGCATGTGAGTGTTTTTTTTTTTGTTTTTTTTTATAGCTAATAAAAATGTTTTTGCTTGAGAGTTTTTTTGTTGTTTAATTTATTTAAAACTTTTAAAATTTTTGTTGTTTTAATTTAAAACTTTTAAAAATGTGTGAAAATTCTTTAAAGAGTTAATAATACCAAAATTACGTCTGGTAATTACTCAGAAATATTTTAATTAAAAAGAATATTTAAACCCGAGAAGGTAAAAACCGGTATTTTCACCTTTAGAAAAGCAAAGTTGAAGAACTTGAGAAAAAGAGGTAAAAAGTTGGTTTCCATAGAAACTATTGCAACATACCTTTACGGAGAAAGTTTTATCTTAAAAAAAAAGAGAAAACGAAATGATTTGCTGACAGGTATCAATGAGATTAATTTCCTGGCAATTCTAAGTGATTTTCATTTAAAGTCAATGTTATCGGCCGTGATTAAAATTACTTATGTCATGTGTTTGTTTACTTTCATCACTCAGTTAATGAAAACTAAAAAAAACAAATCCTCAAGACGACAGTTTTGTAACTGGAATGATGGGTAATATTTATTCAAAAATAGTTTATAATTATTTTTTGTTTTAATGTAAATATTAATTTATATAATTCCTTTTTGCTTCGATAAAGTGAACTAAAAAAAAAAATAACCCTAATTTAAAGTTTATTTACAAACGTACACAACGATATACGAATTCTCGTTTAAACGTTATTAGACAATATGGCGGACCAGAAGAAAACCGATGCTAACTCTAAGGAAAAAAAGGATTCCAAGGCTCCACCGAAAGAAGAAGAACAAGATCTTGTGAGTTTATTGCTTATAAACAATCGTTACTTTGATCGAGATCACTTATTTCAGAGTAAAAATGACGTGCAATCATTTTCACGCCGGTAGTCATCTCGCCGCATTTCTGCTATGTCATGGGCATTCTTTTCTACTAGTAGTGTCTGCGTACGGCTTGCACGCTTTTTGCTTTACATTTTCTGATATATTTTAATAATTCTATTTGCATTAGAATATTTATTATTCTATTTAAGACGTCTCCCTTTCTATTGATTATTGAACTAGTTAAACTGTAGATTAATGGATTGCTTAAGCATTAAAGCGCTGTTCGTCAAGGAAGAGGAGTGAAAAAAAAAGGGTTTTGGTGTTTTATTGTTTTGGTATCTTTAAGATGGACGAGTCTCAAATTTAAAAATAAAAAGATAGATGTTAATAAACGATTTTGAAAAATGTGTAGCTGTTCCTCCAACATAATAAACTTTCTTTGTATTTCACTCACTAGATATTTTAAATACTGTGGAAGTAAATTTTATGTAAATACTCAACTTTCGTTTTTTCTTCTTTTTTAGGAGGTATATATTTTTTTAATCTTTATTAAAATGAATTAGGTGTGCCATTATATTCTTTCTTTATTAGGCATAAATCGCTTAGAACACGGTTAATTATTGAATCACAAAAAACGTATCAATTTTTTGGTTTTACTTAAGAACATTGAGGTGATACATAATTTTTTGTGTGATGTTACAGTTGATTTTTATTTCATACTTTTAGACAGGAAACGTTTCAGGGATATTTTGTTGATAATGCCACGTACTAGTATTGCTTTTTAGTTTTAATTGAAGAACATAAACACAATATTGCAAAATCCAACATAACTTTTGAAGAAGTAAATTAAATATTAATCAAACAATATTTTCATTTAAAAAGTAATGTTAAGTGTTTAAATTTGCAGATCTTATTTTTAAGAAAACTAAGAGCAAATTGTAGTATTGCATTTTGGAGTTTTGTAATTTGTTTTGCAAAAACATTTCAGGATGTACCTGTTGTTTTAAAACAATGTTATTGTTAATGTTAATGTTAACTCCAACTGTGCATTGTCCTCACAGTTTATTTTTAATAAGGTTTTATTTTTATTCTTATTATAACTAAAAAACTTGTTCTACCTTGCATAATTTTTCAGTTTTAAATTTAGCCTTATTTAATAAGCATAATCAACAGATTTTTATTTATTTATTTATTTATTTATTTATTATGTCCATTGGATTAAAAATAAACCTCTTTTTCCGCCAACAATAAATTCAAACGGGGAGGGGTGTTGTACACTTCCAGCATTTTTACACTGAACGTACATTTTTTTTTTTTCATCTATTTGTAGTTTTAATGAACAAAGATTAGTATTTAAAAATGCTTTTTTAAATTGTCTATTAATCTCGCACTCAAATTACTTTATTTTTTTGTGATAATTGAGTCTGCGAATAAATCCGATTTAGTTTGGAGACAAGTTTTTACTTTTCTTTCTCGCTTGACTTGGGAGTTTTACAGAGAAGAGCCTTTGTTGAATAAATGCGAAATTTTCACATTCGTTTTGAACTTTTGACTATACCTTGACAAGTTTCTAAGGGTAGGTAATCAGAGAAAGCTTTCGTTTCCTAAAAATTAATTGGTAATTGTCATTAAATATCTTGACAAAATATTTCAAATTTTCAATCGTCAGAAGTTAATCTTTTTCAAACGACATCCGTATACTTAACACTGATTTACCTCCCTTTTATTACACTTTTTTTTGTTTTGTTTTTTTTTAAACAATCTTCATATTCCTAGACCTCTTTCAGATTTGAAGGCATGAATCCGAAATTATACTCTTCACCCTCCAAAAAAATGTAGGGTTCTATTATACTTGTCTCAAAGCAATATATTCACCTTCCGTGCATTAAGATTTGCATTCTGACATTTCAACTGAACTTAAAGAAGCAAAAAATTTATTTGAATCTTTGATGCCATATAAATTCTATAGTGATCACCCATCATGTCATTACATTGTTTTGATTTACCACATAGCATCCTTGTGATTTTGAATTGCAACATTATTTTTATCACTATGCATTCCGGTTCATTCAGTTACTCGCTATGATTATAGAAATTTGGAACTGAGAGTGCAAAAGTATAGTATAATAGTTCTCTAAGATGTAGAATTTCTATGAAAAAACCACAAAGGGCTATGAAACTAAAGGTCACTTGCCAATAAATAATTAATCTCATCCTATATGAAGAATGCATTTGGGGTAGGTTTGTGGTGCAGTGGATATCAGCTCGGAACGAGAAATCGGGGAGCCGAGTGCGAATTCCAGTTGAATTCATTGCATTCACTTACACGCTAAATAACAGGACAGATTGGGTTCTATAGCCTTGGCTGGCAACCAGTTTACCGCAGAAATCAATGGCTACCTACTGCGGGATAATCTTCTGCCCAGTCAGTCATGTCTCTTTCGAGACATGATCGCCCAAGCATGTTTCATGTATGGCACTTAACTGACTGAATGTTCTTAAAAGTCAAAACTACAACAATTTTTTTCCCTGCTTTTGTAAACTTGCTACCTGAAAACATCTTTTCATATAAGTTGAAACATATCATGATTCACTTTTTCTTTTTATTGAAATTCCATGCATTTCAGACTAAATTTTGTTTTATTCCTGATATATGAGTGATCAGATTCAAAATTAATATTTTTCACTATTTTACTTATTTTTGTTTTACAAACTCTTACATTTATTGATTACAAATGTTTTATGAAAAAATTGCTGAAATATATTACTATTAGACTCTTACATGTCACTCAATAAATCCCAGGCCTAACTAATAAGACAGCAACTTTTAGGCAAAATTTGACTTTATTCATCAATATAGGGTGATGCACTGATTCCAACACTTCTTGAACAATTCAATGCCTTTTTTGTAGAATGATTTGTTTTTGGCCTCAAAATATGCCTCAGTTTTCGATATCACTTCTTCATTCGAGCCAAATCTCTTTCCCTGGAGCATTCTTTTAAGGTCTACAAACAGCCAGTAGCCACTGGGGGCCAGATCAGGAGAATAGGGTGCATGTAGAAGTATAATTCATGTAGTTTTGCCATCATTACAATTGACTTGTGACACTCTGTGTAGTCTAGATGAAAAATCACTTTTTTCTTCTTCATTTGGGGCCGTTTTTTTTGTGATTTCTTCCTTTAAACACACCTGTAATGCTATATAATATGCGTTCTTCCTTTCTCAAGGTTATTGATGAACAAAATACCTTGTGCATTCCAAAATACAGAGGCCAAAACCTTTCCTGCTGATGTTTGCATCTTTGAACACTTTGGATGGCTTTCACCTGCTGCTGTCTACACAGCTGACTACCAGTTTGACTATGGAGTGAAGTGGTGGATCCATGTTTCATCCATTGTCACATTTATGCAAAAAATCTTTCTTGTTGTGTTCAAACAGTTGCAAACAACACTCTGAATTGTCGATGTGTTGTTTTTTATCCACTGTGAGCAAACGCGGCACCCACTTTGAACAAGGCTTTCTTATTGACAAATGTTCATGCAAAATAGTAAATCTGCTGCTTTCTGATAGGTTCAACACCTCTGCTATCTCATGCAACTTCAATTTATGATCAGTCAAAATGATTTTGTGGATTTTTTTGTGTTTTCTGGGACAGCTGCCGATTTTAGGATTTAAGGATCATTTGTGTCTGTATGACCGCGTTTCAAGTCAGCATACTACCGCTTAACCATCGATTCCAATGGAGCAGAGTCTGAATAATACTTATCAAACTATTGTTTTGCTTGAACAGTATTTTTTCCCATCAGAAAGCAATGTTTTATTAACACAAAATTCAGATTTTTCCATTGTTTTGAAAATTTGCAACAGTAGCTTCACTTAAATAACTGTAATTTGTAAATTAATGATCTAATTGAGTCGAAATTTTGTCACAGGCCATTTGAAGGTTAGTACTTCAGAAAAATTATGGATTTTTTTATTAGTGGCGCTATCTCTGTCAGGCTTATTTAGTGATGTTATTTTTTCTTGCATCCAAATCCTAAGGATGACTCAGAATAAAAGTTTAGTTCAAGATATTTAAGGGAAGTAATTTTTTTAAATGCTTAGTTCTTTTAACAGTACCTCGAATTCAATTTTCATGAAAATGAACCTTGAAAACAACTGATTTTTCGCATAACCTATTGGAAATTTTTTCCAGTAAATCAGCCATGTTCTGAATTATTTGTATGGGCTAAGAATTGAATCAAATCAGTATTTGCTCTTCAGATTTAAAAAAAAAATATTTATAGACAGAAGAAAAATTTATGCAGGAAATTCACTTATCCCTGATAACAACTAGTGGAGAGAACTACTAACAAGTAATGTCTTCAGATGCCTGATGTTACAGTTAATGTTCTGTCAAATTATTTTTTATCCAATTGATCAGTTATTTCAACCTGAACAAACATAATATTGCTTAATTTGGTAAGCAAGTAATAATTCTTAACACATTAACTGTCTGAGGTCAATTACAAAATCTGACTTTCCAACACGAACCTTATAATAGCCAACTTGGTTGATTGTTTCAAAAATCACTGTTTGAGTAACTAGTTTAGATATTGTTGTATTGTTTCAAATGCTTTGTTTTTGTGTTATAATTTCAATAAATTATTTTCCATAAAAAGTTTTTTAGTTAGCAATATAAGTTTTCATTCTTGTTTTAGGTACCAGCTACCATTTATTTCTGTTGAAAACCATGTAATAAACTCAGGGTTGGCATTATAATAAAAACTGTCAACTCTGAGTTATCTTGTGGTTACCAATCAATTTCTTAACTTAATGGTTGTTGCATTCAAACTTTTTTAGAATGTGTTCTACTCATTTGCTGCAATTCATGTTCTATCAGTTCCAACATGTCTGACACAACAGCAGCAGAATTTGACCATATCTCACCATAATGATGTTTGTATATAGTATAACTGTAATATTAGACTTGGTATGAAAATTCTATAGTGTAACCTTCAAAAGAATAGATTTATAAATTAATCTTAAAGGCCTTGAAGTATTGTGTATCAGTTATATATAATACATCACAGGGAAATTATTTCTATTTTCACTTTCTTTTTTTCTCAACTGTAAGAATTATTTTAGTTTCATTTCTTGAACTTTCAAACATTTTGTTTTTTATTTTGTGGTTCATTGTTTGGATTTAATAAATTTTCTATTGATGTGTTTTTTATTAGCTAGTGTTGCATAGATTTTGTCAAAATAATGTTTTGATACTGGTTCTTATAATTGCAAATTACTTTCTATTTTACCTGCTTCATGATCACAGTCTTTGATAATGAACTTTGCATGCATTTATGTTAATTTGTTAAATTCAGTAGATTTTGTATTTAGAAATTGATGTGTAACATTTGTTACAATATGGTAATAAGGATAAAAAAAAAAGTAAAGGGAATATTTTTTCTGTCATTCCTGAAAAAAATATAATCTTTAAAGTATCAAACTCTGGCATCTTATTTTCTCTTTCAATTTCTTTTCAGTTTGATTTGGTAATTTTAACTACATTGAGAACTAATGAAAAATTTTGTGGTTTTGATGTAACCAAGTAGTGACTTTATTTTTAATAAGTATTATTTAGCAATAATTCTTTAAATTTACTCCATCATTGAAATTTTAACATTTCAGATCTTGACAAGTTATATCTAGATTTTAATCAGTTTCATGTAAAACACTTAAGTTATTTCTATAGAAAAATATTTAAAGAAATATTTTTGTATTTGATAATTTCTATGTACAGCCATAAAAAGCAGCTGTAGTTGTTTTACATGTTTTTTTGCATTTTTTTATTAAGTGTTATAAAAAAAACATTTAAGTTATATTTCAAATGTCTGAAACAAAAGTAATGTCTATATTGATACCTTTCAGTGAAATTTAGTTCAAACATTTGAATTAATGTTTTATTTTGCATAAAGCTAAATTTTATCTGTTCCCACCTTTTATATCAGTATAATAAAACTGCCTGCATTATTAACATGTAAACAATAATTTTCATATCCATACATTTTATATATATATATATATATATATATATATATATATTAGAACCTTGAATAAGTTCTTGCTGATTTTTCTTAAGTGATGATTTATTTACAAAAATTAGTAAGAAACATGTCACTGAAAGTATTGTCTGTTGGTAGCCACTACTTTTTCCTGTCTTTCTGCCAGCAGTTGAATTCTATGTCAGAAAAACGACACTTCTTTTGAGGCTAACCACAAGTCAACCCATTCTTTGGCATCTTCATCAGAATAAAAGTGCTACTCAGACAGGGCAATGTCTGGTGAATATGGCAGATTGGGTAGGACTTCCCATATAAGTGTTTCCAAGTAGGCTTTCACCATGTGGCCTAACATTGTCATGTTGTAAAATAGCTTTGCTGCATCTCTGCTTGTATAGTGGCTGTCCTTTTTTTTCTCTCTCTCAATGCTCAGTTTGAATTCCTCTATTGATCAATTGTAATCAATCACAACCTCCGTGATTGTTTCAGTTGCTTTGAGTAGCTCATAATGAACTATACCCAGCTGATCCCACCAAGTGCAGAGCAGAAGCTTTAAACCGTGGATATTTAGTTCAGCCACAGATTTTGATGCATGGCTGGGCTTACCCCACAATCTTCTACACTTTTTTTTTTTTTATCATATCACCCCAAGCAAGGCGAAAACGCCACTGATGCGCAGGGTGCTACGTAAGAGTGAAAAGATTGGAAAAGAGAAAAACCGGAAACCACAACCTAAACAGGAAACAAGGGATGGGCCTCTTCACCTGTCCAATAGACGTGGGTGGAGTGTGAACCGGGCAATTAGGGTTATCATAGTGTATCCACTTTTCATCGCTGGTCATATGATGACAACTTTCTATCACATAATTCTCTTAGCTATTTTCTTTTATGCCCTCTCTTTCTCTTTTCTGGTACTCCCTCCAAACACTCCATTCTCTCCATACTCCAAACACTTATTCGATATGCTGTTTCTTGCTTTTCTTACTTTCAATGAACTGAGTGTGTTAAATTCTCTATGCCTTTTCTCATTATACATCCAAAAAGATTTCAGCCATGAAAAGTTTCATTGTAGCTCCCATTATTATCTTTAGAATTTCTTATTTCTCATGTTCTGTGCCTGATGTTTTCAACATTTGACAGTAGAATCACATCTGTCACTTAAAGATGTTTTGTTCATTACTGATAAAATTGCCTGGCTTTATAGGAGGGTAGACATGTTGCAGTTGAGCACTTTATTTTTTATCTCTTTCATATCATATCTTAATTAATTTCAGAAAAGTTCTATTTTGTTCTTCCTAGATACCTTCCAATTTCTATATCCTGTTTTATGCTCTTTGTTATTACAGTGTTCAGATAGATTAATTTTTGCACTGGTTTGATTTTGATGCTGTCAATGCATAAATTAACATCTAGGGTTGTCCTTTATAATGGAAACCATCTTATAGTTATGAGTTATTTCTTCTTACTTCCCTTCACAACCTACTGGATTTTTTTTAAATCTGCCATTATCACATCATCATCTGTGTAACATAGTTATTGTGATTACATCTGATAAGGTTCAGAAATTCTCAAAATGTAGAATAATGTAATATTTTAGTAAAACTAACTAGTTTTTAAATGTATTTTGATTAAAAAAGGGACTAGCAAATTTATCTTAAATTTTGATATAAGAACCTTTTTATTGTTTCTGATTTGTGTGTTCATAAAGTATGTATGACAGTATGTTGAAATAAACTTGTATAATATGTGCACTGATTTAGATGTTATATATACTCACTTTCGCTGAAAAAACAAACAAAACAGCACAAATGATGATAAAAGGCACCAAAATTTAATAAAAATAGGTTTCTTGTCAAAATGTTTATTAAGAGGAAAGACCAAAGTATCTTTAATTTGTTTTAATCTTTTCTAACATGCTCAAAATTCTAGTTGAAAAACTGTTTTTCTTGTGTTACTGGTCAACAAAAATTTTAGTATTTCCAAGCCCTTTTTTCAGTGAAAAACACATTGATTTGGAAATTCTTGGAAAATTTAAATAATTGTCATATTTTAATGAAACTTTCAGGACTTATTCACAAATGAAGGAAATTAAATTTTCATCCCCCAATTTTTTTTTCTTTTTCAATAAAAAAAAAAACTATCTAATTACTAGAAAAGCTTTTGTTTTTATAAGATTTATTAAGGGTACTTTTGTCTTAAGAAAAAAAATCATTTTTTTTTTTTTAATGTAATAATTTGTAATATGTCTTTTAAAATTCTGCATTACTTTCATCTGGTTAAGTGATATTGTTAAGTGAAAACTATATTTACTAATCAGCAATTGAATAGCTTAATACAAAGATTTTTAAAATAATTCACTTTTTTTGTGTGTATAAGATATGTAATCGACACATTTTTGAAAGTTTGGTTAGCCATACATATCATCAGAAAATAAGAGTGATGACAATAGTAAATTGAAAGTCAGCATTCCTAAAATTAGATTATGGAAAATATTTGTCAACATCTTTAAGATTTCTGAGTACTTATAAATTATTAAAAAAAAAAATGTGCTCATGTCATTTTCTTAAATTATTTTACAGATAAAATCTCCATAGAACAACAATCGTTATGACACCACCTGTCAATGGCTCATCAATTACATAAGACATGATGATGTTGGTTAAAAACACAGTTACTTTGTTTTAAAAATCCATTTCTTTTCAAATCAGATTAATTATACTTTAGATCATCTAATTTTTCTCAAATCTTTATTTTTTTGGAGATATTTTAATGCAGGAAATTACATTATAATGAAAACCTACTAAAAAAGGGCACTAATCGGCTGTTTTAGAAAAAAATTGATTTCAATTAATATAATTTGTTTGAAATACACCAGAGTATTTTGCTTACTCGAATTAGTAAATTTAATCCTTTTTAGCTTTTAAAACAAATTAATTTTAAACATTAGATATCTAGCATTAGTGGAGATACCTAACATATAACAATTTTCTATTTTTCCAAAGTTTAACAGGATAAACTGATTAAGCAAGTAAAGAGAATTATACAACTGATCCACCATTTCATTATTACTGACATTTTCAGTATTATTAACATCTTTTATAATCTTTCCACAATACCTGTTTCTTTTTAAATTTCAGTTTTTTATTCCTTTTCATATCAGTAGTTGCTATACGCTTCACATTGGAACGTCAGTCAATTTTTTCTTTTATTTCAAGAGTTAACTTTTTCTTTCCAATTTCTATTAGTATTTATGCTTAATGGAATAACTAACAGAGGCATTTCTTTCAGAAGCCATTTCCTGTGTTAAATGTAACCAAAGCAAGCAAAATTTACAAAATCTTTTGTGACCCATTTCTGTTTCATAAATTAGTTTTGAGGCAGCAAGAATTTCAAGTACCTCTGCATAATTTTAAGAGATGGCAAATGATAAATTAACAGAACTTCAATATTATACTTGTAATCTCAAATTTCAATAGTTATAGATTTAATGCATTTATCTGAATGCGTCTTAGACCACCATTCATGATTAAGTATCATTCGTGGTCGAGTGGTCTAAGACGCACCAGATCAATTGGTGGCTTCCCCTATGTTGATAGGGGTTGCAGGTTCAAACTTGTCAAATGACACACAGTTTCATACAAAATTTATCATAAATAATCAGACTGGTAGAAATATATAAATAAATATACTGTTTGATTAAAAACAGAATATCTACTCAAATGCAAGTATCGATTAAAAATAATGTTCAAATATATATATGACAAAATGGTGATGAAAAATTCTATATAACAGGTTCTGTGCTTCAGAAAGGCTTTTTCCATACTAAATGTTTTTTTATTAATAGAATCCTTTCTGTAGATGGAGGAAATTACAAAAACATTGGTTATATAATAAAATTTGCTATGGTTAGATATTCCTCATGAAAAATGCTTATATGCTACTTGAAAAGGATTGAAGTATATAAACCTATCCAGAAGAATATAAAAAATTCAAATCATTTTTCTTTTAAATTCAAATTGTTGAATGTTTATAGTAACTTGTCATTTATATTTTATAAAAAGTACAAATGTGTTATATCTTGGATTTAACTTTATTTTGCCTTTGTTCCAGTCGGAGGAGGATAAACTACTTCAAGAAAATCTTAACTTGATGGTTGAGAGACTTTGTGTAAGCATTTTCATTTTTAAATTTTATGTGGATTTTTTTTTTTTTTTTTTGTTGTGAAACTTAAATGTATTTCATGTAATATTATTGTCTTTGAAAGATTACTTCCGAGAATTACTTGGGTCTTTCTTTTTCTCTTGATCTTCCTACGAATGATTTTCTATTTTTATAGCCAGTAATATCTCTACAAATTTATTACAAATTCAAACTATAAACTTTTGATATTTATTACTAAAATTATTGCTGCATAAATTATTTTTTAGTATAATTCTAATGTTTACATGGCCTGTTAAAATTATATATCTCATGGTTTTATTTGAGGCAGTATTTGTGGTGCAATGGTTTTCGGCTCGAAATGAGAAATTGGAGAGCTGTGTTCAAATTCCAGTTGAATTCGTTGCATTCACTTATGCGCAAATACCCTTGGGAAAGGTATGAATCCATCTCTTCTCCCTACAGTTATGGGTTGAATAGCAGGAAAAAGTGGGTTCTATAGCCTTTGTTGACAACCAGTCTACCACAGAAAGAAATGGCAACCTACTACGGGGAAAATCTTCCACCTAGTCAGTCATGGATCAACACATTCCCCACACATTTAGCCGTTTAGTAGTGAACATGTTAAACATAATGTGTGGTTTTTCAGCTATCATCTTTTATAATGGGTACTCTTGATATTTAAAATTTCATTTATTTGGGTTAAGATAATTTTAATATTTTCTCTATAAAATCTAACAGACATTAAAAAGCAATTTCTGTATTCAGTAGCTGTCAACAAAATTTAAGTAGCAATGTCAAATGCCTGTCACTTTTATAAAATGTAGTTTGTATTATCATTTTGGTGCTCTGCATTGTAATTATATGCAATTAAGAATTCTAGAATCAAAACATTTCATTGAAATTCTGTGACAAGTTCTAATAATAGTAGCTTTTAAGTAGATTATCTATTTAACCTAATTGTAAAAATATACTGGAAAGAAAATTGGTATCTCACCTTATTTTTTGATTTTTCAGGAATCTGATCAAAAGTTGTACAAACAAGCTCTCGAATGTCTCCGCACTGAGATCCGTGCTTCAACCACTTCAATGACTTCAGTTCCTAAACCTCTCAAGTTTTTGCGTCCTCACTATGGTACGCTGAAGAAAGTTTATGAAAAGATTACAGACATAGAGGTTAAGGTAATAAAACATCTTTTTATCTCTCTTTTTCCTTTTCTATACTTTGATTCAGATATTGACCTGTAAATTGTTTTTATTTGTTACTATCTCATAAAACTGTTGGCTGTAAGTGTCTTTAATTTGAAAGTAATTTCATACTCTGAAATAATGATGCCAAAATAAACCTTCACAAATTTAGTAAATATTTAAATGAAAGAATTTTTGAAGAAATCATTTATTTTACTCAATATGGAATATATTGCTTTTCAGTAAATTTTAACCTCTGCAATATTTAAATGATTTCCTTAAATATGTTTTGCACTTTCAGCGCTCATGTGCAGATATTATCTCTGTTTTGGGAATGACTATGAGTGAAGAGAGGGACAGCTTGAAATTCCGAATGTTGGGTTCTAATGAAGAAATTGGTTCCTGGGGACATGAATATGTGAGGTGAGGGACAAAAAAAGGACTTATATAACTTGATAACATAAATGTCATACCACTACAAAAGTAGCTATTTCATTATGACATTACTTGATAAGACAAGTAGTGTCGAAACAAAATAACTACTTTTGTAGTGGTATTATAACATTTATGTTAAATTCTAAATATTATTTGCTCTACTTTGTATTGAGCACTTTTTTTAAGACTAGTGTTTTTTGGATATGGAATTGTGTGTGTATATGACAGACAAGGTGTAATGGTTTTAACTTTTTTATGTAATTTTTCATGTAATCTTATTTTTTTCTTTTGAGGACATAAATTATATAAAAATTGTCCAAATGTTTTGTTCATTCAAGCGCTTTCGGTTATACTTTTAGACATTTTCAAGGATAAGTGATATTTTGCATGTAATAGAATGTATGTGGTGTTATGTACCAAACACAGTAAGCACATTGCTAGCATGTTCGTAGTTGATATTATTAAGTGTTAGGTTTTTCTTTTTTATTAATAAAACCTCCATTATTTTTAGTCTTTTTTTTTTTTTTTTTTTTTTTTTTTTGCATGCGGATGATGCTATATGTGTGTTGTTGACAAGTATGTCCCAGATAGGGTTTGGTAGGTTTCCATGTGTGTTTAAGTGAGATCAAATTGAGCTCCATTGAGATATATATATATATCCTTATACACAAATGTTCCTATAGATAAATGCTTAAATCAATTAAAAAAAACACTTAACAAAAATAATATTATCTCTACCCACACAGAAAATCATAAAACTATGCTATCTAATTACTAAACAATGTTTTTTCACTTTTAATGACCACTTCTATAGACAAAAATTTGGTTTACCAATGGGATCGCCTCTCAGCGGCGTTCTCGCTTGTTTATTTTTAGGATTTCTGGAAAGAGATTATTTCAAAAACATTTTACCACCAAATTCCTCCTACTTTAGATATATAGACGACTCTCTTCTAATCTACCCAGAAACTACTAACATAGCAGATTTAGTCGACAAACTTAATAACATTGAACCTACTATAAATTTTACCTTCTAAACTGAATGTAATCATACTCTTCCTTTCCTAGATATCATATTACACAAAAATAACAACAAACTCGATTTTGACATCTACAGAAAAGCTACCAACAAAAACGACCTAATAAATTTCTACTCCAGCCAATCTTCCAAAATCAAATCTGGTATTATTATAGGTTTCTTTTTAAGAGCACTAAGAATATGCAGCCCCCAATATTTAACAAAAGAAGAAAAATACATAGAAAGCACATTTAGAAATTTACATTACCCATATCATTTCATGCAAAAAGAAAGGCACATAATATATACAACCACAACAAAAGAAACACTGTTAACAATAATAATCTAAACAATAACAAATACATCATAATACCAACCAATTCCATTACATCCAATATCCAAAACAATCTATCACATATAAAAAACACACACATAGTAACAACTACTTCAAAAACTATTATGGACATTGTGAGATCTAAAAATAACAAATCAAAATGACGAACAAACAGGTGTATACCGAATAAATTGCCGGGACTGTTCCTCCATCTACATCGGAGAAACAAGTAGAAATTTAAAAAAAACGTATATATGAACACAAAAGAGACATCACTAATAATAATCTAACCAATGCATTAGTGATTCATAGAAAAAAATTCAACCACAGTTTCGATTTGAAAAATGCCACACTAATAAAAAGAGTGGACAATTCAGAAGGAAGATTCTCGAGAGTGCCGCTATCCAATACTACCAAAACATCAATTTGTGCCCCGGATTTTTCCCAATCTCACCATTGCTTGTGGAAACTATATTGAAACAAACTAAAATGAATGGTGGTAATTTCAAAGAAAACGGTTGATTTCCTTTTTTCATTCTAAAATCTCGTGCTTTTGCACTGCACGTAGGGGAGTTCTGGAACATACTGAACACACAGAATGGACAATTTTCAAAGAAAACTAATAAATTCCCTTCATCTTAACGTCACGTGACTTTGCAATTACACATGAAGAAATTCTAAAAACTGAAATATTCCATTAATTTTTTGAAATGATTTGTGAGCATATTTGTAGTTACCAACACTAATTTTGTTTATAGGTACGTAATTTAGAATAAAGCTCATTTCGTCTTTCTGCCTTGTGCCACGGACGAAACGCGTAGGCGATTTAAAATAGTTTTCCTCTTGTTTTTATTTTATTTAATCATACTGTCCATGATCTTGGATTAAAACAAAGTATATTTTACATACATATATATATATATATATATATATACACACACACACACACACACAGATTAAACTTTCTTAGTTTTTACCCATATTTGAGTAGACACTGCATTTTCTTCTCTCTTTTATGCAATATTTATTTCACCAACTGGTCTGTGTGCTTGAAAACTTATTTTGAAAACTTTGCAGAAGAAGAAGCAGCTTTGATCGCTCGGCTACAGAGTTTCATGGTCAAGCAAAGTTCTATTTGCCTTAAAGTACATTCACTCATTCAGATTTTCTCAAAAGCCATATCTGCTCAGTTTTGTATACTGAAATATAAACAAAGTAACTACTAAAGAATTAATGTATTTTATTTTTTTGGTGTAACATATTTTTATTACCTTAAATATTGTTTTTAGTCAATACCCATAACAGAGTAGCAGCTCTTTTTATTTATCTTATTTTAACAATGTTTGTTTTATCTACTGAACAGCACACTTGAAAAAAGTTGAAGCTGTGCCCTACAACATAAATCAAATCTCTATCCCCCCTTCCCCAACACACACACACACACACATACTTTGCAATACCAGTTAGAGCATGTCGGATCAGTCACTAGTTTCTCCTGCAAATGGAGGACTTGGTTTAAATTCTGCTGGATGGCACATTTCCTTAGGTTTTCCCAAGTGTGCAAACCAGACAAAATAAACACTTTTATTTATTTATTTTAAAAAAAACTGTTTAAATATGGGTATAAACTATGGACTTCTACTTGGCTCTGTCTCTTGTCGCTCTCAATATTTTTCCTCTTGGTATCTCTCCCGAATCTCGCTTCACCATCCATTTGCTCAGACCTATCAAGTATGTCCCGCGCTGCTTTCCTCTGTCTCTCTTTCCTTCTATTCGTCCTGTGAGCATTAAATTCTCCAGGCCCTCCTTCCTTGTTACGTGTCCCAGAAATCTCATCTGTCTCTTCCTGATGTTAAGTGAGTTTTCGTCTCGTTTTCATCCTTTCCAATACCTCATCATTAGTCACCTGCTCAGTCCATGGTATCCTCAGCATCCTTTCTGTAAAGTATTAATATTGAATTGAAAAATAAATTGTTATATATTAAAAAATACATAATAGCTCTTGTATATTACATTGAGCACTGTTTTATTAGCATGAAAAAAATATTTGTGTGTGTCATATTGCTCTGGATAATATCCATTGATCTCTCTATTTTTATCTATTCAATATTTTATATTAATTTAATTTTTATTATTATTATTATTCTCTCTATTTTTACAGGTTTGTCATTATTTCTTATATATAAAATACATTGAGAGCAAGAAAAGATTGTCATAATCAAGATAGTAGTTTTGAGTTAAAGAATTGAAATGTAATTGGGCAATAATTAAAAATTTAAAATGTAATGTTCATGTGATAGATTGTAGGACATGGCTTGGAACCTTTATTAAAATATATCAAGCAGATTTGTCAAGTTTACTCATCTGAGTGTAGAAACTTGAGCAATACATTTAATTATAGAACATTGCTTTGATAGTTCAAATGCAGGGCTTAAGTTTCAAATCCCTCATTTGGATTTGAGACAAGTATTTAACCACTTTTCTAAACTGGCATCCTGGTTTCAGTCACTTTCCTACTGCCTCAATGTAGCTTCCCTGTGCCTTTTCTATAACTACTTTCATGGTAATTGTTCTAATGAAATTTCCTCTATCATATTTAGACTTTATGAATTTGAGTACAGTACTAGATTGGCAGCAAGGTTTCACCATTTTGCAGTTAAAATAGCTCGATGTAACCATTTTCTTCTTGTGTTTGACACTCTCCCAGTTATAAATTCCTAGCCAACTTTGATCTTAAAAAGTGCTGTGTCAGTTGTTATCGTGTCTTCCTGTTCTTTTGTTCTCTCACCTTAATAGTGTTTTCTTTTTTTCATGCTCTAGGAAACCGTTGCATTCTAGTAGATTTATTTCCTGGCTTGGGGTGAAATGATGATTTTAAAAAAAAATTTAAAAAAATCAATATGCTTTTCATATCCACTAACAAATATAATTAAAATGCTTATAGAGGTCACTATAATCTTAAGGGGAGGTAACTTCATGTTTAAAAATATTAAGTTACCTCCCTCGAATCTCCACTTATTACAGATTTTTTATTTTATTTACTGTGAATCCTCTTTTGCCGTATTCAATTTAATAAAGTCATAACTTTATAATCAAATAACGGCACATACTTTCTCTAAGCAGTTAAGAATTTCATTATTACAAAAATAATTATTTGATATGCTTATTTGAATTTCTTTCAGACACCTTGCTGGAGAAGTCATTCAAGAATGGCATGATACAACAGAAAAAGATGCTGAAATGAGAGAAAAATTGATTGGGTTAGCCAAAGAGATTGTACCTTATCATATGGAACACAATGCTGAAGCTGAAGCCTGTGATCTTCTCATGGAAATTGAACAACTTGACCTTCTTGAACAGCATGTCGACGAAAATGTCTACCAGAGAGTTTGTCTTTATCTCATCAGGTAGAAGAACCATTTTGTTTATTTCACTAAAATAACGATTCAAGTCTGGCATTTACCTTGCAAACAAGTTACTCTCTTTTCACATTTTTTTATCTTTTGCAACTGATGAGTTGTAATATTGGATTTGAATTGAAATCATTCTCTCTCAACCCATCTGTACTACTTTGAGATGTTGTTTTAGGGAATTAAATTAGTAATAAGGTTGTTTTGAAATTCTCTGTGGTTCACTATTATCACCCTGTATTATCCTCCTGTTTAGTAGGTATTCGTACACAACTTGTTAAAAAAGTATTGCATTAAATATTTTTGAAGTTTTAATTTTGGTTTCAATTGTAAGTAAAATTAATTTGAAGAACAGCTCAGGTCTAGCACCAAAATTAACAAATTATTTTGTAGGTCTATTCAAGTATGGGAGACCAAAAATGACAAAAACAATTTTTTTTGTGTGTGTAAGCTGTGTCACCAATTAAGATTGTAGGAAGATTAATGCATTAACTCAATGAAAGACGATAAAATCCCACTTGCTTTTTAAAAAAAAGTATACTCTGTGTAATTGATTTTCCTTGACTTTTCACTTTTCAATTATAAAATCATTATTATTTAATAGCACCATTTTAGAAGTATCCACATAAAAAATTTAAAGCACCAAAATCTTTTTTTTTGCATAAAAGTTTACTCTATTTTTTTTTTCTTTCAAAAAATAACTAATGAAAATGAATAAAAACTTTCCACAAAAGTGTTTGTTTATATTTTTTTTATTTAATTTGAAATTGAAGGTTTAAATGAAATTTTAACTAATTGATCCAGGAATTTCACTTTTATGCAAATATGAATATTTTAGTGTTCATGTAAAAATAAAGAAATGAACAAGTACCAAAAATTTTATTGGTATTCTATAATAGATGATTTTTGGTAAATTTTTAAAATCCCGGTGTAGTTTGCCTACAAGGTGCAAAGGATAAATTATCACTGAAATTGCACAAAAATAAAAATACTGACATCTCATTTTATCAGATACATTTTCCAATATTACTCAAAAATATCTTGAAATACGAAAGTAAATTTATTCAATAAAATCCCCGTTGCCTTCAACCATGACCTCCAGACGACTTCAAAATCTTCTGCAACACTTCTGGACAGTTTCCTTGTTTAAGTTGTTGAATGCTGTCATAATTCTTGCCTTCAGTTCATCTTTGGTGTTAAAAGGACTTTTCTTGGTCTATCATTCAACTGTGCCCCACACATTAATCAAGGGATTGCAGTTTAGGTAGTTAGATGACCAGATGTAAGGGTTGATATGGTCATAGAATTTTTTGACAGCCATGACAGTTCTTCTGCTGGTAGTTTTCCAAGCTGCCATACCTTTGTAATCACAATTAGACTCCTCTAACTCCTTCAATATCTAAAATGTTTGTAATAGAGGTTCTGGCACAAAATTCCAAGCAATGCAGCACAATGTTTCCTAATTTCTGGCAGAGTGAATTGTGTTGTGGTGCTCTTTTTCTCGTTGACGGTGCCCAACTGACACTACTATATTGTGCAGTCAACAAAAACAATGCACATTCCTGAAAGTAAAAATATAAAATTAAGACAATTTACACATCACACGCTGTATTACCACTTTTATAATTTTTATATCATCATTTTCTCCAATCTTACAAATAGATTATAATTAAATGTTTTTGTCTCATTTGAGGCATTATCATTATTTATGTTCTGACTAATGTCTTCATCATTTTGTTTTAAAAAAAAAAAAAAAATGAAAAAGTCTCTTGTCTAATAGATTTTGTTTGACTTTACATTTCTTAATTATAAAATCGTCATTTTTAGTAATACCATTTTATAAATATCCACATCATATAATAAATAATTTTAAAGTTTTAATTTTTTTTTTCTTCATGTTTCTGACCTTCTTCAAACTTCTGTCAATCTGGATAACCTTCAGGGAATTTCAGACTGAAACCTTTATTTAATCTACAAGATATTCTTAGATATATACAGTAGGACAAGAACAGTCTACTCTTATTGATGAGATAAGGAGTTCAGTTTGAAATTCCCTGAAGGTTACCAGGATGGCACAATGGCTGAAATGCTGGTATAATAACAAAGGAAAGATGAGGACAAAGGTTTGAATGTAAATAATGTAAAACTTACAGATTTTGCTTTTCATAATGTCATCAATTATTAGATAAACAAAATTTACAGCATGACCTTTTATTATCTTCATTTCTGAAGAGGTAATGAGTAACATAAGAAACTCACAAGTATTATATGTAGTATAAAACTTGACTTGAATTTGGACTATTGATTGGTAATACTATTTTGTAATCTTAAGGCTTCATTCATAATTTCATAAAGAAAATTATTAAAACTTCAACTCTTTTCATCTTATATGCTATAATAATATTTTTTCATCTATTTAAGTGTTTTTTTTTTGTTTATTTTTTGCATTTTTTTTTTTTTTCTCTTTCACTATAGTTAAGTTTAGCTTTTTTTTTTTTATATCTTTGTGCCTTTTACTAAAACTAGTTCTTAAAATTTTTTTACTTCGACTTTGTAAGTTCCCTTTCTATTGAACTTAGTCTGACAGTAATAAGGATAAAATTTATTTGACACAAGTATGAAATACATTAAATTTTAGTATGCTATTAAATTACTGTGTCCATTTTTATATGCTGATGATTTTCAGATAAAATTTTGTAACCTGCTAATATAGCTTTGTAGCTAGCAATTTAAGTGTTAGGATTCAATCTGAATTATACTTTGTTTCCTAAAAGTGTTTGTAAAACCTTTTCAGTTGTGTTCCCTATGTACCCGACCCTGAAAACACCACCCTTGTTCGCAAAGCTGTACATCTATATCGCAAATTCAAGCAACATCCACATGCAATGCGCTTTGCTATGCAGCTCAATGATATAGAATTAATGAAGGAAATCTTCTACGAATGTGATGATTTGTAAGTAATTCCTTTTTATCATTTCTTCTGTTAAGGGTAGAATCATGATCTAAAAGATATCTACTACATTTTCATTTATACTTAAGAAATAAATGTTCTCTTACCTTTTCTGTTATACTCTATGTACTTTTTAAAATTAGAATGTGCTAAACATGAAACTTCATGGATGGGCTGACTAAAGGAGCAATGATCTAGAGCTGTGAAATCTTACATGCATTAATTTCAACTCTTAATAATAACTAGCATCACTCCTTCATAGTAAGCCTATGAACTTTTCAGCCTGCCCTCATACTTTGCACAATAATTTCAGAATGCTTTCTCTGGTGTAGTTAGGAAAATACTAAAATGAAATTAAAATGATAATTTATGAAAATTTAATTTTCTTTGGTGCATATACCACATTGGAAAAAGAATTGCTAACGTGATGTTTTAAACTGGATGTAACAAATTGTTGCAAAATCTCTTTTTAAATATTTCTAAATATTTTTGTATCACTTGCTCAAAAACCTCTCTCAGCAAATATGCAAAAATACTTGAAGACATTTTTAATCTCAATTGAATTTTCCTATTTAAAAGTGGATAATTTTTTTTTTTTTAATTAGGTTAATGCAGAAACAATTGGCTTACATGTTGGGTCGTCAGCAAACATATATGGAACTTGATGAAAATACACCAGAGTTAGATGAACTTAAAGATATTATGTCCAATACACATCTTAATACCAATTTCTTAGTCCTTGGCAGAGAAGTAAGTAGCACTATTTTTATCAGATTTTTGTAATAAATACATTAAAACTGGTTTAATATATTTTTACCTGACTTAATTCTTAATTTTCTCTTAATAATTTTTAGATTCTTTTTTTTCTTTCTTCCAAAATTTCTCATTTAATTTTGGAATGAAAACAACCCACATTAATTATGAAGTCTTGTATTATATAAAGTATTTTTTATTTATTTCCCATTACAGTTAGATATTTTAAAACCTAAAGTACCTGAAGATATCTACAAAACAAGCTTGGAACCAAACAGTAAGTATCACTTTAACAAAGTTTTTCTTCCTCTAAAAATGTTTATAAAGAGATTAGGTTTTTTCCTTAATTTATTCAAACCTCATATAACTAAGATTCATTAGATACTTCATCCTTAAGTAACTTCTTTTACTTTTTGTACACTGCTATATATTAGGAATGTTTGACTTATCAATGCTAACATCTTTAAAAATAAACTGACTCAAAATTAACCTGATACTTATTTTAAAATTCATTACTTTAACATTCATCACTTATGGTTATAAAATGTGCTTTTACAGGAACTACAATTGGATCTGGTAATGTTGATTCTGCGAGACAAAATTTAGCAGCTTCATTTGTGAATGGATTTGTTAATGCTGCCTTTGGTAAAGACAAACTGATTATGGAGAGTAAAGACTGGCTTCACAAGAATAAGGATCATGGTAACAATTACTTTTATTTAACTAATTAATGTTTTTATTTAAATCCTTACATAGTTTGCCTACAATTTTTTTTTTTTAACTGCATGATGTTTTGATTTTATATTTGAATGTGCATCTCTCCCACCTGTTTTCCTTCTTTTTTTTTCTTTTTTTTTTTTTTTTTTTTTTTTGCCTTACTAGATCCTACAATAATTATCTGTACTACAGTATTTTGCAAGATTTTACTAAAGAACATGTTAAAATGTAGAATAAATTAAGAAAATATTTTTGTCTTCTATGAAGAGAGATTGTACTTTTTTAATTGTTTTTGTATAGCCATGATTATGAAAACACACATTGAAGAGATGATATAAAATGATTCTGAAGAATTATTTTGAAGTTAATGTTGGTCTTTGTTTTTATTTCTTTTAGGAATGTTAAGTGCTACTGCTTCTCTTGGTCTGATTCTGCTGTGGGATCTGGATGGTGGCCTTAGCCAAATTGATAAATATCTCTACTCGCATGAAGACAATATTAAGGTATTTTAGTTGACAAACCAATAGGATTTGTCTTTCTTCTAAAGCATAAAAGATGAATTTGATTTTTTTTTTTAAATTAACACTACCTATTAGCTATGAACAAATAAAACACTTTAAAAATAATTTTTAAACAAAAATAAGTGATATTTATTTTATATTTTCTCTTTTTTGAATTGTTTTTAAGGCATTGTGAAATCTCAAAAATAACTCATCTATTCTTGTTTTTTTTATTTTTATTTTATAGGCTGGAGCTCTTCTGGCTTGTGGTATTGTCAATTCTGGCGTTCGCAATGAATGTGACCCAGCCAAGGCTTTATTAGCTGATTATGTTAGAGACCAAAAACCAATCATGCGCATTGGTTCCATAGTTGGGTACGTTATTTACATTTATAATTCCACTAATGTGAACCTACTTTCCTTGATCTTTAATCTTTTAGTCCTTGAATACATATTTTAGGGATTAACGTTAAAAATAGCTGGAAGTATTAAAACTAGTTGCTTTAGAGTTTTCATGTTTCTAGTTTAGACAAAAATTATTACTTAACAGTTGATGACCATTCTAATGTTAAATATCAATAACTTAGCAATATTTTTAACATGAAAATTTTTGAAAGGATTCAAATGAACTCCTTTATATTTTGACATTTTTTCATATCTATAGCTTTTTCTTAAAAGACTGTCAGTGTTAATATGTCAATACATTTTATAGTTTAGCAAAACAATTCAAAACTAGCATAATTTTGTAACTTTTAAAGAGAATAAATTGCAATAATTTAATTTATATATGTTTAATATTTAAAAAAGTAATGGATTTTTATTTATTAATCCAATATTTTTATTACTTTTAGAATTCCACTAAAAATACTGTTTAAAGTAACAAAAATATTTAGCATTGTAAGATTTAATTTATTTATTTTATTAATTTCAGGTTAGGTTTGGCTTATGCTGGTTCCAACAGAGAAGATGTAATCAATCTTCTTCTTCCTGTTCTTGGAGACACGAAAACCACCAATGAAGTAAAGACTAATAACTTTTTCTCTTTTTTTTTTTTTTTAAAGCTACATAGTTCAGTGATTAACATAAATCCTTGGTTTATTTGATATTGAATTCTTTGTTTATCCTTGTTAAAAATTAAATTCACTGTTTAAAATTTATAGCACAAATAATTATTATCAGTCAGTTTTTATAGTATTCAATTTTTATTTTTTTCTTTGGGTGATTTTAATTATGCATGTCCATAGCTTTAAACATACAAAATCATTCTTTTTTTCTTTTTTTTTTTTCTATTTAATCTTTATTTCCTTATACCTGTCTTAAAAACTTGCAGGAATATACCTAAATTTTTGTGTATTACATTGATTTATGTTTTTATAAAATGCTATTATACCTTTATTTATTTATTTATTTATATATATATATATATATATATATATATATATATATATTATAAATTATGTTTTAGAATATGTACATAATTTCTTCTATATATGTCCTCTTCTCTACAATCATATGGTTGTTTCAGTGTTTGTACTTCCGAGGATGTTTGAGTCTAAACACTGAAACAACCATATGATTGTAGAGAAGAGGACATATATAGAAGAAATTATGTACATGTTCTAAAACATAATTTATAATAAATATTCATAGCTCTATACATCATATATCGAGCGCTGTTTTAAATTAATGTTTTGGACGGAAAAAATTTTTTTTTCTCTCCTCATTCTATACTCACTCCGATATATATATATGAATCTCCTCTTACTATAAACGTTATATTTAATGGGTACATGACTTACAAGTGTTCATATGCAGGAAAACTAAACAAAATTTAGAACATTTTTTTTAATACCCACTAAATATGTTTATAAGAAACTGTTGAATTTTTTTTTCTTTTTTTTAAATCCCTTAATTACTTAAGATATATAAACCTTATGAAACTCTGTAATTAAGCTTCAATAAGTATCAATTTTTATTGTTTGATACTCAATATATATTTCTAAAAGAAGTACTTCCATTAATATGTCAATCATTTTTGCTCTGTTTTCAGGTGATTGGTATGGCTGCTTTGTCTTGTGGTTTGATTGCAGTTGGAAGTTGTAATGCCGATGTTTCTTCCACAATTATTCAGAAAATGATGGAATGGCCTGCTAGTGAACTCAAAGATACTTACACCAGATATTTGTCTTTAGGTCTTGCACTTACATATTTAGGTAAATGCTTTTATTTATTGAATTGTTGTCATCTCATTCTTGTAATTCCAAAATCTGTAATCATCAATACTCCTTCCAATATACATTTTGCCCTGGGTATGATGATAAACTATTTTCAGCAGCAAGGCCTCTGATTGGGAGATTGAAGGTTTTGAGGAGTATGGAACCACCTCTTTAATTGATATTCACAGATCCCCCCATGACCCAGGGTGTTTGCACCTGTTATGCTCACCGCTATGGGCAAATAATGACCCCCTACCACCACAACTACCCCATTAAAAAATCAACAGTGCATTTTTATAGGAAAATGACAATACAACACTGCAAAAATATATTTTTATAGTAAAATTACCAACAATTCTAAAAAATATATACTTTTAATCTGAAAGTACAAAATTTGTAATTGAAAGCATAAAATAACATACAAAATATATAGATTTCAGCATTAAATGATCCATGGAGGTTGATATGTCACTAAACAAAATCAACCAACCATTACACATTAAATATTTAATAAAATATTACATTACATGTAGGTTTCAAAAATATTATTATAGAGTGAACTAAATTTAACATTGCACCTTCTAACAAAGATAGGTGTTGCTAAGATTAAAATAGTAAGTACTTTTCAGTTGTCATAGTCTTATCTAAATTTTTTTTCTATGTGATTAATTGCTTGGAATTTTGCCACTTTTTCAATAAATAATGCATTTCACATTTTCCCATGAAAATTCTTAATCTTTTTTTAACTCCCTTGATACTACTGGTTACAAGATTGTTTTGAAGATCTATAACTTTGTAAAAGATTTCTGGCATCTTTACTGATCATGTGACTGATGTTAATGCTGCATATGGCAATACAGTATTAACCAATTGTGGGTCCAATCTGGTGTTCTCAGACTGTAAGCATGTGAAAATTGTGGCCACATTTGGATGATTCTGGTCCTAAAGTGTTAAAGACAAAATGATTTTGTTACTATTTGTAACCAAAAATAAACAACTTATCATTTAAAAAATTTTTCTCTATACTTTGTTTTTTGTGCTATCAATGTCTCGTATTTTTCTTATGCATTAGAATACAATAATAGTGACATGTAATCTTGCATATTTTAAAGATTGTTATGCTGAAAAAAATTGTAAACTAGTTTTACTTGATCCTACTTTTATTGGTATTTGTCTATATTTCTGAGATGAGGTAGTATTTACATTATTCGGACCATTGTCCTCCTCTTCATTGCCATTTGTACGATATTTAATAATAGATCATTCTATTTGTCTATACTTCTGAGATGAGGTAGTATTTATAGTATTTACATTATTTAGACTATTGGTTAGTTCCTGACTTGACTCTTAGAGTTGTCAGTTCAATGCCAGGCTACAGCAGTAGTGAACTAGTAACCTGCAGGGTACAAAGAGATAACCCCTGACTTCCAATCAAGGCTTCCCACAAGGAATGGAGTTCATATACCCTAGTGATCGTAATAAAGGGTTCAGTTCAAAATTCCTAGCACCTGAAGAAGGCCAGAGCATACAACGGCCGAAACTGTGTACAAATGTCAACAAAGATGAGGAGACTACTTTTATTTTTGTTTTGAAATATTGCTTATAAATGACTCTTTTTTTTCTATTAATTCTAGGAAAACAAGAAGCCGTTGAAGCTACTCTTGCTGCTTTGGAAGCAGTTGTTGAACCATTAAAATCTATGACTCAGATGTTAGTGGATATTTGTGCTTATGCTGGTATGTACTTTGCTTCTTTTTCTTTTTTTTCTCTCTCTCTCTCAAACCTTCTCTTCGCTGCATTCATTTGCTCTAATGCTTTCAGACTCTAAGCAGTGAGAAATAAAATTGTGAGAATTGCGTTTTTAAAATCTCTCTTAATTTGAATAAATTAGTAAGCATGAAGGTAATTACACCATAAACAGGGTTTTTGTTTTTTTGTTTAATAGTAGGCATTGGAACTATTTTTCTTGGTTGTACATCAAAAGGTTGAATGAAATAATAATAATAATTCATATCCTGACTTGGCATTTCAACTTCAGTCAATTTCTCATAGCTGTAGTTTCTCTCAGTCTTTTTCTACAAATATTTTCATGGCAACTGCTCTGAAGAGTTCCCCCCACCCCCACCCCCATGTAAATTTAAGCTAACCTTTTTTGTGTTAAGTGCAACTGCCACTTCTACTTGAAGAGTTTCTTTTCTTGTACTTCCCACCTTCCATTTACTTGTTTCCCTGATAGCTGCAACATCAATTATCATCTATCTTCTTGAATCCCATTCATCTTTTTATCATTTCTTCAATATCCACTGTAACCCCCTGCACACTAGTGGCAGTCACACTTTGTTTGGGGTGAAATGATTATAAAAATATATCTGGTTGGAAGGTAAGTTATTGCAGTTTGTAGAACATTAAACTTCTTTAGAAACTGAAAACTTTCAATCAGGTAATTTAGCATGTCATTACTGATTGATTTGATGCAACGAACAAAAGTAAATTTGAATTAAATAGATTGATTTCAGATTCAGAGATGTAAAAATCCTCATTGCAATTTTAATGTTTGAAATTAGCTGTTTAAATTGAGGAAAATCAAATTTTCATTTATATCTTAGAATTTCGACATACCTTTTGTATCAAGACGGTATTTTACCTAATAAATGCATTCAAATTTTTCAGAATCATAATAGAATCATAAATAGCAAATTATTCTTGGTCAATTTGTACTTTTTGGAGTTGGTAAATTCTTATAAATAACTGCAATAAATGATGATCAATTGAACTTCTTTTGAAGCCACCTGACCTGCATTTATTAGCTTCTGATTTACTCACTTTTTTATCTACTGTTTCTAAAATAGTGCTTAGAAAATAGCCTTTAAACATTTTTCTTAGATTTTTCAAGTAAATGTTGACAGTAGATTATCTAAAGGATTTTTTATCAACATTATGACTGACCAACTGATTTTCATTCGCTAAATATTACATGCATTTCTACCAGCCTTTTTCTTTTTTTGTGAATAAATTGGCTACGTTTTCAGTGACTATATGAATAACTCGGCTATTAAAACTGAACACTGCACATTTATGTTGTTTATCAGCATCTAAATATTTCTGAATCTTGTAAACACAATTTCATAAAATTTCTTTATTTCTATAATTAAAAAAAAATTAATTTTAAAGAAATGTTATCAAATTAAAAAAAGATAGTTAAGTTATATGAATTATTTGCTTATTGCAAATATGATTTGTTTCATAAACTTGATGTTACTTAAAAAAAATATGCATTCTTTTCCTTGTGTAAATAGTATTAAATTTCTGGCTTTACTACTTGGAAAATTTATTAACCAGTTTATTTTGTCAATGACAACTATACTATTTTACACTTATTTCTAATATGTACCTATTGTTATTAATATTATTTGCTAATGACAGAATGAGGAGTATTTTTCAGAACTACTTACATTAAAATGAATAGAATATTCTCTTGATATTATCAGGAACTCATTTATACATTTTTCCATTAGCAGACATCATATGTCAAGTATAAAGAAAAAAAACAATTCTTAGCTTAGAACAGTGATTATCAAACTATTTTTTTTTTTTTTTGTGACAAAGTTTTAAGTGCCTTTTGCAGCCTTATGCCAGATTAGACTGTAACACTATATTTAGCAAGGCCGGAATGGAAGAAATAATATTAGTTTCTATCATGAATTATTACAGATCAAACGGAAGAAACTATATTTAATTGTATTATTAAATTTTATAGATCAAAAAGAACCAATTGGATAATTTTATTCTGTTCCAAAATGAACAGAGGAAAAAAAGAGGAAGATTGTAAACAAGCTGAAATAAGTATTGTTTTACCCAGAATCTAACCAGCTGGGTCAGACAAGGTCATCGAATCTGGCAGCCATTTTTGACAAGTGGAAGCAGCATAACAAGAGAGGTTCAATTGTTGTTTTTGACAGCACAGCTGATACAAGTGAAAATTCTATTGTTTGTATTTTTCTAACAAATTCGCGCAGAAAAAATGAATTATGTGTATTCATTCATCTTTGACGAATGCAAAGGTTAAATTTGTTATGAGAAATAACTAAATTGAAATTTCCCTGAGAAAGGAATCGGAAGCATAAAGGTTCTGCCCGAAACGGGTAAAGAGAAAATAGTCTCATTGGTTACTCAATTGACTGTGCCAAAAGGAAAGAAGACAAAAAGTAACTCCACCCCAAAGCTGGGAGCGAGAATGATTTCAATGGCTGCAAGGGCCAAAAAGTAGATTTACATAGACATCCAATGTCCATCATGCCCCATACCAATAAAGCAGGGACAAACATAAAAACAGTCCTGTAGGGGCCAAAAAGCCAGTTGAGACCCAGCTTGGATCGAAAAAAAACATCTTACCACTGTCACTAGCTTTGCCCACCACACACAAAGACAGTCCTTCGGCAGTTTTCATAAAGCTTCAATATAAAACGAAATGCAGACATTTTGAATCGCCACAAATGTAAAGCTCTGATTGGAGTGAAGTGATATCGCCACATTTGAGTTAATGATAAGAAGAAAAACGCTTCGCAAATTACTACTTAAAGAAATTGGTTGAAACTTCCATTCCGTTGCCAGCTTGATAGGAACAGGGTTTGGGTAGAAGACGATTGGTGATTGTTTACTCTATTTTCTTTTTGTGTATAAAGACTTTTCTACAACTGATTCAGGCGTCATTCTAATTATTTTTGGTTGCATTTTGTTTGCCTAATTGTCCACGCATCCAGCTTGGTTTGACTTGGCAGAGAGACATCTAGCGAGAATTCCACGGGACTTCCTTGGGATCAAAGTTCACAATGTGGGCAAGGAAGATCACTGTTGAAAGAGTCAACTTGAAGACCAGCTACTGAATCGACACCGTCAACAACCAGCTGCGGGAGGCATCACAGACTAAGTTTAGTAAATATCTAGAAGTAAGAGATATGGTGAAGATTATCAGTTTTATTTCTTTATTAAATGTATCTCTTTTAGAGTGTAGAAAGTAATAATCTTTTACAAATCAGAGGGTGTAAACAAATTATCTTGGTTAATTTAATACTAACATTATTTTGAAAACAAGTCCATGTTTGAACACCTAATGACAGTGTGGAAAATTGTTGGCTGAAATATTACATTTGTCATGTTTTTGTTTTTTCCAATAACTGAACATCTAATTCACTAACAAATGTTTTGTATTATTCTAGGCACTGGAAATGTACTCAAGATTCAACAATTATTGCATTTATGTTCAGAGCATGATGATACAAAAGACAATGTAAGTTAATAGAAATTCTTGGATAAAGTTTTTCTCTATTATGATTTGCTTATGACATCTTTTACTGACAGTAATTTGTCATCATTATTTTTGATAACCTAAATTACTATACTAGGTTTAAGTATGTAAAGTTGTTTCTTGGATTGAGGGTAAATTACGAATGAAAACACTCTCAAACTCTGGTTCATTACTAAAAAGTAAATAAATATCAAGCTACAAAATAGTCCAGTTGATTTTTCACTTGATTTAGAAAATCTGTTGTACTCAGTACAAAAAGCTGGTGTTTGATATATGTACTGACACCAAAAATTACATTCATAGCTTTCACCAGTTTTTGAGCATTTTAAGATCATCTGAACAAAATGTACAGAAATACCTAATTTTCAACAGGTTATTGTTTACAAACTGACTTCAAAATTTTACTTAATAAAATTGTAAAAAATTACAAAAAAGGAGAAATCAGTGAATCTTATACCATTTTTAGGTCATGATTTATAAAAACAAAAAGGAATTTGTAAAGCTTTTAGTAGTTAATTTAACTACTTTCCACACCTTGTGAACGTATCGATAAATTTAGTAACTCCAATGTTATTCTATTCATTAGAACCTCTTGCAGTTCATTATTTGAAAAACTTTTTGCAAAAGTAGATTCACAACCTTCATTTTTATGGTAGGTTAGTCAAATTTGACTAATGCATCAGAGTTGAATGTAATTTTTTTTTCTTTTTAATCTCTTCTCTGGTGGCTCGATTTTTCTGAAATAAAAAAAAAAAAATTTTTGTGCTGTAAATTTTTAATGCAACATATATCTTGGTTGATTGTTAATTTATTCTCTGGATCATGCTGAAGATGTATGGCTGTTGGTTATGGAATTTATCCCTTTTAATTTCAAACCAGTTAATTGCATATATTTCAATTATAAATTTTATAAGGCTGTACAATTTATCATAAAGTACTGGTGGATAAGCAGCTCTGATTCATAAACACATTAACCTGATAGCTTAAGTTCAGCATCTTAATTGATTTAGAGACCCAATTTTCTAGGTAGCAAATTTAGGGTTTGCTTTCCCCTCGAGAAATTCATGCTGCATATTCTAAGAGCAGTCTTTGGTCACCACTTAAATCTTCCATTGCCCCTGCAGTCAGATTTAAGTTTTCTAGAGGACCACTGATAGTTTTGAATGCTACCTGAGAATCATTTCTGCAAAGTTTCTCTAGAAGACCAATAAAAGTAGTAGGGTTTTTTTGTAGTTCCATCAATGTACTTAAAACAGCTCTTTTGATGAAGTGAACAGCAAATGGTGTGTAACTTTTAATTTTTTTTTTCTCTGCCCTAATGTCGAGTTGCATCAGCATAAACATCACTTTAGTACTATGAAATCATAAAGAATGAAACACATCAAAGGAAAACTTTTCAACTTTTTTGTTGCCTAAAATTGTTCTTGCTAAATAAAAATTCATTTTCCCAAAATATGCTGTACCAAACAAGGATAAAATCCTAGTTAATTCACACTGCAAATATAACTTATCTTAAATTTGTATTATCACTAATACTATTCTAGACCCTTTATACATTTTTTAAACATTTTAGTAAATCTCAACAAAAATATCTCTCCTTAATTGCATTTTTTTCCTTTCAACATATTAAGACAAATGTCCTGTCATGTAACAAACAATAGTGGTTTATTAGATCTGAAAACATTTTGTTAATGAGCTGTAAAATATTAGGTTTCCAAGAATGTTATTCCTTAATCCGTGTATATAAATAACTTTACATATCTGAATGTGCTATTGAATTTTTTTTAAATGTGTGTGTGTGTGTGTGTATATATATATATATATATATATATATATATAATCAAATAGACAAGCTTAAGAGTAATCTTGCACTTGTCGGCATATCTTAACATTTGACTCTGAATAGGTGTAGAGAAGCAAATGCCAGAATGTTATCAAGATCTTTGAAACTAGTCAGATTGACTGGCTATGAGAAGCAAGAGCCAGGACTATGGCATCTTCAGCCATATCCGTAGCTACATTGAAATTGACAGTTTATTATATTACTATACAACATTACTGACATTATGATAGATCATGTTAGGGCTTCCTTCATTTGCTTGATGATGGTATTTTCTATGTATGATTAAACAGATTTTACAAAGACAAGTGATTAATCTCAATGAAGCTGTATCCTTTATTATTGACAGTCGAAGTTTTTAGAATTTTTATCAGTTAAAAACATTTTTTCATAGCTTATCAGAAAGATTTTCGCTTGTATGTAAGGATTTTTGTTCTTTTGCCTATTTCAGGAAAGTAATGACAAGAAAGATGATAAAAACAAAAAGAAAGATGACAAAAAGGAAGAAAAAAAAGATAAAGATGAAAAGAATGAAGCAACTGCTGCAAAACCAGATCTCTCCATCCAACAAGGTTTGTTCAGTGGGCCACCTTTTTTTTTAATTTTTTTTTCTTTTTTAATTATTCATTTTCTTATTATACTGAACTGTTTTAAATTTTGAATCTTGCTTTAATCAACATTTTTGCTTGACTTTTTCTTTAAGATTTAAAATGTTTTATTTATATAACAGTTTAAGGTTAGTAGTTTTCCTTTCATACTTCATGAATGTAACAGTGCATCGACACATGTTGGTTATAAATCTATCATGGGAAATATTTTTATTTTCTAATGAAATAATGTCAGGTTTGAAAAAATGAAACAACCCCTCTAAAAATGAATCCTTGGATATTTTCATAAAAAAAATGAATTTTACTAGTCAGTTCAGAATGAGGGTTATGAGTTTTTGTTGATTGGATTGGCCATGGCTACTTCAGATCCTATCATTTTGTCCTGTTCAAAATACGCTACTCTCTTCATAAGTGGGATGATTTCTCATTCCTCCATGTGTTGGTGTATCAGGCTATTCAAATTTTACACTTTTTTAAAGTTGATGTGGGAATCTGAGAAAAATTCTGGATTCAATTTTTAGTTTTGAATGTAAGAAAAAATTCCCAACTCAATATTTCATATGGTGAACTATCATGGCAGATTTATCTATGACAAAACAAAAATAGATTTTTTTTTATTTTTTTTATTATGAGAAAATGCAAAGTACACAAAGAAATTAGTCGTCTAAACAAATATTGTCACATAAGGTGCAACATTTTTAGTTCAGTGGCTGGCAATACTACCTTACATAAACATCTTATGTTGTCAAAGAAACAAATATGGATTAATTTCAAGAATTTTAAAAAAAGTGATAAAACATGTAAATACAAATTTTCATTTTCACTGCTTTATAATTATTTCTCTGGATGCTTTTCATTATTGGCTTTAAACATTAAAACCCAATAGTATATTAAATCTGAGGGTGTTTTGTCATGTATTTATTAATAAGTTGAACTTTTCCTCATTTGTGTCTGCAAGTCCCACTTATATAGCATATCTCGTGAGAGAAAACTTCATTTTCACTTATGCTGAATATACTGTAGTATCTTTTCTTCCTTATTTTTTTTTTTTTTTTTTAATCATATCACCCCGAGCAAGGCGGTAATGCCACTGATGTGCAGGGGGCTACATAGGAGTGAAAAGATTGGAAAAGAGAAAGCCGGGAACCACATCCTAAACAGGGAACAAGGGATGAGCCTCTTCACCTGTTCAATAGACGTGGGTGGAGTGTGAACTGGGCGATAGTTTAGAAGAAAAAAAAATTCTATTTTGAAATTATATACCTTGAATATTATCACTATATTGAATATATTCTTTATATATTCAATCCAATGGATAATAATCACTATATAATTCAAACAGAATTACACTGTACATTGGTTGATTAAATTTAAAGAGATGAAATTTAGTTTCTTTGTGAAAATATATGTTGTAGTTAATTTGGTATAAACAATCTCTTTTTTAGGTATTGCTGTCATAGGAATTGCTCTTATTTCAATGGGAGAAGATATTGGAGCAGAAATGTCTTTTAGAACATTTGGACATTTGGTAAGTATAAACCTTTTCATTAAATATTTATTTTTTTTATTTATTTCATTTTTTTTTTTTTTTTTTTTTTTTTTGTTAGAATAGGATGGTCATGTTCCTGGTTGCTTCTGTCATATATTTTTATTTCTGTCACAAAACTGAATTGGATTTAGATTAAAATTTAATGATTTCAAAGAAATTCAATAAATCACTACACTCCCAAGTTTCAAAAATATAAAAACATTATGGAACAAGAAAAACTTATTCACTTCAAACAAAGAATACCATATTCTCATTAATATGACAGAATTCATTAACAAAAGTAAAAACTCTGCAACTGGTCCAGTTGAAATTCATTACCAATTTTTAAAGCCTACCAGAAAAGTCTTTCTTAATACTTTTCCAGATCTTCAATTATATATGGAGTTCAAACAAATTTCCAAAATTGTAGCTTGTGTCCATCATTCCAATTCCTGAACCTGGCAAAGACCATTCCAACCTAACAAACTACTGACCCATTTCACTAGCAAGTTGCATATGCAAGACTGAAGGAAACGGTAAATGCTAGATTAGTATGGTACCTGGAGAGAAACAATCTCTTATTTAGTTACCAAAGTTGATTCCAGAAAAATCAAGGAACCCATGATCAACTTGTACAGCTAGAATCCTTTATTTGTTTGAGGTCATTATGTGGTATCAGTATTCTTTGATCTTGAAAAGGCTTATGACACCACATAGAAATATAGTATCCTAAAAGATATGTACAAGATAGAAACAAAAAAAATGTCTATATTCATCCAAAACTTCCTATCAAACCAAACATTCAAAGTATAAAATAGAAACACATCAGACACACACAAGCAAGAGGCAGGAGTACATCATGGTAGCATTTTATCAGTTACATTATTTCTTCTCGAAATAAATAGTATTAACCATTAATAAAGGAATTGAAAAATCCCTTTATTTAGATGATCTCTCAATATCATACTCATCACCAAACATACCTTCTCTTAAAAGATATGTACAAATATGTTTAAACAAGATAGACAAATGAAAATGGGTTCCCTTCAAAACAAAAACTGTATGCAAAAAAAAAAAAAGTCTACCACCTCAATCCAGAATTAAAATTAAATGGACGCTTAATTCCCACAGTTCAACAAATGAGATATCTAGGAATCATACTAAATAGCAAACTTAACTTCAAGGCACACATTAATTACATTAAACAAAAGTGCCCAAAAGGCTTTGAAGATTCTAAAAGTAATATCAAAACTGAATCAGTGCCAAACAAATGTAATACTCCAAATATATAGGCCACATATCAGATCAAAATTAGACTATATATGGATGATTTACATTACCACATGTAAATCCTGTCTTTAAAAAAAAAACCACAAGCCATCCAAAATCAAGGACTAAGTCTTGGAGTCTTCTGTACCTCACCCATGCTAAATCTCTGTATAGAAGCCACCTATATTTCTGAGATGAGAAAAATTATCCCTCCAATATGCAATAAAACCACAATTCAACCCAAACAGCAGCATACAAAAAAAAAACATGAACCTTAACATATCCATTTTTATAGCAATGAACTAACAGCCACCCCTTCACTTCGGCTTCAAATTAACAAAGCACTAGAACAAATAAACAAAGATCCTGGTAATGTAACACCAGTCATAATAAATAATGTAGCTCCATGGACAATCTTCAAACCTCATATAAATCTAACTTCTTTTTTTTGTGTGTCACTCAACAAAAAGTATGTTCCGAGAATTGAGAGACAAATATGACTATAAACCATTCTACAAAGATTGATCAAAAATCCTATATAGAATAGGCACAGCAGCTACAGACAGGCAAATTTGCAAACAAACCAGGCTACTAAATAATGTATTCATCTATACAACTGAACTACAAGCTGTTAAAATGGCACTTAAAATGATAGAAAATTCAAAAAATAGAAAGTTTCTAATATTCTCAGACTCCCTATCTAGTTTAACAGCAATTAAAGAAAAGAATGCAAATCATCTCTATATTCAAGAAATCCTACAAACTTGCCATCAGTTAAAGCACAAAACAGTAATAGTGGCCTGGATTCCAAGCCCTATAGGCATCAAGGGAAATCATGAAGCCGACACACTGGCAAAAGAGGCGAAAAAAAATGAAAATAACCAACATCACACTCCCATATATAGAGTACAAAAACAAAATTATATAACATGTCAAAAGAAAATGGCAAGCAATTTGGGACATGTTCCCAAACAATAAACTATATGAACATCAGCCGACAGTAAAAAAGGAGCATATAGAGCCATTGGCTGACCGTAGACAAGACATAGTGCTCAAAAGAACTGGACGCACACATTCAAGACAGAAACTACACCTTTGTGTATTCACTGCAATCTATTTCTCCCCATCAAACAAATCTTAATAGAATGTAATAAGCATGTTCTTCAAAAATGTACCTACTGCCCAAATAATAGGATATCTGAAGAAAATAAAACTTTCAACTTCTATAAAAAAGAGAGCATGAATTTGAATCTTACAACTTCTTTTTTAAATACTCTCGGACTATATAATTTGTGATATTATATTTTTTAAATATTTTAAAAACTTTACAACCACTTGAAACGTGAAACATTTCTGAATAAAAAAAAAATCCAATTTCAGCATTAATTAACTAATACACAAGGTTTGATAATCTGGTAAAACAAAAAAAATCAATCATTTAATCCTCCAGCTTTACATCTTTGCACACTATATTTAATTTAGAAGTGTCATTGTTTACACTGTGTAACTAGTAACTGCGTAACTTTAGTTTTTACTTTTACTTCTTCCATTGTTTTTTTTTTTTTCCAGTTGCGCTATGGAGAACCAGTCATTCGAAGAGCAGTACCTCTGGCATTAGCTCTTGTATCAGCTTCCAATCCTAAACTGCAGATTCTTGATACACTTAGCAAATTTTCACATGACAGTGATTCCGAAGTTAGCTATAATGCTATTTTAGCCATGGGAATTGTTGGAGCTGGTAAGTTTTCTTCTTATTCCTCTATCACTTCATTCGATTTATTTATTGCAATATATGAAGTTCATTTTCATATTTTACTTATTTTTTTTGTACAGTATTGAATGAGAGAGTACCCAAAATAGTTTCCTATTAAAACTTCAACTTGTTTCATCTTTCAACAACTGATAGAGCATAAAACAACTTGTTTGAAAACCTGTTTATTTAAATTTACATTTGATAATTTGAATTTCTGTTTGTTGTTTCAGGCACACTGAATGCCCGTTTGGCTGCTATGTTACGTCAGTTAGCCATTTACCATGCAAAAGACCCTAGCAATTTATTTATGGTTCGCCTTGCCCAAGGCTTAACTCACTTAGGCAAAGGAACCCTTACCCTCTGCCCGTATCACAGTGACAGATCACTTATGAGCCCCGTGGCCGTTGCTGGATTACTTTCTGTTCTTATTTCTTGCCTCGATGTCAAAAATAGTAAGTATAATTGATTTATTGCTAATTTCTTACTTATATATATTTAATTTATCTGTTTAAACATTATTTTCCTAACAAGATTTCTTCATCATTCATGCCAGTAGATTTAAATAAATATGCTGTTTAATAATTAAAAAAAAAAAAATCAGCATCTATTTAAATATGAGTATCCATTAGAAAGAATGTTTGAACAAATAAATTAAAAATGTCTGATTTTATGCATTTTGTAAAAGTGTGTGTGTATGTATATATATATATATATATATAGTCATCCGCAGACAGATCTGTTTTGCTGTATCACAGCTCATTAATGCAGTTAGACTCCGATTGCTTTTAACCCAGGATTGAAACCCGACCGAACCAATTGGCCTCAGTCGGCGATTCTACCTCTGGGCTATGGGTGCTCAGTAGAAGAAGGCTGATTTTTTTAGTGTGTATATTATCATTATACACGCCCAATAGCCAGATGGTGTGATGGATAAATTAAATTATGCAAAAATGAAACTAACACTGGCATCACTTTTTAACAGATATATTTACCAAAATGACACAAAAATATATTCGAGTAAATTTATTCAATAAAATTGCTGTTGGCATAAACCACAGTTTCAAGATAACTTCATAATCTTCATGCAACTCTCTTGGATGGCCTCCTTGTTTAAGTTGGTGAATGCTGTCATAATCTTTGCCCTCAGTTCATTTGTGGTATTTTGCTCAACTGCACCCCACACATAATAATCAAGAGGGTTGCAGTCTGGGGAGTTAGGTGGCCAGATGTAAGGGGTGATATGGTTGCAGAAATTGTCTGAATGCCAAGTACTACAGCATGCTGTTTCCACATTTCTGGTAGAGTGAATTGTGTCATGGTACTCCTTTTGTTGCTGATGGTGTCCAACTGACCCTACTATTCTGTGCGGTTGACAAAATCAAAAACTGCATGTGCAAAATTAGAAATATAAAATTTATATGTATCATCTTTATAATGTATATTGTTAATGTATTTATATTTAGATAATATCTTATAAAACGTATAAATTATCTGCTGCAGAATTACAAAATTATTGCAAAACTGATAAAATTTTAGAAGAAATTAAAGTTATTTAAATGTGAATTTTAATTTTATTTTGGAAAAAAATTTAATATTTCAGATTTTTGCAGTGAGTCATATACTGACATTCAGCTTTCATATCTTTTTAATTTGTTGATGAAAGTTATTTGTAATTCAGGCAAACAAGGGAAAAAATTTTTTATCCTCCCTTACTTTTATTTTATTTTTTTTTCCAAGTGTATCAGTGTATTTTCCAAATATTATCAAGTCGATTCAAGAACTGGTTTTCATTGAGAACTTATCCACTTTGAGCAATTTATTTTGGACACATCTCTGTTAGCTACTCTCATTATCATAATTTAATAGCTGTATCATTGTTTTTAAGGTTTTGTTTTTGTTTTATTTTTTTATTTTTTTATTTTAATACTTTTGAAATTTTACATTTTCATAAATCTTAAGTCTTCATGAAAGACAATTATAGAAATGATAAATTTACAAAAATGTTCCACCCATCTTGATGAAATATTTATTTTGTTCCCTTTCTTTTCCTCCAGTTATTCTTGGCAAATCTCATTATGTATTGTACCATATAGTATCAGCTCTGCAACCGAGAATGCTTGTCACATTTGATGAAAAGCTACAAAATATAAATGCATCAGTCCGAGTGGGACAGGTAAGGTTTTGTTGGGCTTTTAAAAAAAGATGCTTCCCTATTTTGCTACAATTCATAGATGTTCTTTTTTTTTCTTAGTCTTTAATGATTATCATCAAAATCATTATGAACTTTAAACTCTTTGAAAGTAAGTACTTTCATTTCAAATTGTAAATATTTATTGATCTCTATAATGTATAAACTAATGCTTGATCAATAAGTTTTAATGTTAGAAAAAAAAAAATTATAAAAATAAGATTTTTGACAAAACGTTTGGTTTTTTTAATATATTTGTCATTCATAACAGTTTTGTTTTTTATTTTTAAAATTTTTTGTTGTTTTTAGGCTGTTGATGTAGTTGGTCAAGTAGGCAAACCGAAGACAATAACCAGTTTTCAGACACACACCACTCCTGTATTGCTGGGTTATGGAGAAAGAGCTGAATTAGCAACAGATGAATGTATCCTTTCATTTCTAATCAATGTTTTTTTTTTGTTTTTTTTTTTGTTCTATCACATACAATCAAATTTGTCTTCAGAGTAAATAGTTTTAAATTCAGTGTTTTAATTTATTTCACTTTTTTGATAATTTCAGAAATGTCAATCTATTTGTTCATTATTTTAATTTATTATAAATAATAAACCTTTTTATTAAAATTTCAGTGCATTAATATTACTTACTATGAATAAAACTGCTTCTAGTGCAACTAGAATTTTTTTCTTCTTGATGCGTACCAGATATGATGGTATTAAATATAATGTGAATTCTGTTGATCCACAAATCTGAAGCTTGTTTTTTCATGTTACTACCAAAGCAGATTTTTGTCTATTTCCCAAAACCAGATGATGTATTTCCTTATGGAAATAATCACAAGAAGCCATGAAGCATTTTTATCAAATTTTCTATTTCTTATTACAAGGGCTGCTGGAAAGTTCATGGCTCAACCCAATTTCCAGTATGTGATCAAATGACCTAACATCTGGTTTGTACCTCTATTCTATCCACGCTTTGCTAATACTATCTCGTGGCTTATGGCATATCACATTGAAATACTAGTTCTCCAGAGTTATTGAACATGGTCAGTACTTAAATAGGTTCTGCTTAGAAATGCCAGAAAACGACGTGAAATCAGAAGTTGGAAATCCAAGTTCCATTTCCACTCATGTTCATTAGATTCACTTATACCTTAAATACCTTCAATGAAAAGTAGGAATCCAGCTCTTCTTCTCGCAATTATGAATTAATTAATTGGACTTGTAAAAAATTAACTTAAAAAATTCTTACAGTCTAAAAAATATTTTCTGACTTTACATAATCTGTAAAAGGTTAAGCCATAAAGGTATAAACCATTATCTCATAACAGTTCCTTTAAAATGTCTTGTATGAATGATTTCTTCCATGTTTTATCATTACAGTTTGGATATTTCTTTACCTCAGGCTATAAGTTCAGTTTCAAACCAAAGATATTTTTCAGATCTCTTTAAATAAGCCTGTTCAATGTATTTCTCCAACATTCTTGTTTGTTTTGATAATTGTATATTTTTTCCTTAGCTTTCTATCCTCAGATATTCCTCTCACACCAGTTATGGAAGGTGTTGTCATTTTAAGGAAAAACCCTAATTATGAAGCCTAGTACATTCTTTTCTCTCTTCATTGATTGACCATCATCTTGCAGACCTCATGGTGTTGATGCTCCCAATACGAAACTGAGTGACATCCATCTCTTATCAATTTTTCTGTCCTCTGTAAAGATTTGGTCCGCTGTTACATTGCTCATTCATATGATTGCTGTAACACACACTCACACACATATATACACACACATACTGTTACTAATTGTGAAACTCAGAAACAAATTAAAATCCTTTTTCATTACAGTTTCTTTTCGTCACTCATTTATCTTTGCAGTTGTGTCGTATTGGAATGAATTTGTTAACTCTTGGGCTAGATGCAGAGAAAAGCATATTTGTGTGTATTTACAGATATTTACTAAACTTGATTTAGTCTGATAAATGATCTAGATTTTTTTTTTATATTGCATGACATTAAATTTCACCAAATTTATAAAATCTGTTTCTGGGAATATCATTGAAGTTTTAATATTACAAGTTTTTTTTTTTGTTTTTTTTTTGTAATATATCTCTTTACCAATCATGCATACAGATACAGAAACACTTGCACTATTTACATTATTCAGGCTATTGTCCTTATCTTGGCTGCCATGGCTACAATGTTTCAGCCATTGTATGCTCCAGCCTTCTTCAGGTGCTAGGAATTTCAAATCAAACCCTTTCTTACGATCACTGGGGTATATCATTCTCATCCCATGTGCGAAGCTACTTCTGGTAGCTATGAGTTATCTCCCTTTAACTTTCTGAGTTATTTGTTCACCACTGCTGTAGCCTGGTATTGAACTCACAATTCTTTGGGACAAGTCATTAGAACTAACCAACATCTATATCCACTGGGCCATGTGTTTTTGAGGAAGGCCAGAGTGTATGATGGCTGAAATGTCTTAAATATGACAGCAAAGATGAGGCCAATAGCTCGAATAATATAAATACTACCTTATCTCAGAAGTAGAGACATACAAACACTTAACTTTTTAATTTTTTGTTATATGAGTATGAATATTGACTTTAATACTTAGTTAATGAAAATGCCAGTTTTTATATAACCAAACAGTTCATCTTGTGTGCAAAAAAGATAACTGGAAAGTCGCATACACAATTCATTTGTGGTATGCTGTCTGACAGGGGTTTGGAAGTTTGCACCAGTTTTTCAAAAAAAAGGAAAAATCTTACCTGCCATGAATATCCACCTTTGGAGTCTTGCCGTGTGCCTGGGCTTGAACTCGTAAAAAAGAAACTCATGCAACTCTGAACCATCAATCAGATTCATAAAATATATTTTACAAAATCAATTCATTTCAACATATATTTGATTTGTGTTTTAGCATTATTTTTAATGGATATTTGTATTTGAGTAGATACTGTTTTTCAGAAAATGGAGCAGATATGAATATTACAAAAAATTAAGAAAATGTGTGTTTAGAAAGCATCATTTCGAGGTTTGTCAAACCGCAAACTCTTCATGATTGAGTGGTTTAAGACATGTCAGGTCAATTGACAGTTTTTCCTTGAGGATGCAGGTTCAAATCCTGCCAAAGGATGCATTTTTTCCTAACAAGATTTGTCAATTATTCAGGCTGGTAGATAGACTGTTTAATTATACAAAACAGTATCTACAAGTATCCATTAAAAATAATGTTTAAACAAATGAATTAAGTGTGTGTGTCTGTTTTAGGAGAAAAAAAAAGTTTTTTGTGACACATTTTGTCCTTTAGCGCTTCATCAGACTAAATTGATGTGACACAGATACACACGAAGGGGAAGGTAATGTTAAGATTTTTTTTTTTTATGTAAAAAATCGTTTTTATTTAGTATTCATAAGCATTGTTATTAAATCTCCCACATTGTGTTAATGTGGAAACATAAAAAGAATCTAAATGAAATCAGCTAGATTATATAATTAAAACAGTTTTAAAAAATATTTTAAATTCTCACCATCTCTTTCATTCATATGTATGTGTAGTTGCATCAATATAGACATCAATTTGCTCCAAAGAATTCCTAAACTTTTCTATTTTGTCATACTTTTTCTTTTACAATTGTTCTTGATATATAAAACAAATTATACATCATTTTCTCATGTGTGGCTGGAAGCATTTTTTTTTCTTTACATAATGGAATTAATTGTAAAACTAATAGTTTGTAAATGTTTTCAGGAGATAAATTGTACTGCTCAAGCCAAAGAGTAATTACTTCAGACAAACAAGGGATGAGATCATAAAAGGAAAATTTATGTGAGTTTAACTTAAATAAGAAAGCAAAATACACTTGGCTATGAGGTGTCGAGTTCTCTTAACGGATTCAGCTGAAGCTCATTTTAATAAATGAATAGAAACGATGTTAAATGAGCAACTGTTGCCATTAAAAATTAAAGTCTTGTCTAGTCACTTGTAACTCTCACGACTTGAAAATTTCAATTGGAGTAGATACTGAACTATTGCCCGGTTCACACTCCACCCACATCTATTGAACAGGTGTAGAGGCTCATCCCTTGTTCCCTGTTTAGGATGTGGTTTCCGGCTTTCTCTTTTCTAATCTTTTCACTCTTACGTAGCCCCCTGCACACCAGTGGCCTTACTGCCTTACTTGGAGTGATGTGATTAAAAAAAAAAAATTGAATTTTTAATGACAAGTTTGTAGTGAAAAATGTTGGAAGGAAAGTGACCTGGAAGTTAAGACTGGGTGCGGTTGTAGTTTGTAGTCCCCCACGATATGAAAGAATCTTTCACCCTAATCATGGCAATAATGCAACCAAGACACCAGTAACTGAGCGAAAAAGAATGAGAAAGAACAATAAAAGAACATAATTTAGGCAGAGGGAAGATAGCAACTAAAGCTGCAGTTAAATGTTCGAACATTGTATGTTGCAATTGATGTTGCATTAAAATTTTTGAAAGAAAGATACCAGAAGAGAATTCTAAACAGGTAAAAAACCTGTTAGAACAGAACTTAGTTACACTGGAGTAAAGCTGTCAGTAAATTTGGTATTCAGCAGGAAAATAATAACTGTATTGCTAAGATTTAAGCTTCTCTAACCAGTGGTTTTCATCTCTTAATTGGTAAAGCAGCTGTCAAATTCAGAAGGGATGCAAGCTTAAATCTCACTTGGAACTTCTATATTTCTGATTTTTTTTTTTTTACTAACACCTTTAGAGTGACAGTCTGAATGGTTGCAATTAAAAGCAATAGAAATTAAGATAAAAGAAATGTTTCAAAATTGAATGATATTTAATCACTCAAAAATTATCTGCACTTCTGACATAACGTCTTTATGTTTGTCACACTGTCTTCTGCTCATGTGTGTGTTTATAGTTGTTAGTACTATTGTGATCAAAGTCTGAGCTTGATTGCACCACTTACCTTGCTGCTGTTACAGTGTAAACATGGCCGCTCCACTAGCAGTGTGCACTGAGGAGGAACAAAGAGCAGTGATCCGAATCTGCAGAAAACATGCTACCTCATCAATGATAACTTGCCGGTTTGACATAACCATCTCTCAAGCTTGCTGAATCTTTGCATTAGTAGTGGAGGTTGACTGACGTCCTGCTCTTCCTTCATGCATCAGGCTTGTCAAGCCACTTATAAGCTTCTTGATTCATTCATAGACTTCCATGTGGTAGGGCACTGTTGCCGTATTGTGTTAAAAGCTGATGAACTTCAGCCCCCGACATACTTTCTGACCAGAGAAATCACATCACTGCTCTTTGTTACTTCTTGGTTCACACTGCTTTTGGAGCAACCCTGTTTACACTGTAACAGCAGGAAGAAAACTGGTGTGATCATGCTCAAACTTTGATCATGTGACCATAATAGTACCCGCTATAAGCACTCAGGAGAAAAAGGCAGTGTGACAAACGTAAAGAATTCTTTGACTTGAGCTAGTATGTGTATTTTCACTCTGAACTATCTTTGGGAAAGGCATGAAACTACTTATCCCTATTACTCTCCCACTGACGGTTATCTTCATAAAGTATTTCCGCATTAACATATCACAAAAATTGCCAATAGATGAGTATGCACATGGATAAACAACTCAACAGTTGAATTCCTTGCATTCACTTTCGTGCAAATACCCTTAGGAAAGGTATTAATCCATCTCTTCCTTATGGGTTAAATAATAGGACAGATTGGGTTCTGTAGCCTTGGTCGGCAACCAGTCTACCGCAGAAAGTAATGGCAACCTACTGCCAGTAAGACATAATGTTGCTATGATATTTTTTTTCTCTGTCTCTCTCTCTCTCTCTCTCTCTCCTTTCCTTCTTTTTTTTTTTAATAGAAGATATTATTTTTGGTGGGTCACACCCTCTTGAGAAAAGGCTAAATTTGTATTCACATCTAACAAACCCATGGAAACTTCACAAGTGTTAACAAATAAGTTTATCCATTATCTCATGCCTCTTCTCTTTAATGACGTTTTACTTTGATCTTATTTTTTTCTTTATTCATTCCAATCTTCATTTTAACTAAAGGTTCTACAAAAACTGCTTAGTTTTATGTGTAAATAAGATATCTTATTGCATCATAAATGGTACACCTTTCTATCCACGCCCACTTCTCAGTCTTTCATTGTCTATTGATATCCAGCCAACAAACCTGGCTCATTATGTTTTATGTTTCTCTCCATCATCTCCCTGCAACTATATATGTTGGATATTTAAGAATTCTTAGTTCAATCACTTCTCAATATTTCTCTCTCATATATATATATATATATATACAAATGAATAACGGACAAAGAAAATAATTACGACATTAAAAGCATTAATTTAAAACAGTGGTCAATATAAAAATAGAGCAATGAATATTTGCTATAAATTGTACTTTAGAACATGTACAATCTACTACAAAATTGTACATTTTGTTTTGACATTGAAAGAACAATGTCTCATCAAGTAGTTAGTAATGATGGTAAATGTTTTATAAAATAAAACGTTTATTACCATCATTATTAACTACCTGATGAGACACGGTTCTTTCAATGTTCAAACTATTTTGTAGTAATTTGTTCTTATTCTAATATATAACCGGCAGCCTGTCGTGTGCATTAGATCTCGTCCGTCTAGCCCTAAGCACACCGTTACCGGCTTCCATGGTTTGCTGCTGGCGCTGCTGCATGTCATCCTTCATTTTGCCGTTAGTCATTGCCATTTCCGCTGCAACCACCGCCGATGTGAGCTGACAACGCCTATGACTACGACGCCCACGCCGCCGCAGCGAAGCAAATTCGAAATGGGATGTACTTCATAGTGCAGTGGATATCGGCTTGGAACGAGAAATCGGGGAGCTGAGTTTGAATTCCTTGCATTCACTTACGCACAAATACCCTTAGGAAAGGCATTAATTCATCTCTTCCTTCCAGTTATGGGTTAAATAATAGGATAGATTGGGTTCTGTAGCCTTGGTCGGCAACCAGTCTACCGCAGAAAGTAATGGCAACCTACTGCAGGATAATCTTCTGCCCAGTCAGTCATATCTCTTTCGAGACATGATCGCCCAAGCATGTATCACATATGGCACTTAACTGACTATATATATATATATATATATATATACATACACATACAATTGACCTCATAGTCTATAATAACCCAACAAGCACTAAACTAAATTCTCTACAAAAATCCAATGTAGTGTACCAATTTACATGCCCATTCAGAGATTGCATCTCTCATACTAATCAAAAACCTAGTACATATATTGGTTTTACTACAACCACACTCTCCCGTAGACTTACATGTCATCTTTCTGATCAGAGTACTATTAAACAACATTTCTCTGAAAAACATAAACATGTAGGTAATATCAGACAGATTTTGGTCAACAATACAGTGATCCTTACTCATACACACAGTAAGAGGAACCTGCAGATATTGGAGGCCATGTAAATCAAATCGAAACAACCAACACTCAATAAAATCAACTTTAAAACAGGAAATAACATATTACATTGCATTTGACTACATGGTTTTGTTGTCATTTCGCGCTATCCCGCGGTGTGACGTCATAAAACCGCATCGCAAACTTAGGAACTGCGTTTATTATTTTTGGTAACTATTGCCGTTGCCAAGTGGAGTTTTATGTCAACACAAAATAAAATCGTTGGTGATGGTGGGTTTTATATTTCAGTTTAAACAACCTCTCTGAAGATGGCTCATGTGAGCCGAAAGCTTAGAAGAAAACTAATAAATAATTATCCAAATGTTGGAGAATTTTTCTCTTTATTTTCAACTGAAATTAAAGCAAAAATACGACGTTTAAAACGGCTCATGATTAAACATAATAGACATTCATTGTCTCTTATATTTAACAGCATATGTCTAGAAAATATATATAGATATATAGCATTGATGTTTTTATTCCAGCAAGGAAATTCCAAGTCAAATCTCATTCATCTCCCTGGTTTGCATGTGCATGCTCAACCACTATTACCCACAGGAATCACTTCTTCCAATTGAACCAGAGAGACACGTCTGATTACAACAGACTGCTCTTTGTCACTGCTTGTAATGAATGCAAGCGTGTTCTAAATGAAAGTAATTGTTTGCTGATAGAATGAAACCACGTATAGCATCTCACAAGCTCAGTTCTAGGGATTATTAGCGGCTCTACAAGAGTATGCTGAGTGACCTCAATCCCTCTATTCAATCAGTTCAAAGTCCTTGCATCTACAGCAGACATGGTTGAATGTTTTGCTTGTATATTCTCTTCCAACTCAACACTTGGCTTACCTAGAGTACCCACATCTGATGTTTCACCTAGGACAAAGGCTTTACTGAGTTATATAGGTATAACCCCATGTAGAGTCTCGGACGTCATTTGTAAGTTAGACTTCTATAAGGCAAGTGGAAGTGATGGAATCCCAGCCATTGTCCTAAAGATACCCCCTGAGTTGGCTCCAGTCCTCTCCAAACTCTACACCTATTGTCTTTCCGCTTCCTGCTTTCCAGCTTGTTGGAAGTCCTCATCTGTAGTTCCTGTTTTTAAGAACTCTAGTGAACCCTCTAACTATCACCTTATTAGCCTCTTACCAATTTCTACAAGTATTGCCCTTGGCTTCCTGCTTGTTGGGAGTCCTCATCTATTTTTAATAACTCTGGTGAACCCTCTGAACCTTATATTGCCTTATTAGCTTTGGGCTGCTTTTCAGCAAAGTATTCAAGGCTCTAATCACTACTGAAGTGGTTAAACATTTCAACCCTCACAATCTACTCTCTGACAAGCATCTACTGCTTATTTTCTAAGAACCCTCGCTTAATATGTATACCAGACTCTTGATGATAATAGCAAAGCTTGAGCTGTGGCTCTGGATATCTTGACGGCGTTTGGCATGCTGATTTTCTATGCAAGCTCCAGGGCTGTGGCACTACAGGACAATTGTTTGATTCAATCTAATCATTCCAATCATAAGTAAAGGTTATTTTATGAAAAAAATAACAGATTATTGATACTAGTATGTTGTGATTTGGGGTTAATTTTTATTGGTCAGAAATATGTCTTATTTGTTTTTATTTTTTTACCCCCAGCCCACAACTCTCCAGATGTACATTACTGACAATGACCCTCTCAAAAAAAAAAAAAAAAAATACTGCACCTGTAAAATACTCATCTGACAAGTTCTGGGCTAGAAAAATATCAAATTGATGGCTTGGGAGAGCAGGACATCTGATTCAAGCATCAAAGTTGTCTGACATGACACCACTAGATCTGTCGAGTGGCATATTAAGAATGAGGTTTAGAACAGCAAACCTGAAATACAAGGACTGAAATAATTTTCATGAAGAGGCAGGTTTGTTAATAACTGAAATGAGTCAAAACAATATTCAGTTTTCATGGAAGATTGTTAATTTGTGTTATCAATGAGGGATTAGCTGGCTAAAAATATTTATTTTCGTTTCGTTTTTTTTTTGTTTTTTTGTTGTTTTTTTTTTAATTTAAACGGCTTACGGCCATATCACGTTGAATACACCGGTTCTCTCTCGATCACCGAAGTTAAGCAACATTGAGCCTGGTCAGTACTTAGATGGGTGACCTCTTGGGAATACCAGGTGCTGTAAGCGTGACGGATATGCATTGTGGTGCAGTGAATATCGGCTCGGAAAGAGAAATCGGTGAGCCGAGTTCAAATTCCAGTGGAATACCCTGCATTCACTTAAGCACTGGTACCCTTGGGAAAGATATTAATCCGTCCCTTCACTCCAGTTATGGGTTAAATAACAAGGGTAGGACTTGGGAACCCTGCCCTTAAAAACAAATCCAAATGAATCTTGATATTCGAAAAAAATGTATTACGAGACACAAAATTTATATAAAAACAACAATAAATTGTTGAAAGAAAAAGGTATTAGCAGCAATAAATAAATAAAATTTAGTTGGCAATAAATGACCCGCCGAGGTTGATATGCCATAAAAACAAAACAACCAACTAAGTTTAATTTAAACTTTTATAACTCATTTTAATTTTTTTCTATTGTGGTAATTTCTTTATGTCCTGCATTTATTTATCTTTGATTTTATCGTCTATTTTTGGTTTTGTTTTTTTTCTCTAACATTCTTACTCCCTACCTTATTTTCTTCCATTATGCTTTTCCCATCCTCCACTCTCGTTTATTCTGCTCCCCCCACCCCGCATTGGGTGTGCATTGTGATGCAGTGGATGTTCACTTGGAACAAGTCAGTCAGTTCAATGTCATATGTGATACTCACTTGGACGATCATGTCTCAAAAAAGACATAACTGACTGGGCAGAAGATTATTCCACAGTAGGTTGCCATTACTTTTTGCGATAGACTGGCTGCCAACCAAGACTATAGAACCCAATCTATCCTGTTATTTAACCCATAACTAGAGAGAAGAAACGGATTAATACATTTCCAAAGGGTATTTGCGCGTAAGTGAATGCAACGAATTCAGCTGGAATTTGAACTTGGCTCCCTGATTTCTTGTTCTGGACCAATATCCACTACACCACAACGCATAAAATTAAAATCATTGCATTCACTTATGCACAAATACCCTTAGGAAAGGTATTAATCTGTCGCTTCTTCCCCCGCTATGGGTTAAACAATAGGGCAGATGGGGTTCTATAGCCTTGAAAATAAGATGAGGATTTATCTTAAATTCAATACAGAAAAACTGGGAGAATATATAAATAATTTTTGTCATGAACTAAGAATTATAAAGAAAAGATACAGAATAAATATTAATGGCTTTTTTAAAAGTCACTTTTTTATTCCTTTCTTTCATCATGAGAAATGCCAACTTGGGGGTGATTTATTATTTAAGCACACACAAATACTCACTTCCTTTAGTTGTTGGATCTGATGAAGCCTAAAATGGAAAAACGTAATCAAATCTCATTTCAATGAAACGGTTTTCAATTTGTCATATTTCTTCAAAATTTTGTCAGGATTCTATATCCTATTTTATAGTCGGTTAAGTGCCATGTACGTTGTAGTGCATTGGATATTGGCTCGGAACGAGAAATCGGGGGGCCGAGTTCGAATTCCAGCTGAATTCATTGCATTCACTTACGCGCAAATACCTTTAGGAAAGGTATTAATCCGCCTATTCCTTCCAGTTATGGGTTAAATAACAGGACAGATTGGGTTCTAAAGCCTTGGTCGGCAACCAGCCTACCGCAGAAAGCAATGGCAACCTACTGCGGGATAATCTTCTGCCCAGTCAATCATGTCTCTTTCGAGACATGATCGCCCAAGCGTGTATCACGTATGGCACTTAACTGAAGTGCCATACGTAATACACGCTTGGGCGATCAGTCTCAAAAGACACATGACTGACTCGGCAGAAGATTTTCCCGCAGTAGGTTGCCATTACTGTCCATGGTAGACTGGTTGCCAACTAAGGCTATACAACCCATAGCTGAAGGGAGAGGAGATGGATTAATACCTTTCCGAAGGGTAACTGGGCATAAGTGAATGTAACGAATTCAAACTCGGCTTCCTGATTTTCTGTTCTCAGCCGATATCCACAACACACTATTTCATACACATAGATATGAAAATGGGTCACGCTTTAGTAACAGTGATAAAAAAAAATAAGTATCAGATCAAGTATAAATAGCAAAAAAAAAAAAAAAAAGTTAGGCTACGATTCATTCAAAACCATCCTTGTACGTTTCACTGACTTAAAAACTTATCTCGTTTACCCTCTTCCCAAAATAGATGCAGCTAAGTTTAAATTTGAGGATTTAAACAAAAAAAATATTCTTTTTACAGCAGAACATTGCCTTATCGCTTGCATGGGTGACAGTAGATTAGAAAGTTCTTTTGGCAAATAAAATAAAACAAAACAAAACAAAAACAAAAAAAAACACACTCAACGTTAATTACGTTGTAGGCCCCAAGCAGAAGCAATAACATAAATACATTTTAGCTTGATTTTAATTGTTCCTTATTAAATTATTTACCAGATCTACTCTAACAGTTTCTTTTCTCACACTTTTCATTTGTGGAACACCCTTTCGTGTTATTGCTTCTCTAATAGATGCAATCCCCAAAAAGAATTCAAACTCGGCTTCCTGATTTCCTGATCTCAGGCAATATCCACAATGTACTATTTCATACACATAGACATAAAAATGGGTCACGCTTTAGTAACAGTGATAAAAAATAAGTATCAGATCAAGTATAAATAGCAAAAAACAAACAAAAAAGTTATGCTACGATTCATTCAAAACCATCCTTGTACGTTTCACTGACTAAAAACTAATCTTATCTTGTTTACTCTCTTCCCAAAATAGATGCAACATTGCCTTATCGCTTACATAGTTGACAGTAGATTAGAAAGTTCTTTGGGCAAAAAACGACACTCCGTTAATTACATTACAGGCCCCAAGCAAAAGCAATAAGATAAATACATTTTAGCTTGATTTTAATTGTTCCTTATTAAATTATTTACCAGATCTACTCTAACAGTTTCTTTTCTCACACTTCTCGTTTGTGGAACTCCCTACTATTTGCTTGCTTCCCTGATAGCTACAATCTCCAAAAGTTTAAATGCAACGTCAATTACCATCTACCTCCCTAAATACCGCCCATTTCTTATTCTTTCTATGGCTTCCCTTGTACCCTATTGTTTCTCTCCCCTTAGCTCCCTGTGCACCAGTAGCAATCTTGTCTTGCTTGGGGTGAAATGATTATAAAAAAATATTAAAGTTTGTTTCATTAATTAGAAAAGTCATTATGGCTGCTAGATTGGCATTTAGGTTCCACCCTTTTGCTATCAAAATAGTTAAATGTTACCAGCCCTTCCACTCTAATAGTTTCTTTTTTCACACTTTCTGTCTGTGGAACTTCCTTCTGTTTATGTAGCGGAGTTGTTGTGGAGAAAATTATTTACAAAGTTGTAGTGACTAGTTTGGTCGGAAGTAAGACACTGAAAAACAGAAGGTAGGTTCAAACAGTATATTAGTATGACAAGAACATAGATATAAGGTAAGTGTTAGTAATAAGCAAATCTGAATGGTCAGTCAGTTAAGTGCCATACGCGAAAAAGACATGACTGACTGGGCAGAAGATTATCCCGCAGTAGGTTGCCATTGCTTTCTGCGGTAGACTAGTTGCCAGCCAAGGCTATAGAACCCAATCTGTCCTGTTATTTAACCCATAACTGGAAGGAATAGATGGATTAATACCTTTCCCAAGGGTATTTGCGCGTAAGTGAAGGCAATGAATTCAACTGGAATTCGAACTCGGCTCATTCGATTATCTCGTTCCGAGCCGATATCCACTGCGCCACAACGCACATCCTAAATCTGAACGCTAAAGTTGCTTATTGCCTGATTAGTAACTGGCTTTAACTGCGCACTTGCTGTCCTTAACTGCCGTACTTAAGTTCTGTTTAATTGCCTTCCGGAATTCACGCAGGTATTTATATATAACAAGAGGAAGCGTTCATTCCTCGTAGGAGGGCACGATGACAGTTTACTTGCTTCCCTGAGAGCTACAATCTACAAAGGTTTAAATGCAACATAGATTACCATCTTTTATCTCCTTGATTCCCATCCACCTCTTATCCTTTCTTCAACATCCCCTGTACCTTGTTTCTTCTCTCACTACACACCCTGCACACCACTGGTGGTCTCGCCTTACTTGGAGTGAAATGATTATAAAAACAATCTCCCCCCAAAAAGTAGGCTGTGATATTTTTTATGTGCAATGCATATCGGCTCAGGTTAAACTTGTCCAGGCCCTGCAACCACAGTCACACTGATGTCGATATTACTCTGACCTCATCTGTCTCAGTGCTTTGAGGAAGGTGCTATCACAGGGCTGGAATTCCTGGCACCATTTAAATAACAGATTCTAGGCTTAGATCCCAGGTGTCTCTTTTTAGTGAGACAAATATTAGTACTTACCAGTGTACTCACATCATATACAAATGTGACACATGGTTGGTTAAAGTGGGTTTACCATGAAAAATTGCACAAGCTCCCGTTAGTATTTTCCCTTTTTGGGGGACATATCAGGTGCTAGGTAATGTCTGCATCATCATCCCAAAGGATAGGTATTACACAGGGTTATAGACCCCGAAGACTTGAGCTAGTATTCTATTTTCAACTTTCCTGAAAGAAATCTGACTTGTATTATGTAAGTTAGAATTTTTTTGGCGTGTGTGTTTTTTAATCATTTCACCCCAAGCAAGGCAGTAATGCCACTAGGATGCAGAAGTTAACAGTGAATGAAATTTTGTCTTTTTGTTATCTCTTCTAGATCTTGCCCCAATATCCATTTACTCGAGCTAACCAGGTAGTTAAGGTGTTGTTTTTCTCCCTACTTTCCTTCAATAAAACCTGTGAGTGTCAAATTTTCCAAGCCTTCTTTCCTCACTATGTGTCCTATCCTTTTTGTTTCCATTTCCTATAAAACTTTGTCGTTGCTCACATATTCGGCCCATTGTAAACTCAACATCCTTCTGTATGGCAAGTGTTTTGCTTCAAGTCTCTTCATATGTGAGCAGTTGGTCCATAATTTATTGCCATATTGGAGGACAGTTCTGTCTTCTTGAAGTTGATGTATACAATTTTTTGAATACAGTATAAAAATAAACTATTTATTGGCTCTTTTTGTTGAATTCTAAGTTTTTTTTTCATGCATAAGCCACACAGTATCATCGAAAATGAGGACAAAACTGGAAGCGGCCGAAATGTGGTTCTACAGAAGGATGATACGGATATCGTGGACTGAGCATACAAGCAACGACGAGGCGTTAGAAAGAATGGCAACAAAAAGGAAATTGATGCTGAGCATCAGGAAGAGACAACTGAAGTTCCTAGGACATGCAATAAGGAAGGAGAGCCTGGAGAACCTGATACTGACTGGACAGATAGAAGGAAGGAGAGACAGAGGAAGGCAGCGGATAACATATTTGCAGGGACTGATCAGGTGGATGACGGAACGGGGGTTGCCAGGAGTAACAGGAGCAAACATACTAAGAGCCACAAGGGATAGGGAGACGTGGAGAGCCATGATCGCCTACGTCCTGAAGGGACAGGGCACATAGAAGAAGAAGAAGCCACACAGGCATTGGTAGTGTTGTTTCTTATGGTTTAGTTAAATCTGTGAATGAGTGGCCTATTAAAATATCGTATAATGCTTTTATTTTTTTTAATTTCACCTCAAGCAAGGTAATAAAGCCTAGGTTACTGAGTGTGAAAAAACAAGATAAACCGAAACATTAAGGAGAGAGAACAGGAATTAAATAAAGAAAAATAGTAGATAACAATTAGAATTTAAATTTTTGAAGATCAAAGTTGACTGGAAAGCAAGAAATCAGAAGAGTTCCACGGGCTAGAAAAGAAACTGTTAGCATAGAACTTATGTTTACATCTAGCCAATGATGAGACCTTCTTGCCAATCTAGTACTGCGCTTAAATTCATAAATTCTTTGGGACACATCGACATGGTCTTGCCTCGCTAGAATCATTACAACTGAGTAGTGAGTCCGATCCTCACAGGGTGCCCCATACTTTCGGCCTTGTGCCACATCTAAGCGGCGCTTAGAAAATCACCATAAATTTTAGGTACCATCGAGCAAAGTTCATCAGAACAATTACCGTGAAAGTATCTATAGGAAAGACAGAGGGAGGTTACGTGGCTGAAGCCGGTATGTTAGGACAGGGACAATAACATTGCAGATTCTTTGGATTTTATCAAGAATCTTTAAATATTTAGCAGGAGGACTAGACCCTATATGGCAGCAATAAATATTCGAAGCATGGTTGAATGGTAGACTTATAAATATGTAAGATAAAAAAAATTCCCAGCAATTGAATTAACCCTCTAGGGCCATTCGTATCATATTTGATACAGTATGAAAACAAGCCTTGAAAGAAATATTTTCCTGAAAAATTTTTTAAGAGAAATATTTTATAAATTTCAAATGAAAGCAGTACTGATTGCTCAGTCAATGAATACCAAATGTTTCCTTATAGGGAAATACCAAATGTTTCCTTATAGGGAAATACTGTATCAAATATGATACGAATGGCCCTAGAGGGTTAAGTAGTAATTAGTGGGGGATCTGTTTATTACTTCATAACAATATAGAACTGATCCGCCACTTTATGACAAGTAGAAGCCTTAATCATATTATATTATTAACCCTCTAGGGCCATTCGTATCATATTTGATACAGTATGAAAACAAGCCTTGAAAGAAATATTTTCCTGAAAATTTTTTTAAGAGAAATATTTTATAAATTTCAAATGAAAGCAGTACTGACTGCTTAGTCAATGAATACCAAATGTTTCCTTATAAGGAAATACCAAATGTTTCCTTATAGGGAAATACTGTATCAAATATGATACGAATGGCCCTAGAGGGTTAATATAATCTTGCCATTTAATGGCAGCAGAGAACGTTAGCTTGAGAAGGCACAATGAGTCACTCTTCTAGGGGTTAGTATCAGCCATATCTGATGAAAGACAAGAGTCTTTCTTGCAAGACACCTCATAACTGAAATATTAAAAATCTGATTTTAATCTAACAGTTTTTTTCTCTAAACCTATAAAACTAGATATAGTCAAAGTGTAGAGATAACTTATTTAAAATCCTCCCCGCTCATCGGGTTTTATTCCATGTAAGATGCAGTTGGGTTATTGAGAGTAACGAGGTTTTAGTGAAGAGAAATGGCAATAAAGGAACAAGATGGCGATTGGCGTTGCATTGAGATTTAAAAATCTAAGGATGAAACAATCATTTTGGAGAAAGAGGAAATACTCCAACGATGGGAAGAATATATAAAACTTTTCCACGACAAGAGAGAGCAACCAATAATATGCAAAAATGAGGACGGACCGGAAATATTAAAGTCTGAAGTGGAATTTGCAATAGCCAAACTGAATAGAAACAAAGCAGCGGTACCAGACGGCATAGTCATAGAACTGCTGATAGCCCTGGAAGAATTTGGTATAGAAAAAATTACTGAAATAATCAATGAAATTTATAATAGTGGGGTTATACCAGATGACCTCAGCAAGTCTATCTTCATAGCACTACCTAAGAAGCCAGGAGTAAACGAGTGCGAACTCCACAGAACCATCAGTTTAATGAGCCATATAACAAAACTGATCGTCCGAATCCTGATGAATAGAGCGAGAAGCAGAATCAAACCAGAGATAGGACAAGAACAGTGCGGTTTCGTTAAAGACACGGGAACAAGGAATGCCATATTTATGATTGGGATGCTCTCAGAAAGGGCGATACAAATGAAGAAGGACTTATACCTGTGCTTTATTGATTATGCGAAGGCGTTTGACAAAATACGCCACAAAGAACTGGTGGAGATACTCGGCAGCCTGGACATATTTGAGAAAGACCTGAGAGCAATAAAGAATTCTTACTGGCAGCAAACCGCTTGCATACGGATAGGTAATGAACTGAGTAGATATACAAAGATAGAAAGGGGCGTAAGACAGGGATGTGTCTTTTCATCGGATCTGTTCAACTTGTACAGGTCGGGGATACCATAATCAAGCAGGTACAAAAATTTAAATACCTGGGAAGCGTTATAACAGAAGACGGAAAGTGCGACACAGAGATCTGAAGGCGAATTGGCATGGCAAAGGAAGCATTCCAGAAGCTGAGTAAAGTATTAAGAAACAGGACAATTTCGCTAGAAACTAGGAAGAGTACTGGATTGCTACGTGATGTCCGTTCTTCAATATGACAGTGAATTGGAATGTCATGATCGCCCACGCCAAGGAGATGTGGAAAGCCATGATCGCCTACGTCCTGGAAGGACAGGGCACATAGAAGAAGATGTTGTCATTAAGAAAAAGTATAATATAAATTCTGAACTATTTTTCCTGTGATTAACTGTTTAGAACAAATACGAAATTCTGCCAGCATTCATCATTGGCGGCCACAATCTTAACATTTGGAAAGGAAACTACAAAACCCCCTACAGAATGTAGAGAAGGAAAGAGATATAAACAAAGCAAAAAACCCGAATGTATGGTCATCAGCAAAAAGATGAGCCCAAATTAAAGGTCGGGGATACTAAAACCAAGCATGTACAGAAAATTAAATACCTAGGAAGTGATCTAACAGAAGATGAAAAGTGCGACACAGATCCGTCACCTACCACAATGAGCGGCGGGAGCAGCGAACGCTTCGGCGGCGGTGACGAGGTCCTCTACAGCGTGCAAGAGCTACTAGCCGCGAAATCGGCGGCTGCGACATGGGCGGTGGAACGTGCGACGGCGTCCCCCATGTTCGCGCGGAGGCGGCTGTAGCGATATCTGGCGGCGGCGTCGGATCGCGCGCGCTTACCTGATCGGTGTTGAGCATCCATAAGCAGCAGCGAATGGATAACGAAGGAGACGCAGAAAGTAAGGCAGAACTTACACCGGAGTCGGACGTGCGACGGCGCCCGATCCTCACGCGCGGGGTTTAATATGAAAGCGTCGGAGGGGGTCGTGTCGATTTGCTTTGCCGGGCGTCCCCGGCACCGATACGAGAAATCTCGGAGAGCGCGGTAGGCAAAAAGAAAGTTTTCGGCGGCAGCACCAGGGCCCCAGCGGCGCGGCTTTAAACTTTTTTCCCCAATTTCCGAGTCGCATCAAAGCGAGCGATTCGACGACCGAACGTTTCGTCTACCCCCACTCGACCGTGGCACCCCAGCTCGCTTTCCAATCGCTATCCTATCTCACGACCGCCGAGAATCTCTTCCTGCTCAACCTTGATCGAGCTCGGGGTGTACGAAAAAAGGTCTCGACGGTAATACGCCAAAGAGAGTTTGCGTAACGTGATTAACTCTACGTCTCGACGACGGTAATGATCCTTCCGCAGGTTCACCTACGGAAACCTTGTTACGACTTTTACTTCCTCTAAACGATCGGGTTCGGTCGTCTTCTCCAGGCATCGAATGCCGAGGTGAGGACGGTACGCGCGGGAAACCTACTGGGATAGCCAAAACGCATTTCAAAAGCTAAGCTGAGTATGAAGAGAAATGAAAATTTCGTTAGAAACAAAGAAAAGAGTACTGAACTGTTACGTGATACCTATCCTCTTATACGGCATCGAATTTTGGATAATTCTCTTCAAAGATGAAAGAACGACTCGAAGCAACCGAAATGTGGTTATACAGAAGGATGTTGAGGATACCATGGGCTGAACATGTGAGTAACAACAAGGGTTGGGAATGACTGGAAACAAAAAGGAAACTTATACTTGGTATCAGGAAGAGAGAGTTGACATTTCTGGAACACGTAACGAGAAAGGAGGGTTTGGAAAATCCGTTACTCACAGGACAGATAGAGGGACAGGGGAAAGCAGCACGTGACATACTTGATTGGCTTGAGCAAACGGTTGGTAGAACAGAATTTGGGAGAAATAACGAGACTGCATATTTTAAGAACTACAAGAAACAAGAAGATCTAGAGGGCCATGATTGTCTTTTTTTTTCTTTTTTTTTTATAATCGTGTAACCCCAAACAAAGCATTTTACTGCCACTGTTGTGCATGGGGTTACATAAAAGGAAAGTTATGAGAAAGAGTGACAGGTTACAGAGGGTGTCAGAAAGTGGGTAAGAGAAGGGTGAGAATACTGATGAGAGTGGATTGGACGGAGAAAGAAGCTTGAGAGAGAGGATGCAAGTTAGTGAGATAGAAAATGATTATTAAATTTGCATTTAAATTCTTGACGTCCTGAAGAGACATGGCAAATAAAAAAGACATGCATATAAGTACATATAACACACGTCCATTTGATTTGATTAGAGATTTTTTTTTCAGAAACAACTGGCCTTATTTTGAGGGAAAATACGCCCTGCCAAAGATAGCAAACTCGTTTGAAAGGAAAGACTTAAGTCGCGTTCAAAAACGGACATTAGAAAAGGTCACTCGTTGTCTGCATCAAAAGCAGAACAGCGTGTTTATTTCCGGTTAAATTTGCATATCGTATTTCAGACACATTTATATTAGCTAAAAAAGAGTAGACATGAAGAAAAAATACCCTAACTTAATAAAAACAGAATAATATTTTCTCTCTGAGAAAAAAACAAAACAAAAAAAAAAACGAGAAAATAACCAAAACTACCGAGAGTAACAGGAGGGAAATATATATATATATATATATATATATATATATATATATTCCATTTGTAAACGAGTTATTACGCGACCTAGGTTTCTGTACCATGTGGTGTCTTCAGGCGATTTGAAATAACTGATTTTACCGTTTACCGTTTTTTTTTAAGAACTCTCACATAACGGTGTTTTTTTGTTGTTTTTTTTTTGAACGCTCACGTGACGGAGAATTTTTGAATGCGCAATTTTTAAACTTACAAAAAATTATATCGTTTTCGTCCATGGTTGTAGGAATCTAATAAGCATTTTTAGTATGGTTACACTTAGTCATAATTTCTGTTCTTTCATTCAACAGTTTATTTTTGTTTGGGAATAGCATAATCGCTAACTTTTCTTCCTGGCACAGTCTACATAGCTTGCGACCGTTGTAAGGCTTGGATGTTTTGTTTTTTTTTACTATACTCCACGTTATGTCTGGGTCTTTTTCCATATTTTGATTTTAATTTCCACACGTCGCTAGCCAAATTTGTACAGTTTTTAAGTTTTCTATTTTGAATGTAGACTTGTGATTGACCCACCTGGTCTTAAAGGTGTCTTTGGTTGATCCCAAATATATTTTATTTTGACCATTTAAGTCATGTACTTTTGCCTTGTAAATGACTTCTTTTGTATTACAAAGTCCTTGAAGTGGACATTTATTTTTGTCCCTTCAGTTGCATTCTTTATTAGTGATCTTGTTTTGTACAATGCTATCTAAATTTCAGGCGTTCTTTTTTTTTTCTTTTTTTTTTTTTTATATATAAAACTATCTAAATTACTAGTACAACTATAACTTAGCTTGATTGTGTTTCTATTGAAAATTTTGATCAGTTCTGAGCTTTTTGTAAAGTGTCTGTTTATCAGTTTAAAAAAATATTTGTCCTATTTTGGTTTTTAGTAGATAGATCTATCAATTGGAGTAGATAGACTAAACTATCGCCCGGTTCACACTCCACCCACGTCTGTTGAACAGGTTAAGAGGCTCATCCCTTGTTCCCTGTTTAGGTTGTAGTTTCCGGCTTTCTCTTTTCCAATCTTTTCACTATTACATAGCCCCCTGCACATCAGTGGCGTTACCGCCTTGCTCGGGGTGATACGATTAAAAAAAAACAAAAAAAACAACAACTTTTTAAAATGGTGGGTTGAACCATATAATGTTTCGTTTTTCGTTTTCTATTATCGTTTTTTGTTTGTCTGTTTAGTTAAGAATTATATTGTAATATATATATATATATATATATATATATATATATATATATATATATATATATAGGCAGCAGATAATTTTCTAAACATATATTGTTAAATATAACAGACAATGAATGTCTATTATGTTTAATCACCAGCCATTCTAAACATACACTTAGAACCAGCATAATAAAAAAATATCCAAATATAATGTTTAGACCGGCTCATGACTAAACTTAATAGACATTTATTCTTTGTTATATTTAACAATATATATATATATATGTATATATATATATATGAAATTAATTGTTGGAACATTATTTTTAATCAAGCAGTATATATATTTATTTCTACCGGCCTGATTATTTCTGATAAAGTTTTGTTACGAAAATGTGTGTCAAGATAGGGGAAGCCACCAATTGATCTGGCGCGTCTTAGACCTCTCGACCACGAATGACCAACAGTCTAAACGAAGTCAAATCAAGCCTATATAATACAATTTTGCTTTTCACATAAATAACCATATCTGCACTGAAATGTATCGTAATGTCAACAAATTTAAACATACAATGTTATGGAAATTCATGAAGAATAATCTTTAATCTTCATATATATATATATATATATATATATATATATATATATATATATATATATATAATCTCCGGCCACTCCACTCTCATCAGTATTCCCATCCTTCTTTTACCCACTTCTTGACACCCCCTATAACCTGTCACTCTTTCTCATAACTTTCCTCCAATGTAACCCCCTGCAAAACAGTGGCAGTAAAATACCTTGCTTGGGGCAATAGGATTATAATAAACAGGAAACAAGGGATGAGCCTCTTCACCTGTTCAATAGACGTTGGTGGAGTGTGAACCGGGCGATAGTTTAGTCTATCTACTCCAATAATATATTTCCCTACTGTCATGCTCAGGGGTTTGGATTATTTTATTTTTATTTGTTCTTATATCTTAATGCAATATACTCAATATAGTAGGTATATCAATATATATGTTTCCGTCATTTTAGACGGCATATCGATATAAGTATTTTACCGACATTTTTGACAGTATGGGCACACTCGTATATAAATAATGGCTGGCCGCTTGTATGAGAGGATGATGTTTATTAAGGCGGTTAGCCAATCCTTTTTGCAGATGCCTTCTCAGGCACATTTGTTTTTATCCAATACCACCTGTGGTTTATACTGCAACTATGCTGAGCGGACCTTTGTTACAATTTCAGGGGGAGAGAGATAGAGGATGGGAGAGAGAGGGAGTAGGGAGAGAGAGAGCTGTATCTAGCGTGGTCAACAGTCTGGACAAAATCAGCACGCTTAAACCCTCGGTCACGTTGACTTGCGCATAAATATAGGCCAAATAGTTCCGTCTACCCAGTTTCACTCACAACGCTTGGGTCAACGTGTGGTAGGATTTTTCAGATACTTTTCAAAGGTGCTGCAGGTTAAGATCACCCCCAACCCAGTCCGACAACATCAATAAGTCACCTTCTTGACAAATCTATTACGATGAAATACGAACCGCTATCAGAAAGTGAACGTTCTAACCATTCGGTGACGTGATCAGTCCATGGCATCGAGGGTCCCGCTATGCCAATACACAGCGTTAAATTGTCCTCCTTTCATTTACATTTCTTTTGGTAAGGAGAAAGTACCACTCAGATTTTCCCCGGTACTATCATTTTGTGGAACAGACTCCCGTGAGGATGCTTCCCTGACCAGTACAATATTAACCTCTTCAAATCTAGGGATAACGGATATCTATCCTTCATATTTCTATACTATGCACCTCTTCCTTCTTCCTCCTCTCCTTCGCCCTGAAGACAGTCTCAGTCAGTAATACTCTACCTTGACTGGCTTTGGGGCCTTGTATTGGGCGAACAGCAGTAAAAATTAAAATAAATAAATTTAAAAAAAAAATAGGAAGAAAGTAGTTCCGAAATTACTAAAAATAAAATTCGAATAATCTTTTTTGAATTTTTGAAAACAATATGTAACATCTCAATTTTTGAAAACACATGTAACGTCTCAACCCAACAGGTAAAGTCAACTAAACCACCAAGTATAAAACGAAGTAATGTTTACCTATAGTATTTAACTACGCGTAACTTAGGTGTGGCACAAGCTCGAGACTATAGGGCACCTAGTGAGGATCGAACTTTTCAGTCGTAATTGATCTATTAAGACAAGCTTGCTAAACATTACCTCATATTAAAGTGCCCCAAAATTATTTTCTGGGCGTAAATTAGATGTGGCACAAGGCCGAAAATGTGGAGCACCCAGTGAAGATAGAAGTCAGTGTTAACTGATCTCGCAATACAAGCTTGCTAAACAATACACCAAGTCGAAGTGCCCTGACCAGTGTTTATCTATAGCCTCAAGTATACCTCGTCGAAGTGCTCCGACCAGTGTTTATCTATAGCCTCAAGTATACCACGTCGAAGTGCCCTGACCAGTGTTTTTATATAGGCTAATTACACCACGTCAAAGTGCTCTGAGCAGTGTTTATTTCTATCTATAGACTCAAGTACAGTACGTCAAAGTGCCCTGACCAGTGTTTAGACTTAAATACAGCACGTCGAAGTGCCCTGACCAGTGTTTATCTATAGCCTCAAGTACACCACGTCGAAGTGCTCTGACCAGTGTTTATTTATAGACTCAAGTATAAAACCGACCAATATTTGCCTATAAACTCGACATTAAATTAAACAGATCTCGATTTTTTAAAATACCCAAACAAGAGTTGACATGTCGTAACTGATTTTGTTGATAAATGAAATTCATACTTACTTTTTTTTTTCATGGTTACTAACTTGTAACAGTTTTAAACCGTTACAAAAGCAACAACATAAACTAACTTAAAAACAGAAATGTTAAACGCTACTAAAAAAAAAAAAAAAAAAAAAAAAAAAGCTATTTTAAAATGCGTTTAAGTGCTGTGGTCGCGGTGATGCAGTTTTGTTGCCTTGCGCGGAAAAAAATAAACCCCAATTATCGACAACATATGTAAAATGGTTATAATATTCATACTCGTGTCTTTTCTTCTTTTTCTTACGAAAAGAAAAAAAAACAGAAAGAAAATTTCTGTTCATCTTTATTTGAAAGCTTTCTTTTCAATTCTCTCTTCTCCATCTGCTGGCGACAGCCTTCATTCCGTTCCGTTCAGGTCAATGTAAGCATTCACTTAGTACATGTTAATAAATGACTCACGCTGAAGGGACTCACCATACTTTTTTTTATTCATCACTAATTGGTTTATTTTTAGCTTCAGCCAAGGGAAAGAAGAAAAAATAATAATAAAAGATAAGTTTATCTAGACTTCCCAAACAGAGGCTAAATTGACTGCATGTGTTAAACCAATCTGGTCGGCCAGGACATGAATGTCAGAAAAGGCTGCCACAATTAAATAAGAACCACCTGTCCTCCTTTTTGTAAACGTATAAAGTGCATGCAAAAGTCCCTAGCACTTTTTTAGAAACTAGATATTTAACTGAAGACGTATTAGAATGGCCAAAGATACATTCCAAAATTAAAACTAAGTATCAAGAGACATGAAATTTTGTTGGAAACAAAGAAAAGATGGTAAATTTTTGTTTTGTTCCCCGAAGGCCTTTACCCCGTCAAATCTTTCCAAAACACCCTTAATTCCGTGCAAATGTATATGCTGAACTCAAGTCGATAATTGTTTATTGAAGAAACCTACCTTTTTTCATGTTATCGGCCAGAAAAAAAATCGTACTATATCTCACCCGTTACCACCGTTCTCATATCTGATTCGCCGCTGAATGACTTCAGGCGTAGGATACTTATTTCGGCCTGTTTAATTCCTTTGAGTAATTACTCTGCGATTTGTTTTGTTTCGGAACTCAATTTCCGCGTAGTAATTGCAAAAAGGAAGTGAAAAGGCCGAAAAATTGGCAAACTACGCGTGAAGTCATTCTGCAGTGAATAACATTTTTGAAGCGTGGTTACGGGGTGAGATAAACAGCGAAAAGAAGTTCGATATTTTTCTGCTTGTAAACTTGAAAAAAGGTAGGTTTCGTCAATAAACAATTATCGATTTGAGTTCAGTATTTACATTTGCACGGAAATAAGGATGTTTTGGAAAGATTTGAAGGGTAGGGTCGGGTGGGGGGTAAAGGCCTTCAGGGAACAAATCAAAAATTTACCGAAAAGAATACAGAACTGTCACGTGATATGTATCCTCCTGCATAGCATCGAATGTTGGATGATTTCTTCAAAGATGAGGAAGAGACTCGAAGTAACATAAATGTGGTTCTACAGAAGGATGCTGAGGATACTATGGGCTGAACATATGAGCAACGACGAAGTTTAGGAGAGAATGGAAACAAAAATGAAACTTATGCTTAACATCAGGAAGAGGCAACTGAAATTTTTGGGACACATAATGAGGAAGCAAGGTTTGGAAAATCTTATACTCACGAGGCGGATATAGGAAAAGAGAGAAAGAGGAAAGCAGCTTGTAACATACTTGATGGGCTTGAGCACATGGATGGCAGAACATGCGTTGGGAGAAATAAAAGAAGCACAAAACTTATTAAGACCTACAAGGGACTGGAAGATGTGGAAGGCCATGATCGCTTACGTCCCGAAGGGTCATGCATATAAAAGAGAAGACTGAATGGACAGTCGAAAACCGATTTAGTGCTCATCATTTCGCTGGACAGTCCGCTCACAGATGAAGGCTTACGGCCATATCACGTACAATCACCGGAGTTAAGCAACGTCGAGCCTGGTCAGTACCTAGATAGCTAAGTGGTTGAGAATATCAGGTGCTGTCAATTTCGATATGTGGGTGATGTAATGGATAAGGGATCGTGATGGTTAAACGGAGAGCCGAGTTTGAACCTCCGCTGAGTTCGTTATGTCCATTTACGCACATATACCCGTAGGAAATGTATAAATCTACCTTTTCTCCACCAGCTATGGGTTAAATATTACTAAATCATTATGATATAGAAAAAAAACTCTTATAATAGAAAAAAATATTTTAATCTAAAAATATTTTCTGACTTTAAATAACCTTCAAAGGGTTGATAAGCCGTAGAAAATGAATCAATCACAGACGAAAAAAGATTTGAGACTACACTACAGAGATGTGGTTCTATAGCGGGCTATCCATTCTTTTCCAGTTTATAGTGGAGAGTCCGTTCTAGTGAAAGGTAGTTGTGTGCTGTTGAAGATTTACGGAATTTGACCTCGTTGTAGATAGCCCACTATAAGTCATAAAATGATTATAAATCAAGAAAAGCAAATTGAGTTGAAAAATAACATTTTACATATACACATATCAATTAAGGTTTTTACAATTACAGTAATCCTTTAGATATGGGTCCAGCGGACGTTAAAATGTTCATGGCAATAAAATGCTGAAAAGAGAATTAATACTTAGGTATGTGGGAGCGCTGAAAGTAATGAATGTCTTTGATGTATTCGCTCCTTAGGTCAGTAAGTAGTTTTGAGACAGGGAAGAAGGAAAGGGTAGGTAAGGGAGGCGAGTATAGTAAGCCGCTTGACTTGGTCAAGGGGGCTACTAATTACTCTCGTCTCTCTCGAGTCAGTCTGTGTGTGGCTGGGTCTGTCTGCGTCTGCTTGTCTGGCGATGCTTTCTGTATCAGCTTTTTATATCTTCTTTTTGGATCGCAGCAGATCATTTGGGGATTCCCACTTGTATTTGATCCTAGGCTTCCCATTGGCCGATAAATAAAATTCGCGTAGGCTCGCGAACTGGAAATTTAATATTTAATTAATTTTTATTTTTCAATCGGAACATCTGCGCGAATCCAGCTACGCACTGACGACTTTTGGTCATTTTCATTTTGGTCGTGAGAGTGCGAACATCCGGTCCCTTGCTTTTGCTCGGTCGGTATTACGACAGTTCTACAGAAGGATGGGAATATATTAGGGACTGAACAGGCGAGCGATGAAGAAGGAAAATGGAAACAACAAAACAGAAAAATCACTTATAAAAAGAAATACACTACCGGCCATAATTATTAGGCCACCCACGTTTTTTAAAAGAAATGATGTATTTCATACTATTTTTAGTATTTACTGCCAAGTGGATAATCGTAAATGTAATAAATATTTATAAATTCATTTGATGCACATGTTATTGTGGAATATTAACAAAAAAATCATTCTATTTTCAATTACAATTATTCAATTGGCAATAAATACTATAAAATAGTATGAAATATATCAAAGATACTGTCGCGGCCACAAATAGCCGCTCCCAAAAAGAAACGACCATAACAGCAGCAGCAGCAGCTATTAGCCGTTCCCTGACCATTTACAAACAATGGCGGATTTTAAGACCCGCCGTAAAGAAAATCAAACTACACATGCGACACAAAACAATTTAGCGAATACGTCCGAGCCTAAAACTGTCGTAATACCCCAAAACACCAAACAACATGGGGAGCAATTATTATTTAGCGTTTTTTTACTCCCACTGATCTGGGAGTAGTTGACCGAACCCGTTCGCTGATGACCAAAATTGGGCGGAGTTGTCTAGCCATAACACCCAGCGCTTCCCGAGAGTCGATCAATCGAAGCCGTGGGGGAGTTGTCTGGTCATAACACCCCGTCTGGTCATAACACTTTTTTTTTTAAACACTGGGGTGGCCTGTCCTAATAATTATGGCCGGTAGTGTAGTTGAAATTTCTAACACATATAATGAGGAAAAGTGGCTTGGAGAATTTGACGCTAACAAGACATATTGAAGGTAAATCTGTGTAAACGGATGACAGAACATGTGCATCAAATGAATTTATAAACATTTAATAATTATCTATATTGTAGTTTCATCAATGAAAGAATGAAGAAAATTTAGGGTGATTCGAACGAGTTCACCTTTATTTCATTGCCTTGTAAAATTTTGCAAAGTAATCATTGGAGTAGATAGACTAAACTATCGCCCGGTTCACGCACCACCCACGTCTATTGAACAGGTGAAGAGGCTCATCCCTTGTTTCCTGTTTAGGATGCGGTTTTCGGTTGTTCTCTTTTCCAATCTTTTCACTCTTATTTTATTTTATTTTGTTTTTTATTGTTATGAAGTAATAAACTGATCCCCCTAATTATTACTTAATATTATAATACATATCTTCTCCCTCTCGCTATGAGTCATATAACAGGACATATTGGGTTCTATAGCATTGGCTGTCAACCAGTCTACCGCAGAAAGCAATGGCAACCTATTGCGGGATAATCTTCTGCCCAGTCAGTCATGTCTCTCTCTTTCGAGACGTGGTCGCCTAAGAGTGTATCACATATGGCACTTAATTGACTGGCTGAATATAATCGTTGAAAACATAATTGAGGCTTATTATGGGCATAAAGCGGGGGATCGGTTTTTATTGTTATGAAGTAATAAACTGATCCCCCACTAATTACTACTTAGTAATATAATACATATCTTCTCCCTCTAGCTATGAGTCAAATAACAGGATATATTGGGTTTTATAGCCTTGGCTGGCAACCAGTCTACTGCAGAAAGTAATGGCAACCTACTGCGGGATAATCTTCTGCCCAGTCAGTCATGTCTCTTTCGAGACATGATCGCCCAAGCGTGTATCACGTATGGCACTTGACTATCGCAATTGCATCCCTTCAACTACAGATAAAAGTTATTGCTGATTATGTATTGTCGATCTTTTTATATGAAAATGTTTTTCTGTTATTTTTAATATTAAAATGTATTGTTGTGGGGGCGTTGGAGGAAGTCTACCCCGCAAATTTTGATTTTCGATAAGCCAAGACAATGAGGAGACAAAGGCAGAGGTAAGAACAATAACAACCTTAGTGTTTATTCATGTAAGTTGGTACAAGTTGTTGTTGGGATAGGCTTCTGGTCCGGAGGGTAGTAGCCTCGATGAAGTTGGTGCGGCGAGCGTCGGGCGTCGGGCGTCGGGCGTCGTCCAGCGTCGAGTCCAAATGGGGCGTTCGTAGCGGTAGCTGGTCGGCTGCAAGAATCGCCTGGCTGGTTTGGGACGTGTCCGTCTTCGGGCCTAGGTTGAAGTGGCGAGCGTGGAAGCGAGTTCGTGCCAGCGGAAGGTACTTGGGGAGAGGTGGAGTTCCTAAACAGGGCCGAGTCGAGTTAAGGTCGTCACGGATGCGGGAACGTACCGAAAGGTTACGTTACGGCAGGGTAATCCCTAAACAGGGCCGAGTCGAGCTAAAGTTGTCGCGGATGCGAGACCGTACCGAGAGGTTACGGAAGCGGAATCCCTAAACAGGGCCGAGTAGAAGTAGGGTCGTCGCGGATGCGACTCCGGGTGGCTGATTCGACTGCCGCAGCAGGATCAGTGCTAGAAGCTGGTGTTACGGCTTCGATTGATCGACTGCCGGAAAGCAGGATCAATGCCAGAAGCGAGTGTTGCGGCTTCGATTGATTGACTGCCGGGAGGCAGGACCATTGCCAGAAGCGCGGGGTGTTATGACCAGACGACTCCCCTACGGCTTCGATTGATCGACTGCCGGGAGGCAGGATCAATTCCAGAAGCGCTGGGTGTTATGACTAGACAACTCCGCCCATTTTTGGTCATCAGCGAACGGGTTCGGTCAACTACTCCCAGATCGGTGGGAGTAGAAAAACGCTAAATAATAATTGCTCCCCATGTTGTTTGGTGTTTTGGGGAGCGCAGCCTAATTCGATGCGTATTACGACAGTTTTAGGCTCAGACGTATTCGCTAAATTGTTTTGTGTTGCATGTGTAGTTTGATTTTCTTTACGGCGGGTCTTAAAATCCGCCATTGTTTGTAAATGGTCAGGGAACGGCTAATAGCTGATGCTGCTGCTGCTGCTGTTATGGTCGTTTCTTTTTGGGAGCGGCTATTTGTGGCCGCAACAGTATCTTTGATATTTTCATGGTGTTTTAACCCCAGTTTAATTCACTATTTGACCATAACTGTGACCCTAACAGGTGCTATTTCAGCGGGTCTGTGTGGATCTGAAAACAACAGCAGTTAAGATGTGTTCCACGGTATTCAAAACCAAGAATTTTCTAATCAAAAGCCTTTCGGCATGACGTAATTTGTAGTCATAAACGAGACTGGGGTACACTGGGTTTGTGTGGGTTGTGCATGTTTGGAAAGAAAATTCTGAATTCAGAACTATGGAGAAGGATAGAGCAAACCACTATCTTTTCGAAGAAGTCATTACAATTCATAGAAAAAAAATGAAAAGGAAACTATGGAGAGCCATAATCACCTATGTCTTGAAGAGACGGAAACTCTGAATTAAAACTGTGCTGGTATCAAGAAGCCTCTAAACTACCTTTCCCAAGAAGTCATGGAAAGTCATAGATAATGAAGAAAAAAGAATGATCAATATGTTCTGAAGAAAAGAAAAACTGAATTCCAAACTGTGAAGGTATCAAGTGGAAGCCCCTACAGTCACTTCCTCAAGAAGTCATTGGAATTCATAGATATTAAGGGAGAATGACATTGTGGAGAGCCATGATCACCCATATCCCGAAGAAAAGGAAAAATTAATAACAAACTGTGAAAAGAAAACCCCCACAAAACAATAGTATAAGTAGATACAACACGAGAAGATTACCAGCGTGACTGTATTGGTCCGGCTGTCAGAGTTATCTGCTATAATAGACCTTTCTCTCTACTCAGCACAAAGCAAAAACTACGGTTTATTTATAGTTTGGAAGTGTTCATGTGTGCTATGGTTGAATTACCATAATTATATGGCTACCAAATGAAGATGAGCAGACATTTTCTTTCTGTTTTTCTTTTAGTTAGAAAAAGAAGAAAATACATGAGGCATTATATGAGTATTATAGCCATTTATATATGTTGTCGATAATCGGAGTATATTTTTTCTGCGGAAGGCAACACGAATTTTAATTTACGCAACCGCAGCACTTGAACGCTGTTTCTCAGGAAGTCAGGTGAATTCAAAAAAATAAAAGAAAGATGATTATGTCGAGAGGTATAATCACCTATTTGCTGAAAAAAAAGATAAACTGAATTCCAAACTGTGAATGTATCAGACGAAATCCCCTACACAATCCTTCCCAAGAATTCATGCAAATTCATAGATTCTTTTTCTTTCTTCTTCTTTTATGTACCTTGTCCCTTCAGGACGTAGGCGATCATGGCCTTCCACGTCTTCCTATCCCTGGTGGCTCTTAGTACGCTTTCTCCTGTAATGTCTCTCAGCCCCTGTTCTGTCATCCACCTGCCCAGGCCTTTTAAATATGTTATTTGCTGCTTTCCTGTGTCTCTTTTTCCCTCTATCTGGCTTGTTAGTATCTTTTCCCCTCTATCTGGCCTGTTAGTATTAGGTTCTCCAAGCCCTCCTTCTTCATTGCATGTCCCAGGAACTTCAGTTGTCTCTTCTGAATCTCACTATTAATTTTCTTTTCGTTGGCATTCTTTCCAAAACCTCATCATTGCTCACATGCTCGGTCCATGATATCCGCAGCATTCTTCTGTAGAACCACTATCTTTCCCAAGAATTCATAGCAATTCAGAGATATTAACGGAAAAAAAAAGTGTGGAGATCTATGATAACTTAAGGACTTAAGAAAAAGAAAACTAAATTCCAAAATGTGCGGGTATTTTGCGGGAAGCTCCGAGGATATATTTCCAAATAAGTCATAGCATTTCATAGATAACAAAGTGAAAGGAATTTGTGGAAAGCCATGATCACCTGTGTCTTGAAGAAAAGGAAAAATGAACATTATAGTGTGAAGGAACCAGGAAGCCCCAATATAATTTTTCTCAAGAAGTCATGTTAATTCATGCATAAAACAAAAACAAAGCGACCCCAACACAAGAGGTTCCAAAATGAAGGATCGATTCACTATATATCAACCTTGGCGGGTCATTTATTGCCAACTAATTTTTTTTATTGCTGGTCATACTTTTTCTTTCAACAATTTATTGTTGTTTTTGTGTCTAGTAATACTTATTTTTTCGATTATCAATATTCATTGGGATTTGTTTTTAAGGGCAGGGTCCCCAAGTCCTACCCTTGTTATTTAACCCATAACTGGAGGGAAGGGACGGATTAATACCTTTCCCAAGGGTACCAGTGCTTAAGTGAATGCAGGGTATTCAACTGGAATTCGAACTCGGCTCACTGATTTCTCTTTCCGAGCCGATATCCACTGCACCACAACGCACATCCGTCACTAAACGCTTACAGCACCTGGTATTCTCAAGCGGTCACCCATCTAAGTACTGACCAGGTTCAACGTTGCTTAACTTCGGTGATCGAGCGAGAACCGGTGTATTCAACGTGATAGGCCGTAAGCCTAGTAATATGTATAGAGCCATGAAAATTACAGCTGAATTTCGAACTGTAAAGATATCAGGCGGGAAGCACTTATACAATCCTTACCAAGAAGTGATGACAATTCATAGATAATTGTTATAGTAATTTGCCCATAGCACACATGAACTCTTCCAAACTATAAATAAGCAGCAGTTTCTGCTTTGTGCTAAGTAGAGAGAGAGGTTTATTCCAGCAGATAGCTCTGACAGCCGGATCGATACAGTTACGCTGGTAATCTTCTCATGTTGTATCTGTTTGTATTACTGTTTTTGTTAATATATTTCTTTACTCTATTCGTCTTTGTGAGCCATGATCATCTCTCTCCAGAAGGAAAGAATAATATATAACGAACTGTGAAGGTATCAGATGAAAGCCACTGCAGTCACATTCTCAAGATGTCATTGAAATTCATAGATATTAAGGGAAAATGACTCTGTAGAGCCATGGTTCCCAACCCCGAGGTAAATTACCCTAGTGGGGTAAGGAGCCCATATTTTGAGGGTAATGGATGTTTGGTTTGGGAACTTCAGGACAATATTGCTTCATTTTGTGGGAAATTGGAACTATGGACCAGACGTATTGGAAAGGGATTTTTTTTGCACAATTTTCTGCATTGAATGTGTTCCTTGATAAAGTTAATTCTGAAGACATCCTCAACCACTTGAAGACAGACATCAGTGATAACCTAAATGGCCTCTTGGGAAACTTACGTAAGTACTTTCCAAACTTGAATAATTCCAACAATGAATGGGTAAGAAATCCATATCTTGTGAGTGAAGATATTATTTCTGATGAGGACTATCCAGCAAAAGAAGAATTTCTCACACTCAGGATGAACAATGCATGGAAACTTTTGTTTGAGACCAAGTCTGGTCGAGACACCTTTTGGATCTCTCGTCCGCAGGATATACCAACACTAGCCTCTAGAGCAGTACAAATTCTCATAGGATTTTCAACCACTTAAATGTGAACAAGGTTTTTCTACTGTCATTGGAATGAAGACCAAGAAACGTAGCAGACTCAACGTAGCAGATGATGCCCGAATAGCCAAGAGTAAATAAACTGGTACAGTCAATACAAGATCAATACTCACATTAAGAATCACGGCTAGGTTACAGCTACTGTACTTCTGATTATTATAGATTGGTACTTTTGTATTGAATAATTTCCATTAACTTGGTCTGTTTTTGATGTATGAAAATATAATCACTTCTTTTCCTATATTACGGGTATTTGTTCATTAGGGTAATATGTAATAGTGAAATTGTATTTTGGGGTAATTGCAGCAAAAAAGGTTGGGAACCTATGCTGTAGAGAGTCATGATCACCTATATTCTGAAGAAAAAAAAATTAATCACAAACCGTGAAGATAACAAGAAACCGAATTCTAAACTGTGAATATATCAGGCGGAAGACGCTATACTATCTTTCCCCAGAAATCATGGCAATTCAAAGATATTAACGGAAATGTAATCAGTGTAGAGCCACGATCACCTAATTCCCGAAAAAAAGCAAAACTGAGTTTCAAACTGTGGAGGTATTAGACGGGAAGTATCTTTCCCTAGAAGTTATGGTAATTCTAGATAATAAAAGAAAAGGACTCTGTGGAGAGCCATGATTACCTATGCCATAAAGTAGAAAAATGAATCCCAAATTGTAAAAGAACCAGGAAGCCCCTACACTATCTTTCTCAAGGAAGCTATGTCAATTCATTGATAACAAAGGAAAAGGGATCTGTGGAGAGCCATGATCATCTATGTCCTTAAAAATGAACACTGAATTCTGAATTGTGCATGTATCAAGCGGAAGCACCTACATTATCTTTCCCAAAACTTCATTTCATTCAAAGATATTAACGGAAAAGGAATCTGTGGAAAGCCATGGTCAGTTATGTCCTGAAGAATACTGAATGGCAAACTGTAAAGTTATCAGTTAGAAAGATATCCACTATCCCTCGCAAGAATCATGGCGATTCATAGACAATAAAGGAAATAGAATCTTTGGAAAGACATGATCACCCAAACCAAGGGACGGCAAACTACGGCCTGCGGGCCGGATCCGGCCTGTGAAGGCATTTTGACCGGCCTGCGAGACTGATTAACAATGACTCTATTTTTAACATGATAGACGAGGCTTTCGAATTCAACAAAAGGCCTGCTGTTATCTTCCTCTGATCCACCCAACCGAATTTGAATACTGTGACTGCAAAAACACGATCAAAACCCAATCACCTCCATTTCTGAGTAAAAAAAATAAAAAAATAAACATAAAACAAAAACTGAGAGCCGATTTGACCGACCGACCGACCGACCGGCGACAGACATTAGGCGGGGACGCCTTCAAAGAGACAATGCTGTCTCAGTCGGCTTTCTATTTCATTCCTCCAACAGCGACCCCCCCCCCCCATCGCTTACCCCTGCCACCTACCCTATGTAAGTTGCTGGAATCTTTCAATGGGCCATGTTCTTATCTTATCGGATGTAAGTGTATATGTTTGCAACTATTTGTACTTGTATGTATGGGTATATGTGTTTCGTTTTTGTTTGATGTGTGTGTGTGTGGTTCGTTTGTGGTACAATTTTCAATAACAGTTTTAAACCTACGTCATGATTTCATCCATTTCACCTCGGTTGATTTTTTTTCAAATTGAAGTATTTTCCTTGAGGAAAAGTAATTTTTGTTAGATGTTTTTTAATTTTAGATTTTCTTTTGTTTTTCTGATCTCTCAATGTTTATTTTCATTATGGTTTTAAATATTTAGGTTGACAGGGGCCCGCATATGTAATTTTTCTTATTTTTAATTAATGGCCTTCGTCCGGGCTGCAACCTGTCATTATAACATGATCCGGGCCGCGGGGTCGAATGAGTTGCCTGACCTAAACAAAAGGAAAATAAATGCCAAACTGTGAACGTTTGTGGAAGCCCCTACATTATCTCTCTCTAGAAGTCATGACAATTCATAGATAATAAAAGAGATATTAATCTGTGGCGAGCCATGATCCATACAGAAAAAAAACAAAACAAAAAAAAACTGACTTCTAAATTGTGATAATGTTGTGGGCTCTCCCGTTTTTTATATGATAATGGACTCGACTGAGTATACATAAACTCCTGCCATAGAGAGTTGAGAGTAATCGTACAGATCCGTGCCAGTTATCGGAAGGTACCGGAACTGATACGTAAGTTACCGAGAGATACCGAGACTACCGCATCAGAAGTCAGACTAGCTCTGAGTTCCACTCGGCTAGAATAATATACATGGATATACTATTTCCAACGACTTCAAGACTTGTATATATTTATTTCTTACTAATAATATTCCTGGATTTACTAACCTGCGTTCAAGTTTGTATATTACGTTCAATATAACCTACTTTTCTATATCCATATCTGTTTTGTTGTACATTATTTTGTGCGGTTCCTCACCCGGAATCCGCAACAGACTATTACAAGCTGAAGTCCTGTTAAGTCCTGAGGAAAAGGAAACTGAATTCTAAACTGTAAATTGTTTTGCAGAAGCACCTACACTATCTTTTCCAAAGAGTTATAGGAAACTTATAGATAATAAACGAAAAATTAATATGTGGAGAATCATAATTAAAGAAAAGAATTCTAAACTGCGAATGTATCAGGCGTAATCCTCTACATTAAATTTCCCAAGAATTCATGGCAATTTTAATATATTAAAGAATAAAGGAATTTGTGGAGAGCCATGATTATCTATGTCGTGAATCAAAGGATAACTGAATTCTAAACTGTGAATGCATCAGGTGGATTCCCCTACATTATCTTTCTGAAGAATTAATGGCAATTCAAAGATATTAACGGAAAAGTAATCTGTGGAGAGACATGATAACCTATGTGCTGAATCAAAGAAAAACTTCCATTTCCAAACTGTGAATTTATCAGGAAACTCTACACTATCTATTCCAAGAATTCATGGCAATTCATAGACATTAAAGGATAGCAGACATGTCATAATATATAATTCCCTCATAAATAAACAACAAGGTTTCGCCATAATTTTTAATATCAACTTGAGATTTTTCTTGTTAAAAAGTTGTATAATTTTAACACGTTCAAAATTATGGATAAAATTTTTTATATCGTGTGTGCGTGTGTGTGTGTGTGTGTGTGTGTGTGTGTTTTTCAAAACTTGGCATGAGCGAAACAATTTCACGGATTTGGAAAAAAAAATCACACCCGAATGAAATCAAAATCCACCATGATTCATCCTTTAATAACCGGTTGTGCTTAGTTTAATCTGTGATTTAGATGAATATCTGTAGAAAAAAGCACAATTAACTCGTTTAACTCTTGAAATATATGTAATCCTGTTTCCACATAAAAAAAAAATACTTCTTACTTTAATACGACGGAGCGAAAGAAATTATTATTAGTGGTATTGTTGATTTTGCAGTTTATTGCCATTCGCGATATGAGCTTTGCTTAGAGATATTTTATACTTATGTGCTCGTAAAATCCGAAAAATAGAGAAATTAGCTGGAAATTGCAAAAAAAGAAAAATATATTTTCCCCATTGTATTCAGTAGCGAATTTTTGGCCGGTAAAAGTGGAAGACAATGATAGTCAAAACAAATTGTCAGAAATTTTTGATGGGGTTAGGATAAGGTCAGATCCTTACTTCCCACATTTGCTAGGAAAGGATTTGAAAATTTGAAAATCTAAAATGATGCAATTAAGAAGAAGAGAACGAAAAGAAAATTACGTCACATGAGGTGTTGTTGCCTCATTCTTTGGACCATAACTCCACATTGAATTGTGTAGGTGGAAGAAATCTCATTGGTCAAAGTTTACATTTGCATAGATATATACATATATTTAACCCTCCTGTCCATCTGTACGTATGCATAGCGATGCACGCCCCACTTCTGAAACTATGATACCCCTATATATGATACGCACCTAATCTAATACATCTCCATTTACATAAGGTAGTATTCGTATAAAATACAACTTAGAGACATGCAATTCCATCAACAATGTTTTACGACAATTGTTTATATCAACTTGAGATTTTTCTTTAGGTTTTATTTTTAGGATAAGTCTCGAATTACTTAGTTTTTATTTTGTCCTTTGACTTCACAGGCTAACGTGCGTAAATAAAGCATTATTTTCTTTCTGCTTTAAGTTAAAAAAAAAAGTAGACATTACTTTTATAAAATTCAGTTAATTAATATTCATATTTACTAATAGACTTCGAAATTTACTAATAGACTTCGAAAGACATCTCTAGAGCAAATATTGTAATTTTAAAGAGATGTTTAAATTTGTGTATACAGTGGCTGCTCGATTAGACGATAAGTGGCGAAAAAACATGCCAGTGTTTCAGAAGTGCCTCAAAAGTTAAAGTTTATTTATGTACAGTAATTAATTTTGTCTTTTAATTCGGGTTACCTTTCGCCTATTATTTTTCAAAACAGAACCGAAATTTAAGTTCGAAGAAAACATTTAAATTATTTAAAATGCGTTTTTTTTTTCTTTAGAAAGTCCAATGTGACATGGCCGGTTCGTACTACACCCTCACCGCCAACACAGCCGAAATGAAACTAAGCACAACTGACTATTAAAGGCTGGAAAATTTTTGCGGATTTTGACGTCATTTTGGAATCTTCTTTTTTTTATCATCCAAATTCTTGAATTTGTTTTTCTCTTGCTAAGTCTTGAAAAAACACAATATAGAAATTCACTATTTTTCATCCATAATGTTAGAATTATTCAACTTTTTAAGAAAAAACCCAAGTTGATGTAAAAAATTGCCGCAAAACATTGACTTATTTAAGATGTAATTAGCTTTTATGACATGTCTCTAATTTGTATTTAGATACATTGTATTTGTTTTTAATTTTTCTTGTTGAATTGTTCACCTATATTGCATATGATCCATTAGTGTACATAGGCTGGAATGATATCTTATGGCATGTCTCTAATTTGTATTTAGATACATTGTATTTATTTTCAGTTTTTATAGTTGAATTGTTCACCTGTATTGCATATGATTCGTTATTGCACATAATTAGATTACAATGAAATTTGTATTTTATATGAATATTACCTTATGAAAATTGACATGTAGTACAGTGGTGGGTACCATAGGTTTGGGCGTGTGTCATAAATTAGTGGTCCTTCCAACATACCTGTGTGGTTTTACCAACATAAAATCTGTTTGCTTTCTTCGTATTACTTTAAAAAAATATTTACTCTTTCCATCTATCTTTCTCATATATCCATGTCAGCTTTCATTGTAAATGTAGTGAAGCCTTTAGCTACGAAAGAAATGTGAGAGCAGTTTGAAAAAGAAAAAGAAACACACACACAAAAAAAAACAAGTGTTTTTGTATGTGTTTAATATCAGTATTTTTCTCTTCTTTATTTGGGATTGATAAGAAAAGTATATATACATATTACAGCCTATCAAAATTTGTCACAATGATTCCTTTATTGAGAATCTTATGAGGGAAGAACTCATGGTAAGTAATGAAAAAAAACCAAAAAAAAAACAAAACCAGATGTCTACACTAAGACGTATGGTTTGTTACTTAGCTGACTGGTGTTATCTTCAGCATCTCGACTCCAGAGTTTCGTAGACAAACCGTCCAGGAATTACTCCGTCCAGTCTTCAGTTGGTATTAGCAACTGACTGCTTATAATACTCAATTTTTATATGCATTTTCATTGGTGAAAGTTTGAAACTCTGGAGTCGGGACGCTGAAGATAATACCAGTCAGCTAAGCGCTAAGCGATAAAAAATTTATGTGTATTAATTCTTTCTCTTCTTCTCCTATTCTCTCTCTCTCTCTCTCTCTCTCTCTCTCTCTCTCTCTCTCTCTTTATATATATATATATATACATATATATGCTCTTACATCCTGATTGAGTACTCTGGAAGAATGGTAGACTTTGAAAAAACATCTACGCACCATTCATTCAGTAATGAATTAGAACATTCTCAGGTATTGGCGTGTGTATACGCGGTATATCACATGCTAAAAGTCTGCCTCCTCCTACCGAACGCCCATATCTCAGAGGTAAGAATCGCCGACTGACGCCAATTCGGTCGGATTTCAATCCTGGGTAAAAAGCAATCATATGTCTAACCGTACAGATGAGCCGTGATACAGCGAAACAGATCTGTCTACGGATGACTATATATATCGTGCCTAAAACGTAAGATAATATGTATATTTATTAATATATATATTTCGTCTGTTATACAGCATTGAACATTATTATAGTCACACCTGATTAATTTATATACGGAGGTAAAATATATATATATAAGTATATATATATATATCTTTTTGGGAACACTGATCATTATGTTACTACAGTTTTTACTAGTTTTGCTTTCATCAGTCAGGCTACCCGATGAAAACCTTTCTGATAGAAACACATACATTAGCGTACACACATACGCAGACAGGTGTATGCACACGCATATACACAAATAAAAAGCGCTTTTTTTTTCAAGTTTAAATAAAAATAACAAAAATGAGACAAACGGTAGACAGTTGCTGATGCCTCCTGACGAGTGGACCGAATGATTACAGAAAAGATTCGTCTACGAAACTCTGGAAAACTGTCTCGCTAGATCAATTACGACCGGGTACTGACTGGATGCTTCATACTTTCGGCCCTGTGCCACATCTAAGCTACGCTTAGTAAATCGCTGTATTTTTTGCTACTTCAACGTCAAAAACTTATATGCTTGTCTCGCTAGATCAATTCCGACTCGTAAGAAGTTCGATCCTCACTGGCTACACCGTACATTCGGCCGCGTAGGACCGCGCAACAAGGAAGGTTCTGTTTTCCATTGTTTACGTTTCGAAAAGGAGTAGATATGAAGATTTCGATCATAAAATAATCTGAGTGAAGAGTGTGCTTCCTTAAACATTTCTAAAAACGTTTTCTCCGGAGACATCCGTGTGCGATCGGTGAGACCCACCGGATCAAGCAATGGCCGTAGGATGAGTTAGGCAGTTTTATCCCTACCTGAAAACGCCTTTTTCTTTATTAATTAAAAAAATATATATTACCATATCTGCTTATAATATTATCAATTGTTTCTGTTCACAAAATAAAACTACGGGAACATTCTATCTTTATTCTTTCTTTCTTTCTTTCTTTTTTCTTTCTTTGTTTACACTTTTTCCTCATATGTGTCTTGTTTTTCATTTTCTTTTTTCTTAATTAATATCTGGATATAATATTATCAGTTGCTTCTTTTCACAAAATAAAACTTACGGGAACATTTATCTTTAATTCTTTCTTCTTTCTTTTCTTTTCTTTTCTTTTCTTTCATTTAATTTCTTTGCCCTTTTTCCTCATTTGTTTCTTGTTTTTCATTTTCTTTTTTTCTTAATTTTTACGATATCTGGATATAATATCAATTGTTTCTTTTCACAAAATAAAGCTACGGGAATATTCTATCTTTACTATATTCAAATATTCTTTCCTTCTTTCTTTCTTTCTTTCTTTCTTTTGTTTACCCTTTTTCCTCATTTGTTTCTTGTTTTTCATTTTCTTTTTTTTTTTTTGCGCTTGATGTCTCATTTTATGTCGAGCTTTTTCTCGTTAATTCTTTACCACCTTTTTCTTCATATCTTTTCTTTTGTTTTTCGGCTTCATTTTCCATAAATTTTATCCCCACCCACCACCCGACTTGCCAAATCTTTATTACAGGTGGACGTACAGTATTTGTATTTTGGGCGACCAGTGAGCGTTTCCCTCTATCTCTCTTCACTTTCTTTTTGTTCGTTATTCGTTTTCTTTTTAGATGCAGTCAACATTACAAAGAAGAATGTATGTAGCGGACAGTCGCCTCCCCCACATTAGATGACGAATGCACATCAACCTTCTTTTTTTTTACGCCTTGCGCGTATGGAAACACACACACACACACACACACACACACACACACACACACACACACACACACAAAGAATATGTTTGAAGAACATGGTGGCAGAATAAATACATTGGACCGGATCACCAGGGGAAAAAAAGCTCATCAGATCAGTTGCCATGAAAATATTTGCAGAAAAGATAGAAGAAAACCATATCACATCGGTGAAAATCTGACCAAAGTCGAACGCTCACGTGGCAGGGAATTTTTTAACGCGTTCAAAAATTCCTTGCTACGTGAGCGTTCAAGAAAAGCCACAGTTACGTGAGCGTTCTTAAAAAATAAAAAAAAATAAAAAAAACGGTAAACGGTAAAATCAGTTATTGCAAATCGCCTGAAGACACGATATGGTAGAAACCTAGGTCGCGTAATAACTCGTTTACAAATTGAAAATATTCAAAAGTTCTACAATATAATTCTATTGAACACTTTTTAACACTGGTTTAATTGATTATGTATGACCGCAAAACTAAGTAATCAATCAATCAATCAATCAATCAATCAATCAATCAATATATATATATATATATATATATATATATATATATATATGAATTAGAGCACTCTGGCTATTGGGCGTGTATAATGACAATATACATGCTAAAAGTCTGCCTTCTTCTACCGAACGCACATAGCCCAGAGGTAGAATCGCCGACTGAGGCCAATTCGGTCGGGTTTCAGTCCTGGGTTAAAGCAATCGGAGTCTAACCGTACTGATGAGCTGTGATACAATGAAACAGGTCTGTCTGCGGATGACTATATATATATATATATATATATATATATATATATATATATATATATCACATTTGAGGTAAACCTAGCGAAACGGAAGCCATGTTGTTTGTCAGGGAGTAGGTTCTGAGATGTGAGATGCTTAACTACTTCATCACTGATAAGAGCCTCGAGTGTTTTTCTAAAAACGGTAAGAGGCTAATTGAACAATAGAGGAGTCAAAGGGCTCCCCAGAGTTCTTAAAAATAGGAACGACAGAGGAAGACATCCAAGAAGCAGGAAGCAGCATGGCAATAGTTATAGAGTTTTTAAAGTACAGTAAACAGCTCATGGGCCGCATTTCTTAAGGGCGATGACTGGAATTCCATCATCTCCGCTTGCCTTCTGGGAGTTAAGTGAAGAAATGATGTCTGAGAAGAAAGACAGGGTGATGTATATATCATTAAATTGAGACTTTGTACTTGGTGAGAAATTGGGTGAGGGTACTCCAGACGAGTTGTGTGGAGTTGGAAGAGAATTTACAAGCATTCAACCTTATCCGCTGTGAATGGGAAGACTTCGAACTGATTAAATAGAGGAGGATCCGAGGATTTGTTGTTTCAGCACACTCTCGAAGATCTAGTAATCTTTAATACCGAACTTGCGTGATACTAGATGATGCTCCATTCTATCAGCAAACAAAAGCTTAGCATCATTTAGGACACTCTTGTATTCATTACGAGCAGAGACAAAGAGATGCCTATTGTGATCAGACGTGTTGTTCTGGTAAAGACGGAAGAAGTCATTCCTGTGGACAATGGTGGCCGTGCAAGCAGGAGAGAATCAAGGAGATGAACAAAATTTAAGCCGGAAGTTTCTTACTGGATGAAAGCACCAATGCCTGCTTTCAGCCAGGAGGAAACCCTAGAGGCGCATTTTTGAACAGAGAGACTAAAAACTTTGTTCCCACGGACATCGCGAAGGAAATCACGGAACAAGTCCCACTCCGCTCGTTGGTAAAAGTAATATATTTTGCTGGTAAGAGGTTCCTGGATGGAAAGAGATATTTACACACACCACAGCATGATCAGAGTTGCCAAGAGAGTACATATTATTTATCAAAATTCTATTTTTAGACCCCTCCAATGCAATATTTCTTTTTTCTGAACTTCCCTTTTTATTCCAGTAGTAGAATTTAAAGTAATTTTATCCCTGCCATAGTAAGATGATATTATTTTAGACGGAAAATTTTTTGAAAACACTTTTGGCAGAGCCGAATATTACATCATGTTAATTTTTTTCGATTTCCTCTTTTTCTTTCTCCTTTTCTTTTTACTTTTTTTAAAAATTTTTATGTATCCTTTTCTTCCCACTTTCTTTTAGTTGGCGTTTCTTTCGATGGCTCTCTGGCGTGATTTTTTACCACGTTGTTTTCTTTTTCCTATTCTTTCTATTTTCTCTTTTCCCCCAAATACTTTCCTGCAACACGCTTAATTTTTATTTCTTAACATGCCTCCCAGAACTACCATACAAACGCAGGTGTCCGCCAAGGCTCCATCTTAGGTCCTACAGTCTTCCTGATATACATTAATGATCTCCCTGATTCCATAAGAGCCCAAGTAGGTTTGTACGCTGATGACACCCCAATTTACTCTCGCCTCCTACAAAAATCTGGTGTAGACGTCAAAGCTAACCTCGCAGCCGAGATTGAAAAATACCTCCAATCCATATTGGACTGGGGTAAGAAATGGCTAGTAAATTTTAATGCTTCTAAAACGAAGCTACTCTCAATTAACCATCATCGACAATCTCACCTACCTCCCATTAGCATGGACCAGCCCGTACATTCAGAACTGCTGCCATATCTGGTCGGGTGCCCCTGCTATTCTCCTCGGGCTTCTCGATAAGGTTCAGAGGAGGGTCTGTAATGTGATAGATACCGACTTGGCAGACCGCCTGCAGTCTCTCTCCCACCGGCGCGACGTGGCTTCCCTGTGTCTCTTTTATAAATACTTTCATGGCTTCTACTCCGATGAACTTAGATCACTGGTGCCCCCTGGGAAAATCAGCATAGTCTGAAGTAAAAGGCCTCAAACTAAATAAAAACAAAGTTTTCTTGGCAAAATGTTTATGCTATCATAAAGAGGATAGATCAAAGTATTTTTTAATTATTTTTACAATTTTTTAAAATTGTTCTAACAGGTTCTGAAAGGCTCATTTAGTGGTAGAAAATCTTTTTTTTCTCTCGTCAGTGAAAGGGGTAAATTGACGCTAGAGTTTATTACGTCAACAGCGTAATATTGCGCGAAGGCATTTTTTGACTGTGAAAGACACATTAATCTGGAAATTCTTGCAAAACTCAAATAATCGTCTGATTTTGATGAAAATTTCAGGACTTATTCACAAATGACTGAAATGATTTTTGAAATAATTATTTTTAAAAAATATTGGTAAAAATTTTTTTTTTAATTTGTTACCCCCCCCCCATCCCCCCCCCCCCCAATATTTAATTTCCAGAAATGTCGAAAAATGCAACTCGGTCACAAAATATAGATAGTTTTCATTAAATTCAGGAGTCATTAAGGAAAGCTAATCAACTGTCTTTTTTTCTTCAAAACAAGCTACCTTTTAGAAAATCAGCTCTGAATTAGGAAAACAAAAATGCAATAAAACTATGCCAATTTTTATTTGGGTAAACTTTTAATTACTTTTATAAACATAAATTAAAATTGTGTCATCGTCTGAATAAAAAAAATTTTCCGTTAGTAATGAATTTTTACAAGAATTGTTTTTATTTTTCATATTTTTTATTAAGTAATTTAAAAAGTTTCATAAGTCTTTTACAATTTTCTCCTTATAGGTCTCTCAGATGTTTTTTAATTAATGTGTGGCAAATATATTTATTAATCGAAAAATTTAAAAAGTTACTCTAAAAGAGAAGCTTTTTTTTGTAATTTAATTAAAACTGTTTATTTTTGCATGTTAATTTCCCGTTTTTGCTAAGTACGGGTGCCCATAAACGATATAAATCTGTAAAAGGCCACGTGACTCAAGGGTTGTCCGCCCTTACATAAAATTTTCCCGTATACAACCCCGAAGGTCCTTACTGCTATTCTTTTCATGCGTGTCTCTGAATCGCTCAAGAAAGAACTCATTTCTAGTCAGAATTTAAATATTTAAAGTAACTTTTATATTTTTAACTTATTAGTTTAATCATTTTTAATATTAATTGTGAATCTATCTACCTGACAGAATTTAGAAAAAACATCAAAACTTCTTTGTTATTTGTTTTGCTTTTTTGGGCTGTTCATTCCAATGGCATGTGATAATGATTCATAAAAGAAATTATTAGGGATAAAAATGTTTACTTTCAATGTGTGTTTGCAAAATGTGACTAAGAAATAAATATGTACTACAATGTTATGGTGGATAGGCTAAGATTAAAACAATTTGGAAAAGGTTTCATTTTTTCTTTCCAATTGAATGAAAAAGCCATTTTTTAGTTTCTTTATTTCATAGCCTAATCCTACTAATGAAATTATGCATTTTCAATGTTAACCTAATACTTTAAAGTTTATTTTTAATTGTAAATGAATGTACAAAACACATGTTATAAAATTATTTTTACCCTTAGTTATCAAATTAAGGGAGATACCTACATTCACAATGAAAAAAATCAAGAGGAAAGTTGGAATTTTAAAAAAAAATGTTTAATTTCAATTTGTGTTTGCAGAATGTTTTTAAGAAACAAATATGTACTACAATTTTATGGTGCCTAGCTAAGATTAAAACAAATTGGAAAAGGTTTCATTTTTTTAATTTTCAATTGAATGAAAAAGATTTTTTTCTTTTTTATTTCATAGCCTAATCCTACTATTGAATTTATGCATTTTTATTAACTCCTACTTTCATGTTCTTTTTTAAATTGTAAATGATTGTACAAAATACATGTTATAAAATTATTTTACCCTTAGTTATCAAATTAAGGGAGATACCTACATACCTGTATCTGGAAAAGCAGCTAAAAAGTGAGGAGGATTGGAGTGCCAATTAAGAAATCTCAGGGCCACAAAATATTCCCGAAATTCCTTTCTCTTCAAGATATTGCATGAATACAGTATGACATGTACAAAAAATATAGATACTTATTTATAACATCTACAGTTATGTAAAAATTAAATTAGATATTTTTACCTAGTTATCTTACTAATTAATATGAATAAGGCATAATAAAAATATTAATAATTAGCATAATATTTCATAACTTTACTGGGTTATTTTAATTTCATTCTTTGTTATTAAATTGTAAAATTATTTTAAAAGCAATTTCAATTTTTATTTATTTAGCAAGCATATTCAATCATCCAGCTATAATGCTAAACGAACATTGTATAAAATATTATGTAATTGATGAAAATATTATGTTATGGTTAGCTATGCAGTTAAAAAACAGAAACCGGTTTTTTAGATACATAAAAATTTGGCACTTCCGGACGCCATACTTGGGGTGTTGACAGAACAGTAGCTGACATATTCAATCAATCACAGCTCGAATTACGTTGATGACAGGACTACTGTATTTAAGATAAGTTTCTGTCTTAAATTTCATAAAGTAAGGAATTACTATTGTGTGAAATCAGATTAATGTAAGGTTCAATTTAAACAATTGACTTTAAAAAAGTGTCTTTGATGTTTTGTTTTTTTTCAAGATTTTTTAAACAGAAAGTTGGCTAATGTTGACGTAACCTGTCAATAAATCAAAAAATGGCGGAAAAATTAAAGTTTGTTTTTTTTCGAAAAATTTCGGATTCCAATTCATATAATTTCAGTTTAAAATACACCAGTGTATTTTGATTATTGGAATTACTAACTTTAATCCCTTAGCTTTCAAATAGACCTAATTTTAAAGCTTGAAGATAGATGAATTATTTTTAAATTTTCAATTTAAATTTAGGTATTTAAGAATTGATTGGAGGTACCTATCTAAATGTCATTTTCAATGATCGAGTCTTGAATCCTTTCCCCAACTTTCTTTTCTTCTCTTTTCCCCTTCTCCCCAACCCTTCGTGTCAATGTCTAGCTGACCAACTTCTAACATATTATACTCCTCTTTTTTAACACTCCTCTCATTACTCTTTCTTATTTTTTCTTACTTTTTTTTATTCTTTCATATACACTTCCGGGTTTGATTTTCTTTTTGAGTAACCTTCCGGTAGATGAATTTGCATAATAAATTAATTTAGCCGCTGAAGAAGTGTGGGTTTAATTGTTATACGGCATATGTAATTTTCGTAATTTTGAAAATATACATATTTGGCTCTGTAAATAGATAACACTATTTCCATCGAGCCCTCTACCAGGATCATTTTAATATTAATGAGATTAATATTGATAGGATATGTTTTGGGATTTTGCCTACATGTCATTTCCGTTTTTGATTTATATATATACATATATATATATATATTGTTAAATATAAGAGACAATGAATGTCTATTATGTTTAACCATTAGCCCTTCTAAACATCGTAGTTTGGCTTTAATTTCAGGTGAACATAAAGACAAAAATTCTCCAACATTTGGATATTTTTTATTAAGTTGGTTCTAAGCTTTGGTTCATATGAGCCATCTTCAGAGAGGTTACAGGGACGTTAACATAAAAAAACATCCACCATCAAAGATGATTTTATCTTGTGTTGACATAAAACTTTGCTAAGCAACGATAACAGTTACCAAAAATAGCAAACGCAGTTCGTGAATTTGTAATGCGGTTCTATGACGTAACCCCGCGTGAGAGCTCGAAATGTTAACAGAATCATATATTTAAATGCAATGTAATGTGTTATGACCAGGTTTAAACGTGATTTTATTAAGTGTGGGTTGTTTTGATTTAATATGGATGGCCTCCAATATCTGAAGGCTCTTTTTACTGTGTGTATGAGTGAGTATTATTGTATTGTTGACTAAAATCTATCTGATATTACTTACATGGCTATGTTTTTCTCAGAAATATTGTTTAATTGAACTCTGATAAGGAAGGTGACAGGTAAGTCTACGGGAGAGCGTGGTTGTATAAAACTATATACATTATTCAAGAAGTAGTAGGAGGATTTGAACAATTATTAAGTAAATCATCGAGCTTTATATTCGACCTCAAGAGAATGCAGAAAGCACTGGACGGCCGTTTCGTCATATATTTGGGACTCATCAGCAGTGCGCATCCACTACCAGGAATCGAACCCAGACAGTTGTGGTTGTTAAGCTGATGTTATACCAACTGTACCACGGGCTCTGGTGACGAAGAGGTAACGAATTAAGCTCGATGAAGTGCACCGCTCCTCACGAATTCCGTGGTGGAACTAATCCAAGCTCCTTTGCCCATAGGATAGTGCATCCCCAAGCAACGACTTCCGCAACCAAGCCGCTAAATCCATAGCGTGTTTCGTGGTTGAAGTACAGAAATATTATTCAAGAAGTAGTAGGAGGATTTGGACAATTATTAAGTAAATCATCGAGCTATATATAGCGAAATGGCATGTAGGCAATATATATATATATATTACACACACACACACACACACACACACACACACACACACACACACACACACACACACACACAATTCAAAACACCGTCAAAGCAATAAAAGCAACCAAGTGACTGATGAAAAGACTTGTAGATAAGCAAAGGCAACTAGCAGATAATTTTAACGTACTAAGGAGGAAACCCCAGACCAAAATCATTTCAAATTGGGATAATCACTTGATTCATTCATCTGTTTATTTATTTATCTGTTTATCCATTTATACACGTGTTTATGTGAGAAAACACAGACTATTCAACACGCCAACATTTGATTTATTATATCTTATTTTATTTTACTGATTTGATTTATTTTCTTATTTTTTTCTACTTACTTATTTATAAACAATAACTTGGCCATTAGAAACAAAAGGAACTCGATACGTCAAGCCACAAATTTATTTGCCTGAAGAGAGTCAATCTTAGACTCGAAACACGTGTAGCGTCACAAATACCATTATGAACACTTAAAGTATCATAACATGTATAATAACAACAGCAATAAATATACACTTTAAACAAAACGTTCACGGCCTCTCACACTTTTTATTGTATACCAATTTCTCTCGTTAGAACAACCTTATTTCTTTTTCTAATATATATATATATATATATATATATATATATATATATATATATATATTGTTAAATATAACAGACAATGAATGTCTATTGTGTTTAATTATGAGTAATTCCAAACATCATATTTTGGTTTTTATTTCATGAAGACAAAAATTGTTCAACATTTGGATATATTTTTATTTCGCTGATTCTAAGCTTTCGGTTTACATGCTGAAACAGGATCTTATAAACTTCAAAAGATTATAGGTGACTATCAGCCTGTCTACTTTGTTGGAAATGTAAAAATCCATAAAAAAAGATTATCTCGTCCGACCTATCATTTCACAAATACACACACTAGTAGATAACCTTTCCAAAACCCTTAATAAATTAATTATTCCCAACCTCCCAAGTAAATATGGTATTAACTCCACAAATGAATTCATAAAACTTCTCCATTCTGTAAAATCGAACAACCGAATAATTACATCTTTGGATTTACAAAATTTATTTACCAATGTTCCAGTCTATGAAACGATTGACATCGTTATCCGTGATGTATACAATCATACTACTCTCCCACCAATCAATATTAAACCCACTTTTTTTAAAATTATTATTAGCATGCGCCACTCAATTACTTTTTCATGGCCCCCTAGGTGATATTTATACTCAAATAAATGATATTGCGATGAGATATCCTTCAAGTCCCATCTTTTCTATTTGTTATATGGAACATTTAGAAAATAAAATACCTAATGACACTAATAAACACCTTATATATGTAAGATACATAGATGACATTTTCGTTTTAGTTAAAAATAATGATCAAATTACACAAATTTTAAAGTCACTCCGTCCTCAGTTTTTACATTGGGACTAAATACTAATTGTAAAATTCCATTCCTTGATTCATTTTTTTATTCCAGCACTCAGATTTACTATTTCTCTATAAGAAGGTTGGGTCACTATGTCGATCCAGGATGTTTTTTCCACCTGAATCCATCCTGCATATATACAAGTCAACCATCCGTCCGTGCATGGAGTACTGCTGCCATTTATGGTCAGGCGCCCCTGCCATTCTCCTCAGTGTTCTTGACAAGCTCCAAAGGAGAGTCTGTAATGTGATAGGTACTGATCTGGCGACTCGACTGCAACCACTTCCCCCATCGTCGAAATGTGGCCTCCCTTTGTCTGTTCTATAAATACTTTCATGGCTTCTGCTCGGACGAGCTTAAGTCACTGATACCTCCTCAACAGGTGTTTACTCGTGCAACCAGACTGGCAACTGGGTCCCACCCATTCACAGTCAGGTTAGCCAAATGCAGACGACAATTCTACTCCTGCAGCTTCTTCTCTCGCACTTCCCGCCTGTGGAACTAGCTCCCGTATTCTTGCTTTCCTGACGGCTACAACCTCCAGAAATTTAAATACAAAGTCAATACTCATCTACTAACCACTGGACTCTAGCTCTCTCCCCACCCCCGTATAACCTTCCCTTTCTCTCCACCTATGTATCTGTCATCGCACCTGCTTTCTATTGTTCCTTTCTAACTAGTTTGTACTCCTCACTCTTTTCTAATTAATCTTTTTACATTTATGTACCCCCCTGCACATCAGTGGCGTTTCCGCCTTGCTCGGGTGAAATGATTAAAAAAAAATATATAGAAAACCAACTAGTATAAACTCGTGTCTTCTTAATAATAATAGTGAATAACTTCAATGATATAAAGTTAACTGTTATAAAAGAAACTTAACTCAACGCACACAAATGATATCTTCTTCCAAAGCCATATTCTATAAAACATTTAACAAACACTTCTTAACAATGGATTTCGTAACTCTGTCATTGAACAACAAATTAGAATATATCTGAATAAACTTAATAATACCTCCAGCAAAACTGATAATATTAATAATAATAGTGTACATCAAAATAAATATAACACTATTAACTTATACTATTGCAACGAAATGCATAATAATTACAAACATGATGAAATAACACTTAAAAACATAATAGGTAGAAATGTTAAACCTATTAATAATAATAAAAAGATTAATCTCATTATGTATTATAAAAAACTTAAAACAATTGACCTCATAGCCTCTAATAACCCTACAACCACACAACTAAATCCTCTACAGAAAACCAATGTAATGTTCAGTTATTGTATTTCTGATACTAATTATAAACCCACTATATACATATTGGTTTTACTACAACCACACTCTCCTATAAACTTACCTGTCACCTTTCTGATCATAGTTCTATTAAACAACATTTCTTAGAAAAACATCGCCATGTACGTAATATTAGGCAGATTTTAGTCGATAACATTATAATACCCATACATACACACAGTAAAAAGAACCTTCAGATATTGAAGGCCATTTACGTTAAATCAAAGCAACCCACACACAATAAAATCACATTTCAATCTAGTCACAACAGATTACATTGCATTTAGACATATGTTTCTGTTATTAACATTTCGGTCTCTCACGTGGTTTGACGTTATAGAACCGCTTTGCTAATTTACGATCTGCGTCTGCTATTCTGTCTTATCGTCGCATAGCAATGTTTCATGTCAGCACTAGAAAATATAATCTTTGATGGTGGATATCTTTATGTTAACGTCCCTACAACCACTCTGAAGATGGCTCATATGAATCGAAAGCTTAGAACCATCGTAATAAAAATATCCAAATGATGGACAATTTTTGCTTATATTTTTACCAGAAATGAAGGCCAAATACGATGTCTATCGACTCATGATTAAACATAACAGACACCTGAAGAACAGTATTTTTCTGAGACATGGAAATTTTTTTATAGTTAATGCGTTTATAAACCATTGTAATAACAAAATTACAATATTAAGTTCTACTATGTATTGAGCACTCCTTATAAAACCAAATGCATGAACAGTGGGTTTTAATCTGCCTGTTCTTTCAAATCCTTATAATATATATATATATATATATATATATATGTAAACGAGTTATTACGCGACCTAGATTTCTACCATGTGGAGTCTTCAGGCGATTTGCAATAACTGATTTTACGGTTTTTTAAGAACGCTAGTATAGCGGGAATTTTTTTTTATGAACGAGCAATTTTCAAAAATTAGCAGTTATAACGTTTTTATCCATGGTTGTATGACCCTAATAGGTATTTTGTAATACGGTTGCACTTCGTCATAATTTCTGTTTCTTCATTCTGTATTTCATTTTTCTTTGGGAATAACATAATAGCTTTCTTCCTGGCACAGTATACATATTTGTCACAGATGTAAGGCTTGGTTGTTTTCACTACACTCCACGTTTTGTCTGGGTCTTTTCCATATTTTAATTTCAATTTCCACACGTGGCTAGACAATTTTGTACTATTTTTTTTAGGTTTTCTAGTTTAAATGTAGACCTGTAATTGAACCATCTGGTCTTAAAAAGTATCTTTGGTTGATCCTAAATATATTTTGTTTTGACTATTTAAATCGTGCACTTTTGCTTTGTAAATGACTTCTTTTGTATTACAAAGTCCTTCAAGTAGGCATTCATATTGTTCCTGCAGTCAAACTCCTTATTAATGATCCTGTTTTGTACGATGCTATTTAAATTCCTGGCATTTTGTTTTTTATGTTTAATTATGACCCAAAATAAGTAATTAAATAATATATATATATATATATATATATATATATATATATATATATATATATATATATATACTCTTCAATACTCGACGACATAATTATTAGAAAAATAAAATAAAATAGTACGACATTGTTAAAGAGCAAACACACACCAAAAGCTTTCATAACTGGTAGTAAAGTTTAATAACTGGTAGTAAAGATAATCAACTGAGCCGATGATTCTCCTCTGTTGATATTCTCTTCATGAGCGTAACAGAAGGGAAACATATATATAACGTTCTTTATTATATTAGGGAAGATATATATATATATATATATATTATTTATTATAATAGGGAAGACACACACACACACACACACACACACACACATATATATATATATATATATATATATATATATATATATATATATATATACCAACGTTCTTTATTATAATAGGGAATATTATTACTGTTATTATAACGGTCTTTATTATAAAAGAGAGAATTGTAATCAGGCTTGTTCATTTTCTCTGGTTGTAATTAAATTCAGTATAGCCAATTATTTCGTATACTGTCACCAAATGAAAAAAAAAAGCATGACAATGTGAAAATACGATTTTCACTCTTTTCGGGCAGAGTGATCTTGATTGCTGGAATCTGAAGACGTGAATTGTGTAACCCGCTTTTCCTGTTTAAGAATAAGGAGTGAGGAAAACGTACAGACGAACAGAAAGAAGAAGGAAGAGAAGAAAAAATAGGTTGAAACATCTGGATTATCTAAAATTATTTTAGATGTAGTTTTGTACACCTGCTGTATGTCTCGTCTGATATTTCAGGTTGTTCTATTCTTTAGCTGCACAATAAGCAGAAACAGCCACCCTCCGAACATCAGCTGCGGTAGAGACACATGCACATGAAGATACACATAAACGCTCACACCATCTCTTTCTTTCTTTTCCCCCCTCTCCCAAAAATACGTCCATTTGTAGTGCAGTGGATATCGACTCAGAACGACAAATCGGGGAGTCGTGTTCGAATTCCAGTTGAATTCATCGTATTCACTTACGCACAAATACCCTTGGGAAATGTATTAATCCGTCACTTCCTTCCAGTTATGGGTTAACTAATAGAACAGATTGGGTTCTATAGCCTTGGCTGGCAACCAGTCTACCGCAGAAATCAATGGCAACCTACTGCAGGATAACCTACTGCCCAGTCAGTCATGTCTCGAAAGAGACATGATCGCCCAAATCATGTATCACGTATGGCACTTAACTGACTGACTATTATACACATATCTGTGTGATTCTACAGGGTGCAATGGGTAAATTGTCACCATTTTATATTTCTTTAAAATTTCGTGCATGCGCGTTGTCTGCTTTTGATTTTGTCGACTGCGCAGTATAGTAGGGTCAGTTGGGCACTATCTGTGAATAAAAGAGCACCATGACGCAATTCACTTCTTCAAAAATTTGGAAATAGCAATTTGTACTGCTTGGTATTCGCACTAGAAACTCCAATACGAACATTTCAGCGTTTGGGTGTCAATCTGAGGACAGTGCAGAGGATTCGGAAAGAGTTGGATGAGTCTAATAGTGATTACGAATATGTTTGGAGTGATCACTAATAGCGATGTTATGCCTTTATTTGTTTTTTCACAGGGTTTCAGACTCAACACAGAGGACTACATCAAGTGCCTTTAGGAGGTAGGGCTATCCTGGGTCAAGAGGGTGGTTGCTGGAAGACCCTATGTTTGGCAACAGTTATCTGCACTATGTCACACAAGCAGGAGAACACAGACAACACAGTCATGGCTATCAAACAATTCCTACGACCACTTATACCTGGTCACCTAACTTTCCAGATTAAAACCCCCTTAATATCTTGGAAATACTAAGGTGTAAATTTATTCAATAAAATTGCCATTGATTCAACCACGGCCTCCAAACAACTTCAGAATTTTCTGCAACTCTTCTGGGTGGTCTCGCAGCTAATGTTCGGAGGGTGACTTTTTCTGCTTATTGTGTGGGGCGCAGTTTAGCGAGAAACCAACAAAACTCCTTGTAACACATTGTAACTAAAGGAAAGGATTATGGAAGATCGTCCATCTTAAACAAGGAGACCACCCAAAAGAGTTGCAGAAAATTCTGAAGTCGTCTGAAGGCCGTGGTTGAAGTCAATGGCGATTTTATTGAATAAATTTACACCTGAGTATTTCCAAGATATTTTTGTGTAATTTTGGTAAATATATTTCTTAAAATGCGATGTTCGTGTTATTTTCATTTTTGCGTAATTTAGACAACAACTCATCTATTACTGATATATATATATATATATATATATATATATATATATATATATATATATATAAGGTGTTAGTTCTATTTGCATTCGTTGCATTCACTTACGCGCAAATACCATTGGAAAAGTATCAATCCGTCGCTTCCTTCCAGCTATGGATTAAATAGCAGGGCAGATTGGGTTCTGTAACCTTGGTTGGAAACCAGTCTACAGCAAAAAATAAGAGCAAACTACTTCTGGAAAATCTTCTGCCCAGTCAATCATGTCTCTTTCGAGACATGATCGCCAAAGCGTGTATCGCATATGGCACTTAACTGACTTACTGATAAGTTAGAATATCCACTCTTTGTAGTGGGGAGGAGGTAGTGGGAATTTGATTTCACTTTGATGAGACAAGCTCCTATCCTACTAGCATGGGGGTGAGGGAGGGTGCTCCATTTCTATGGGGGTTCAGTCAGTCAGTTAAGTCCCATACGTGATACAAGTCTTGGGCGATCATGTCTCGAAAGAGACGTGACTGACTGGGTAGAAGATTATCCCGTAGTAGGTTGCCATTGCTTTCTGCAGTAGACTGGTTACTGACCAAGGCTATAGAACCCAATCTGTCCTATTATTTAATCCATAACTGGAGGAAATAGACGGGTTAATACCTTTCCCAAGGGTATTTGTGCGCAAATGAATGCAAGGAATACAACTGAAATTGGAACTTGGCTCTCCGATTTGTTTTTTCGAGTCGATATCCACTGCACCACAACGCACATCCGGGCTATGGGGGCTAACATGTTTAAAAAGCGCGCACATTTTTGTAAACAAAGTGCTCAATATTACAAAAAAAGAGCAACTATTATTAATAAAGAAATGATCATGAGATTAACAAGCGGTGTATCTGCGAAACTTGAAGTTAAAAGATAAGTGAGTTGAACTTTTCTTCATCACTCTCCTACATCCATCACAATCTATATCAGACACTTAAGTGATGCACGCTTGAGCGATCTTGTCTCTTTCGAGACATGACTGACTGGGCAGAAGATTTTCTAGTTGTAGGTTGTCAGTACTTTCTGCGGTAGACTGGTTGCCAACCAAGGCTATTAAACCCAATATGTTCCGCTATTCAACCAATAAACTGGCTCTGGGTATAACGGTAAACTGCATCTGGTAGCTAGATTGGGAGGTTGTGAGGAGCATGGAACCACCTCTTAATTGCTGTTGTTCCCAGGACCATCCTGACCCGGAGTGGTAGCACCTGTTAGGGTCCCAGCTATGGACAAATAGTTAACCTCCAAACTGGGGTCAAAACACTATGAAAGTATGAAAACAGACTTTTATGGAAATATATACATAAAAATAAACTTTTATATAAAATTATACATTTTTGAAGGAAAAAATTTACCAACAACAATACATTTATGAAGGAAAAAAATTATTGCCATAATAGATTTTTGAAGTAAAAAAAATTCCCAGCAATACATTTTTGAATACAAAACTAGAAGACGTCTTCAGTTTTCTTAAATATAAAATTAAAAAATTTTCATCAAAGTCTGACTAAATCAACCTCCTCACTATAACCGAACACTAAAAATATACCTTAAAATCCTACCATTTTTTTTTTGCATTAAATAAACCAACAGAGATTGATATACCGTTAAACAAAACTCAAACTCAACCCATAAACGACGGACTAATATCTCTCCCAGGGGTATTTTTGCGTAAGTGAATGTAATGAATTCAACTGGAATTCGAACTTGGCTCTCCGATTTCTCGTTCCGAACCGATATCCATATCAACACAACGCATACTCGACACTATATATATATATATATATATATATATATATACTAGCAGTATAGCCCAGCCTTGGTCGGGTGTAATGAAAGCTTTAATACTAATCCATGGTCCTGGAGCTCAGACTCGTTGGACGTTGGCACGAAAGACTAAAAAGCAATAACAACTATGGCAGTATTGAAAGAAAAATGAATGTATGTAAGACAAATTTTGATTTCCTGGTATCGATTCACATATATATATTATCGATTTTCTGCACTATTGTAAGAATTGCAACTTTGAAACTTCTGAATATCGTTTCTTATGTCTTTGTCTATGAGTGTATCAAATTTGATTAAAATCGGACCACTCCTTCTATAACCCGATTTTTTCGATTATCGATTTTCGATATTTATCGGGGTTACCTCGATACAAAACCTAGATAAAAACACTTGCAGACGCTTATAGTACAACTGTGTAAATTTTCAGGAAAATCGGTTCAGCCATTTCAGAGTCTATAGGTAACGGACACACACACACAGACACAGACACACAGAGACAAAGTTCCCTTTATAAATAAGTTTAGATATATATATAAGAAAAATTAAGGCAGATACGTTATTTCATAGTAAATCGGAAGTATAAGGCCTATTTCAGGCGAACCATCATCAGCTTCCGTCTTTATTTTTATTTTGTAAAATAAAAACGAAAGCTGATGATGGTTCGCCTGAAATAGGCCTACACTTCCGATTTGCCATGAAATAACGTGTCTACTTTAATTTTTCTTATATTTGCTCTATATGTATTTATATAGATATATATTTAGAACCCTCTTAGAGAGTTATCCTACCACTGTATGTACAGGATACGCCTTTGGATTCTTCTATACCCACACTGCATGCTGACATATATATATATATATATATATATATATATATATATATATATCAAATAGCACTTATTCACTACTGCTGATAATAAATAAAAAACCTGCATGTAGTAATTTATTCATGAATTTACACGCTTGAAATCTTGTCAATGGCTCATTTCAAGAAAATAAATCAGAAATGTTTAAAGTCTGCAGTTAGAACCAATTGCCATGAAGGGGAAATGTTGATACAACAGATTAGATAATCCGACAAAAATAATATTAAAATGTTTAATACAAAGGTTAGAGAGTTCCTTGTTCACAGAAGGGATATACGGTTTGCATACATTCAAAAGTAGACAAAGGGAGATAGTTTGAAATACTTGCTTTTTTGGATTGTTGAAATAACATTCTTTAAAGTGCCAACGCTTGGTTAACTGGCGAGTAACTTGGTAATGCCAAAAATATCAATCTGGACGCGTGAATAGAAACGAAGACTTTGAAATGGATTCAGATACTCTTCTCTTGTTAATTTGTTTTCCTTATTGCATATACAAAAACAGGATTTTGTATTTTGTATTTTCTTTCTAATTTCTATGAAGTCGCTGTATTCGGCCAAAAAATAACTTCACATAAGCTCGCGAATTTGCTTTCGTCTTTCTCTCAACTTGTTGTCCAAGTCAAGTTTTTCATTGGTCCAAAGAAAATTTCACATAGGCACGCAAATTTGTTTTTGTCTTTTTCTCAGTCCGTCGGCTAATATCTGTAAAGTCAATGTTTTCATTGGTACAAAGAAAATTTTCATGAGCGCGCTAGTTTTTATTCGTCTTTCTCCAAGTTCGTTGGCCAATCTCTGTGAAGTCAAGATTTTCATCGGTTAAAAAAACGTTCCATAGACACGCGAATTTGTTTTTGTCTTTTTCTCAGTCCTTCGGCCAATATCTGTGAAGTCAATGTTTTCATTGGTACAAAGAAAATTTTCATGAGCGCGCTAGTTTTTATTCGTCTTTCTCCAAGTTCGTTGGCCAATCTCTGTGAAGTCAAGATTTTCATCGGTTAAAAAAACGTTCCATAGACACGCGAATTTGTTTTTGTCTTTTTCTCAGTCCGTCGGCCAATATCTGTGAAGTCAATGTTTTCATTGGTACAAAGAAAATTTTCATGAGCGCGCTAGTTTTTATTCGTCTTTCTCCAAGCTCGTTGGCCAATCTCTGTGAAGTCAAGATTTTCATCGGTTAAAAAAACGTTCCATAGACACGCGAATTTGTTTTTGTCTTTTTCTCAGTCCGTCGGCCAATATCTGTGAAGTCAATGTTTTCATTGGTACAAAGAAAATTTTCATGAGCGCGCTAGTTTTTATTCGTCTTTCTCCAAGTTCGTTGGCCAATCTCTGTGAAGTCAAGATTTTTAACGGTTAAAAAAAACTTTCCATAGACACGCGAATTTGTTTTTGTCTTTTTCTCAGTCCGTCGGCTAATATCTGTGAAGTCAATGTTTTCATTGGTACAAAGAAAATTTTCATGAGCGCGCTAGTTTTTATTCGTCTTTCTCCAAGTTCGTTGGCCAATCTCTGTGAAGTCAAGATTTTCATTGGTTAAAAAAACGTTCCATAGACACGCGAATTTGTTTTTGTCTTTTTCTCAGTCCGTCGGCCAATATCTGTGAAGTCAATGTTTTCATTGGTACAAAGAAAATTTTCATGAGCGCGCTAGTTTTTATTCGTCTTTCTCCAAGTTCGTTGGCCAATCTCTGTGAAGTCAAGATTTTTAACGGTTAAAAAAAACTTTCCATAGACACGCGAATTTGTTTTTGTCTTTTTCTCAGTCCGTCGGCTAATATCTGTGAAGTCAATGTTTTCATTGGTACAAAGAAAATTTTCATGAGCGCGCTAGTTTTTATTCGTCTTTCTCCAAGTTCGTTGGCCAATCTCTGTGAAGTCAAGATTTTCATTGGTTAAAAAAAACTTCAAGTCAATATTTTCATTGGTACAAAGAAAATTTTCCATGGGTTCACGAGCCTTTATTTGTATTTTTCTCAGTTTCTTGGCCAATCCTTGTGAAGTCAGGTTTTGCATTAATAAAAACAAAAAAAGATTTCACATAGGTATGCGAATGTGTTTTCGTCTTTTTCTCGGTCTGTCAGCCAATCTCTTTGAAGTCAAGGATTTCGTTGGTCCAAAGAATATTTCACATAGGCTTGCGAATTTGTTTTTGTCTTTTCTCAGTTCGTTGGGCAATCCCTGCGAAGTTAAGGATTTCATTGCTCTAAAGAAAATCTTACATAGGCTCGCGAATTTGTTTTCATCTTTTTCTCAGTTTGCAGGACAATCTCTGTGACGTCAATGTTTTCATTGATCAAAAAAAAAAAAATTCTACATAGGCTCGCATATTTCTTTCCGTCTTTCCGAATTTGAAAGGAGTGGTTAAAGGGAGTTGTTAGTATTTTGTACTCACCACAAGAGTAATATCAGAGAAGAAATATTCTATCATGCTTCGATCACCTTGGTGTTTGAAAGTGTGGTTGGCAACCAGCCTACTGCAGAAAGTAAAGATCGAGACATTATATCCCAGGCCTGTATTACATATGGCACTTATCATATTACTCAATAAATCCAAGGCCTAAACCATAAAAAACAACTTTTAGACAAAATTCGACTTTATTCATCAACATAGTCTCATCCTAGGGTGATACACTGATTCCAACGCTTATCTCTCTAACAATTCGATACCTTTTTTGTAAAACGATTTGTCTTTGGCCTCAAAATACGCCTCAGTTTCCGATATCATTTCTTATTAAAGCCAAATCTCTTTCCATGGACCATTCTTATGAGGTCTGCAAACAGCCAGTAGTCGCTGCAGTCCAGATCTGGAGAATAGGGTGGATGCAGAAGCAATTCGAAGTGCAATTCATGTAGTTTTGCCATTGTTGCGATCAACTTGTGACACAGTGCGTTGTCTTAGTGAAAGATCACAGTTTACTTCTTCATTTGTAGCTATTTTCTTGCGATTTCTTCCTTCAAGCGCACAATAAAGCTATATAATATTCGCTATTGATGGTTCTTCCTTTCTCAAGGTAATCGATGAACAATATACCGTGCGCATTCCAAAATATTGAGGCCAAAACCCTGCCTGCTGATGTTTGCGATTTGGGTCGCTTTGGACAGATTTCACCTGCTGCTGTCTACTCAGCTGACTACCGATTTGACTAAGGAGTGAAGTGGTAGATCCATGTTTCATCCATTGTCACATATTTGCGCAAAATCTTTTCTTGTTTCGTTAAAACAGTTGCAAACAACGCTCTGAATCGTCAACGCATTGTTGTTTTTGATCGACCGTGAGCAAACGCGGCACCCACTTTGAACACAGCTTTCTCATTGACAAATGTTCATGCAAAATGGTGAATACACTGACTTCTGATATGTTCAGTTCCTCTGCTATTTCAGGCAACTTTAATTGACGATCGGCCAAAACTAGTTTTTGGATATTTTGATGTTTTCCGGGACAACTGCCGATTTCGGGCGATCTAAGCGTTCAGCATTATTTGTGTCGGGACGACCGCGTTTAAACTCAATATACTACCTCTTAACCGTTGATTCCGACGGAGCAGAGTCCAAATATCACTTATCAAATCATTGCTTTGCTTGAACAGTATTTTTCCCATAAGAAAGCAATGCTGTATCAACACACCAAATTCAGATTTTTCCATTGTTTTGAAAAGTTGCAACTGTAGCTTCACTTAAATAACTGTAATTTGTAAACTAATATCTGATTGGTCCCAAATTTTGTTACGTGCCATTTGAAGGTTGGTAGTTCATAAAAATCATATGGACCTTTTGTTAGTGGCGCCCAGGACTTATTGAGAGATGTGTTAACTGACTTACAGAGCATGTATAAAGACCTCACTAAATCCCATGCAACCACACCCAATAAACATAACGCCGTTATGGACAACCTTGGTCCATGTCTGGATGGATATACCCATATACCCGGGTAGTGACTCCAGTATCTCTGAAACTCCATTCAACGTCGCGTAGCCTTAGTTATTCAGAAGTTACAATTTATCAGGTAACTGTTTCAAATCTTTTGACTCAAAATACAAAGGAGGATCTGTAACGTGGTTGATACTGACTTGGCAGACCGGCTGCAACCACTCTCTCACCGGCGTGATGTGGCTTCCCTGTGCCTCTTCTACAAGTACTTTCATGGCTTCTGCTCCGATGAGCTTAGATCACTGGTGCCGCCTAAGCACGAATTTACACGAGATACTAGATTAGCAACTAGGTCCCACCCGTTTACAGTTAAACAGATAAGATGTAACCGTAAATTCTACTCCAACAGCTTCTTTTCTCGCACTTCCCGCCTGTGGAACACCCTTCCACAAGTCTGCTTTCCCGACAGCTACAATCTCCAGGTGTTTAAATGTAGGGTCAATAGACACCTCCTATCACACTAACTCCCAATTATTCTCAGAACACTCTCATCTACCCAACCCTCATTCTCGGTATCCTTACCCACCTATCACCCACCCTCTGACATTTCCTATATTTAACCATTCTCGGTATCCCTACCCACCTATCATCCACCCCCTGACATTTCCTATATTTAACCATTCTCGGTATCCCTACCCACCTATCACCCACCCCCTGACATTTCCTATATTTAACCATTCTCGGTATCCCTACCCACCTATCACCCACCCCCTGACATTTCCTATATTTAACCATTCTCGGTATCCCTACCCACCTATCACCCACCCCCTGACATTTCCTATATTTAACCATTCTCGGTATCCCTACCCACCTATCACCCACCCCCTGACATTTCCTATATTTAACCATTCTCGGTATACCTACCCACCTATCACCCACCCCCTGACATTTCCTATATTTAACCATTCTCGGTATCCCTACCCGCCTATCACCCACCCTCTGACATTTCCTATATTTAATCATCCTTTCTCCACTCTATGTAGCCCCCTGCACAGTAGTGGCAGTGACATGCCTTGCTCGGGGTGAAACGCTTATAAAAAAAAAATGAGTTCATGTACCTTTAATACAAGTCCATATATGGTAGAAATGGCAGCAGTTATTAACTGAACTTTGTTAGACTAATTAGTCCTAATTATTGTATTTAATCATTTTAACTAATTTTATCGACATTTTATTTTGTTCTTTATATTTCAACTGCGTGCCAGATTACGGCCATATCACGCCGAAACACCGGTTCACGTACGATCGCCGACCTGGAATTGGAAATCGGAGAACTGTGTTCCAATTCCATTCGAGTTCGTTATAATCACTTACGCGCAAATACAATAAAGAAAAGTATGAATTTAGTTCTTCTCCCCCACAAGCTATAGATTAATTAGTTAGATTTGTATCATTAAATCGTTATTTACGCCCCAACTACATCGCAAATTACAATCAGAAATAATTACTGGCTTTAAATTTTTTAGATCTTTTGACAAAGCAAACCTCGCTGTCAAGATTGAAAAGGACCTCCAATCTGTGGTGGACTGGAGTAAGAAATGGCTCGTGAATTTTAATACTTCCAAAATGAAGCTGCTATCTATTAACCATCACAGAAATCGCTCCTACCCCCTATTAGCATGGATCAGGCTAGCCTCCCTGAAAGCAAAACACTGCGTCTCCACGGATTAACTCTCACAACAGATCTCAAGTGGAATGACTATATAGAATTCATAGCTAAATCCGCTGTTAAGAAGATCGGTTCTCTGTGGAGAGCCAGGAAGTTTTTTCCATCTGAAACAATCCTGCACATCTATAAATCTACCATTCGCCCGTGCATGAATTAAATACCGCTGCCATATCTGGTCGGGTTCTCTTGCAAGCCACCTAGTGGTCCTTGATAAAATCCCACGGAGAATCTGTAATGTGATCAATCCCGTCTTGGCAGCTCAGATACAGTCACTTTCTCATCGGCCCAATGTGGCTTCTCTGTTTCTCTTTTACAAATACTTTCACGGCTTCTGCTCCGATTAATTTAGCTCACTGGTTCCTCCTATATATGAATTTACTAGAGCCACAAGATTAGCAACTAAGTCTCACCCTTTTACTGTGAAACCAATAAAATGTAAACGCAAATTCTACTCCAACAGCTTCTTTTTTTTGCACTTACCGCCTGTGGAATTCCCTTCTATTTACTTGCTTTTCTGACAGCTACAATCTCCAAGAATTTAAATGTAAAGTTAATAGTCATCTTCTATCTCACTAACCTGCATCCTCTCTCTCATGCTCCTTTCTCTGTCCACTCCACTTTCATCAGTATTCTCATCCTTCTTTTACCCATTTCCTGACATCCCCTGTAACCTGTCACTCTTACTCATAACTTTCCTCCTATGTAACTCCCTGCACAACAGTGACAGTAAAATACCTTGCTTGGGGCGATATGATTATAAAAAAAATAACCTGAAAGATGTTGATAAGTCGTAAAAACCAATAAATCATTCAACCGCGGACCTAACGGCGTTCTTGTAGTATCTGTTGCATTCTGGGTTGTTTTCGAATTATATTTTGGAGTACTTTGCTCAACGACGAGAGAATGAAATCGAAAAGGAAATTATAATTAACATCGGGGAGACACAGTTGAAGTTTCAGTGACACGAAACGAGGAAGGAATGCTTGGAGAATCTGATACTCACACGACGGATAGAAGGAAAGAGAGGCAGGAGAAAACAACGTCTGACATACTTGATGGGTTTAAGCAAATAGATGGTAGATCAGGTTTGGGAGAAACCCCAAGACAGAAGGTATTAAGAGCTACAAGGGATAGGAAGATGTGGCGGACCATGATCACCTATGTTTTGAAGAGACGTAACACATAAAAGAAGAAAGTGTTCATAACATCCACTGATTAATAGCAGAGAATGATTTTGATCGGAAATGTTCACAGTATAATGGAAATTTTCTAAGCACAAGGCCGAAAGTATGGGACACCCAGTGAGGATCAAACACACTACTCAATTGTAATGGTGCTTGTGAGACAAGCTTGCTAGCCATTACACTACCTCGAGATGCCCATGTTCGCAGAATAATATGTGTGCATCACTGCGCTTATTGGCGCAGAATGCAAGGTACTGGGGAACTTCCAGGAGTCCTTCAAGGGGTCCTTCAAAGGGACCTTCCAGGGGGCCTTCCAGAAGTTGGTGGGACGGTACAACAAGTGCATTGCAGCCAGAGGAGTGTACTTTGAAGGGGACTAGAGTTTAATGTGTGGCCAATGAAAAAAAGTGGCCATTCGAAAAAGGGCCGGAAACTAATTGAAGGCATCTCGTAGGTGAGCTGAGTTCAAACGTTACGGAAAGTAACTCCGGTTTTGTTACATTGCGGGTGGGGTGTCAGCGGGTGGGGTGTCAGAAATTTGGGATTATTAAAATATATTTCAATTACGCTCCTACAATAATGAGTTTAAAACTCGAAGTTTGACCAATATCTAGAAGAAACCATACCACTACCTCTTTCTCTACTCCGAATAACCGTTTATGCATTCAAAGCAAAAGCGATGTACACTACCGGCTATAATTATTAGGCTACCCCAGTTTTTTAAAGAAAATTATGTATTTCATACTATTTTTAGTATTTATTGCCAAGTGGATATTTCTAAATGAAAATAGAATGGTCTTTTGTTAATAATACACATTGACATGTGCATCAAATGAACTGTTTTTGTGATCTCTCCCACATGCTAGTCTCTTATTATTGGCTGGCCGAAGAAAACGCTTCCTGGCTGCCTTGAAAAATTTTGCAAAGTAATAATAACAAAAGAAACATTCTATTTTCATTTAGAATTATCCACCTGGCAATAAATATTAACAATAGTATGAAATACATCATCTTTTTTAAAAACCTGGGGTTGCCTAATAATTATGGCCGGTAGTGTACATGAGGCCGTTCTATTTGCTTTTAAACCTCTGCCACTGATACACACATTTGTTACGAGGCGGTAGTTGTCATTCTTTTTACCTTGTCGCTGGATATTTTGGTTTGTTAGTATATATGCACAGAGATAAATACCTGGATAGCATTTTTTTATCACACTGGCTTCATCATTATTCCACGTGAAAAATTTAACATTTCCTTCCTGTGATGTATTCATACGGAATGGCAGAGGTAAAATCTAAGGTGTTCTTAATTATCTGCTTTTGTTCTTACGCACCGGGTCAGTAGCAAAAATCGCGATTGGATTACATTTAAAAGAAAAGAAAAGATTGGCTCAAAAGCATTTGCAGATGTGATAACATATGCATGTGTGAATGCTGACTGGATTTCAGGTACTGAGCTATACAGGTGAAAACCTTCCAAATGCGAAAGGTCACCTAGTTATTATGGGGGGGGGTGCTCGCTTTTTACCGCTGAGCTGCTGACCTTTTAGAAATCAAACCAGCTTCAGACTCTCATACAATTTCCTCGGTGCCTATCTCTTTTAGAAAACATTATTTTAACCCGAGAGATTGCTTACTGTTGTAGTGCTTCAAATCTCTACAGCCATTTACAGAATATTTCCACTATTGATTCGACTAATAACTACCAGTTAAAAAGACACCCCCGCTAAAGGACCAGTTAAAAAGACACCCCCGCTAAAGGACCAGTTAAAAAGACACCCCACCAAAGAAACGAGTAAAAATGACACTCCCGCCTAAAAAAGTAATGCCAATTCTGTATTCTAAAAGTCAATAGAATATTGTTTGATTGATTCATTTTCTACGATTTACCGACTCTTTGCAGGTTACTTAAAGCCAGAAAACGACCAAATATTTACCAAAACAATGTCTATTTTTCTTTTGCTAGCCAGTTTACATAATATTTTTTGCTGTTTCATAAAAATATACTTTTTCACGAAATTATTCACCAGCTCAGAGAATTTACAACACTGGGAATCATGCATGTAATTACAAGTAAGCCATAATAATCTAAACTTATTTATAAATGGAACGTGTGTGTGTGTGTGTGTGTGTGTGTGTGTGTGTGTGTGTGTGTGTGTGTGTGTGTGTGTGTGTGTGTCCCCGTTACCTATAGACTCTGAAACGGCGGAACCGATTTTCTTGAAAATTTACACAGTTGTACTATAAGCGTCTGCGAGTGTACTTAGCTAGGTTTTGTGTCGAGGTATCCCCGATAAATATCGAAAAAATAGGGTTATAGAAGGAGTGGTCCGATTTTAATCAAATTTGATACACTCATAGACAAAGACATAAGAAACGATATTCAGAAGTTTCAACGTTGCAGTTTTTACAATAGTGCAGAAAATCGATAATATATATATATATATATATATAAATATATATATATAAAGAGCCACTGGGGATAGGGAGATGTGGAGAGCTATGATCACCTACGTCCTGAAAGGACATGGCACATAAAAAAGAAGCTGTACAGGTTAAGTAAAAAAAACTCGTCCCTGTCTCGTACCAAACAAAAAATAGATGAATAAATAAACACACAAAAAAAGAAGGCATTTGTAGAATCATAGGGTTTAGTATATACATAATACAATATAATTCTAAAGTGTTTTTGCCCAGGGCAAATTTTGGGTCGATGAAAGTGTGTTGTTAACTGGTAATACTTTAAATTGTGTAGTAATCAGTGAGCTTCCGTTGCTAAAGTGTCCTAAAAATGATTTTGATTTAAATCTAATTTCATGCAGCAAAAATTTTCATGACGAGAGAGGAATTAGAATCTATATTGCCGGTTCTTATCTATCTATCTTTCTTTCTTTCTTTCTTTCTTTCTTTCTTTCTTTCTTTCTATCTATCTATCTATCTATCTATCTATCCCTGTTAATATCTATCTATCTATCTATCTATCTATCTATCTATCTATCTATCTATCTATTGGGCACCTCGTGGTGGTGTAATGGTTAGCGAGCTTGTTTCATTAAAATTATTGAGTAGTGAGTTCGGTCCTCACCGGGTGTTCCACACATTCCGCCTTGTGCCACATCTAAGTGGCGCTTAAAAATCAACTATCTATCTATATATCTATTACAGTGTTCATATCTGTCTATATAATTATAAACTCCGACATCAGGCTACTCATTGCTTAACTTCGGTGACCGTATGAGAACTGCTATTTCAACACTGGATCAAACCAAGCCATGTTGGTATTGATTTCTGCTTTTTATATACAACACAGATTATCCCTTATTTTATCCCTTTACCATTTTCCCAACCTTTGTCTGTATCATCTCAATATTTCCCTTATCCCTTCATAAACTACTCGGATTATCCCTTATGCTATTTGTCAGCATCATTCTCACCTTGAATTCACTTACGCGCAAATACCATTGGGAAATGTATTAATCCGTCACTTCCCCCCAGTTATGGGTTAAATAACAGGACAGATTGGGTTCTATAGCCTTGGCTGGCAACCAGTCTACTGTAGAAAATAATGGCAACCTACTGCAGGATAATCTTCTGCCCAGTCAGTCATGTCTCTTTCCAGACATGATCGCCAAAGTCTGTATCACGTATGGCACTTAACTGACTGACTGAATATAATAGTTGGAAAAATGATTAAAGCTTCTACTGGGCATAAAGTGGGAAATCGGTTTTCTATTTGTTATGAAGTAATAAACTGATCCCACACTAATTACTATTTAATAATATAGTTTATATCATCTCCCTCTAGCTATGAATCAAATAACAGGAGAGATTGGATTCTATAGCCTTGGCTGGCAACCAGTCTACCGCAGAGAGCAGTGGCAACCTACTGCCCAGTCTTTCGAGACATGTTCGCCCAAGCGTGTATAACGTATGGCACTTAACTGACTGACTGACTTCTCTCACCTTTCGCCTTTATCTTCTAATTCTTTCCCTTATCTCCATAGACCCATAGAAATTCCACAAGTTTTAACAACTAAGATTACACATGTGTCTGTTCGTCACCATTCTTCCCCATATCTTTTCCTTTCACCTTGTTTTGTTTTCATGTACTCCATTTTTCTTACTGCCAAGCTGTTTTCCTTAGATTCTCTTTCTCTATTTCTCTTCAATCCTTCCAATACATTCAGTTTAATATTATTGTGTAAGCTTCTCTGACAGAAAGCGTAACGCATTTCAATTCAAAGAAATCGGGAGTGGAGGGTATTTGACAGTTACTACACTCTGATACTCGACATCCTGATCTTAGAAAACGAAGTAGAGATTATAAAACAAGTTTCAATATGAGAAAAGGCAAGATGTTAAGAAAACCGTTTCTAGAAATTCTTTCGTATAAATGTCAATCTGACAATTTCTTTTTTTTTTTTTTTTGCAATTTAATTTCGGTTAGTGGGAACCGGTTCAGCTTGTGTAACTGAAGAAGATGGGTGTCGGAGGTTTACCTTACCAGAGGCGGCGATCGTATACACAAAATCTTGGCACGAGGGTCGTGGGTTCACCTCAGATAAAGGACAAATAAATAAAAAAAGGACATCTTTTTTTTAACCTAGATTTTTATTAAAATACTTTCAAGACAGAACCAGTTGTTTTTTTTTGTGTCTTTTTTTGTGTCTTTTTTTTTTTTTCGGAATGATTTTTTTCTTCTTCACCATTAATCAATGGACAGTTTAGAAAACACAGAAGGACGAAGTAACAAGTTTTTCACGCTTTCAATATGTTGACAAACTGAATCCTTAAAAGGCGTGAAAAGAGAATAAAAAGAAAAGTGAGTCTCGTAGGATTGGTGCCCTGTGTCAACAGCATTTAAAAATGACTGAGATCAACTGTTTGACTGCCCTTACTCTATATATGTGGAGAAGTTGTGCGCAGTTGTGAGCGCTCGTTCGGAGGTGGGCATACGTGTATCTAACAACCAATATATATAGCGGTTTGGTCTCGCTGACGAAATAGATTTTTATATGTTATATATATATATATATATATATATATATATATATATATATATATATATGAGCTGTGATACAGTGAAACGGACTTGTATGTGGATAACATATATATATATATATATATATATATATATATATATGGCATATAAAATCCATTTTATATGTAATATATATATATATAGTTGACGAAATGGATAGTTGAATTTACCTGTTGAAATGGCCATCCGATATAAGATAATTTTAATTTTTATATGTCATAAATATTGGGTCTCTAAATAAATAAATTTAATTACACTGAGCCCTTTGACTGGATCAGTGTTAGTATCTGATATTAATAGGATCCGTTTTTTCGAATTTATGACCTATATATATATATATATATATATATATATATATATATATATATATATAGTCATCCGCAGACAGATCTGTTCCGCTGTATCACAGCTCATCAGTACGGTTAGACTCGGATTTCGTTTAACCCAGGGTTGAAACCCGACCGAATTGGCGTCAGTCGGCGATTCTACCTCTGAGCTATGGGCGTTCGGTAGAAGAAGGCAGACTTTTTTAGCGTGTATATTGTCATTATACCCGCCCAATAGCCAGAGTGCTCCCTATATATGCATATGTGCGTGTGAACACATTGGATTCCTTACGCAGGGTTTCCTGTGCGTAGTACATCCCGAACCACCCGACTGGAAGTGGGAGACTGACTGGGGGACTATGGGCAGCGCTTTGTGACCCTCACTATATTCTTAACATTTGCTTTTTTTTTACCTACGTTTATATACGTTGCAACTAAGTACAAGTAAGTACAATAGACTATTAAATGATTAAAAATTTTCGCGGACTTTGATCTCATTCTGGGATCTTTTTTTTTTCTCGTCCAAATCCGTAAATTTTTTTGCTCATGCTAAGTCTCGAAAAAAAAAAATAAAATAAAACCCACTATTTTTATCGATAATGTTGAATGTGTTAGCATTATTCAACATTTAATAAGACGATTCTCAAGCTAACGTTAAAATTTTCCTCATAACATTGTTGATTTATTTAAAATGTAATAATCTATTATGACATGTCCCTAATTTGTCATTAGATACATTGTATTTATTTTCAATTTTTCTAGTTGAATTGTTCCTCTGTATTGCATATGATTCATTATTCTACATAGGCTGGAATGATCTATTATGACATGTCTCTAATTTGTCATTAGATACGTTGTGTTTATTTTCAATTTTTCTAGTTGAATTGTTCCTCTGTATTCCATATGATTCATTATTCTACATAGGCTGGAATGATCTATTATGACATATCTCTAATTTGTCATTAGATACATTGTATTTATTTTCAATTTTTCTAGTTGAATTGTTCCCCTGTATTGCATATGATTCATTATTCTATATAGGCTGGAATGATCTATTATGACATGTCTCTAATTTGTCATTAGATACATTGTATTTATTTTCAATTTTTCTAGTTGAATTGTTCCCCTGTATTGCATATGATTCATTATTCTACATAGGCTGGAATGATCTATTATGACATGTCTCTAATTTGTCATTAGATACATTGTATTTATTTTCAATTTTTCTAGTTGAATTGTTCCCCTGTATTGCATATGATTCATTATTCTACATAGGCTGGAATGATCTATTATGACATGTCTCTAATTTGTCATTAAATACATTGTATTTATTTTCAATTTTTCTAGTTGAATTGTTCCCCTGTATTGCATATGATTCATTATTCTACATAGGCTGGAATGATCTATTATGACATGTCTCTAATTTGTCATTAGATACATTGTATTTATTTTCAATTTTTCTAGTTGAATTGTTCCCCTGTATTGCATATGATTCATTATTCTACATAGGCTGGAATGATCTATTATGACATGTCTCTAATTTGTCATTAGATACATTGTATTTATTTTCAATTTTTCTAGTTGAATTGTTCATATATATTGCATATGGTCTATTGTTGTGCATAATTAGGTTAATATAAAATCTCTATTTTATATTATTACTATCTTATGAAAATTGAGATGTAGTATAGTAAGAGGGCCCGTATCATAGATTAGAGATGGGATGCACGTGACTCTTGCACTGGCCCTGTTTTCCAGACTTGCCCATGACTGGAACCCTAAAAGGTTCTACCGCACCGTATCAGAGGAAATCAGGAAACAACAGTTAAATTAAGAGGTGGTCCCACAAAAACCTCCAAACTTCACAAAACCTCCAAACTTCCGATTGGAGACCCTTACCTCCGGATGAAGTTTATCGTAATACACAAGACTAAGATTCCTTGGGAAAAGATTTAAGAGTATCTTCTTCTTCTTCTTCTTCTTCTTCTTCTTCTTCTCTGTGCCTTGTCCCTTCAAGACGTAAGCGATCATGACCTTTCACACCTTCCTACCCCTTGTAGCTCTTAACATCTTTTTCTCCAAAAAACCTGCTCTTCAATCCATTTGCTCAAGCCCATCAAGTATGTCATGTGCTACTTTTGTCTGTCTCTCTTTCCCTCTATTTGCCCCGTGAGTATCAGATTCTCAAAGCCTTCCTTCCTCATTATATGGCCCAGAAACTTCTGCTATCCTTTCCTGATGTTAAATATAAATTCCTTTTTCGTTTGCATCCTCCCCAAAACCTCGTCGTCGCTCACATCTTCGGTCCATGGTATCCTCAGTATCCTTCTGTAGAACCACATTTCGGTCACTTCAAGTGTTTCTCTCATCCATGATGAGATTATCCAGTATTCACTACCATATTGAAGGACAGACATCACATGACAATCCACTACTCTTTTCTTTGTTTCCAACGAGATTTTCCTATCTTTCAATAATCTGCTTAGTTTTTGAAATGCATCCTTGGCCTTCCCAATACGCCTTCAGATCTCAGTGTCGCACTTTCTGTCCTTTGTTAGAACACTTCCAAGGTATATGAATTTTTGTACCTACTTGATTTTAATATCCCCAGCTAGTCGTTGGCATTTTGGGTACCACTTTTTTTTTGAGGATGTGCGTTGTGGTGCAGTGGATATCGGCTCGGAACGAGAAATCAGGAGCCGAGTTCGAATTCCAGTTGAATTCCTTGCATTCACTTACGCGCAAATACCCTTGAGAAATGTATTAATCCGTCTCTTCCCTCCAGTTATGGGTTAAATAAGAGAACAGATTGTGTTCTATAGCTTTGGCTGGCAACAAGTCTACCGAAGAAAGTAATGGCAACCTACTGCAGGATAATCTTTCGAGACATGATCGCCCATGCGTGTATTACGTATGGCACTTAACTGACTGACTGAATATAATAGTTGGGAAAATGATTAAAGCTTCTACTGGGCATAAAGTGGGAGATCGGTTTTTTATTGTTATGATGTCATAAACTGATCCCCCACTAATTACTACTTAATAATATAATATATATCTTCTCCCTCTAGCTATGAATCAAATAACAGCAGAGATTGGGTTCTATAGCTTTGGTTGGCAACCAGTCTACTGTAGAAAATAATGGCAACCTACTGCGGGATACATCTTCTGCCCAGTCAGTCATGTCTCTTTTGAGACATGATCGACCAAGCGTGTATCACGTATGGCACTTAACTGACTTTTTTCTTGATGATCATGCATTTAGTTTTTCTTCTAGTTTATTTTTAGTTCTTTCTTTCTGCTTTCTTTAGCTACCGTCTGTAGGTTTTGCAGTTTCCTTTCCTTGACTTGTTTGATTTTAGGATCCCTCGCCTGTAGTTAACATTTTGGGCTCCTTTTTTTACTGATGATCATCCATTCAGTTTTCTGGTAGTTTATGCTTAGTTCTTTCTTTCTGCTTTCTTTAGCTACATTCTGAAGGAGATCTTGTAGTTTCCTTTCCGTGTTTGCTATCAGCGCTCTATCATCTGCGTATCTTATATTGTTCAGGTTGTGGCCGCTAACGAGAAACTCCGGCAGGACTTATAGCTTTCTCAGAATTGCCTCGGTGTATAGGTTGAATATATCTAGTGAGAAGACACAACGTTGTCATAAACCCTTTTCTAATTTTTATGCGTGCTGAACTAATTTTCCTGCCCGTACGCAAGCGGTTTACTGCCAGTACAAGTTCTTGATTATTCTAACGTCTTTCCTGAATATGTCGAGGTTTCCGAGCAAGATTTTGCACAGAAGTTTTCTAAAAAACAACGTCAAGCTCATGTATCGCATTAAATGTTAAATTATAATAAACAGAAAAAAAAGCTTTCTTAAAGAATTTTAATTATAATTTTTTTATTTACATTACTTATATTTGAACTATTGCCCCGTCTTTGTTGTTGCTATCACAACGTTTCGGATGTTATGCCCTTGACATTCATCAGGTATACATCGATTTGGGTTAGCTACGAAAAATACAGCTGAACAATTTATATAGTCTAAAGGGTTAGACTATTTTCATTCTACTGCTTATTTCTATGGATATTGTCTAATTCTTAATTTTGTTTACTTATGAAAACTACACGACATCCAGAGACATAAAGATTGAAAGAAAATGCTAAAGAAAAAAAACAAAACAATAAACGTAAATGAGAGTGAAAGAAAAAAAATGATAGAAAAAAAAAGAAAATGTGAGTAAAAGTAAATGTGAGTGAAAGAAAATGAGAGTGAAAGAAAATGAGAGTGAAAAAAAACGAGAATGAAAAAGATGAGGGAAAAATAAGAGAATGAATGAAAATGAGAGTGAAAGGAAATTAAAGTGAAAAAGAAATGTGAGTAAAAAAGAAATGTGAGTGAAATAAAACTAGAATGAAAAGAAATAAAAGTGAAAAAAAATGAGAGCGAATGAAATGTGAGTGAAAACAAAGGAGAAATGAAAGAAAATGAGAAGTAAAAGAAATAAAAATAAAAGAATATGAGAGAGAGAGAGAGATGTGTGTGTGAAAAAAGTTAGAAGTGAAAGAAAATGAGAAGTGAAAGAAATGAGTGAAAGAAATGAAAATGAAAGAATATGAGAGTGAAAGAAAATTACAGTAAAAGAAAATGAGAAGTGAAAGAAAATGAGAGCGAAAGAAAATGAGAAGTGAAAGAAAAAGAAAAGTGAAAGAAAATGAGAAGTGAAAGAAAATGAGAAGTGAAAGAAAATGAGAGCGAAAGAAAATGAGAAGTGAAAGAAAAAGAAAAGTGAAAGAAAAAGAAAAGTGAAAGAAAAAGAAAAGTGAAAGAAAATGAGAAGTGAAAGAAAATGACTGACAAAGCAAAGAAGCAGAAAAAAAAAATCATTTTTTTCCCTCTTTTTTGGTATGAACAATATGCACACATATATTTCTGCATAGGGAAATATTTTTTGTATATATTACATTACTGTGAGCAAACTGACACACACACACACACACACACACACACACACACACACACACACACAGACGTTATGCATAATTTTTTGTTGTTTGAAGGCTTTATTTAATAGTTACTTGTATAAAAGTAGATATTCTGTTTTTAATTAAACAAAATATATATATATATATATATATATATATATATATATATATATATATATATATATATATTGTAATGTTTGTTACAATGGTTTATAAAAGCATAGTATCACTACACAAAAGTTTTCGCGTTTCGGAGCTACGTTTGCTCCTCATCTGGTGATGAGTTGAAATGAAAAATAAATGGTGAAAACGATTTATTTTTGGTATTATGATATGTAAGTAAATGTGATGGGAGTTTAGTACGATTTAGCCGGCAGTTTGTAGCCATAGTGATATATATAGAACACAACCGGCTTGAATATTTTTGAGAAATTATGTTAGAAATATTTGTGTTATTCATGTAGCATTCCTAACAAAATTTCTAAAAATTATTCAGGCTGTAGTTTATATTTGGTGAATATAACACATTCACCAAATCACAAATACACACATACAATTTAAAGATATATATATATATATATATATATATATATATATATATATATATATATATATTAATCATATCACCCCAACACCCCAAGCAAGGCATTAACGCCACTGATGCGCAGGGGGCTACGTAAGAGTAAGAAGATTGGAAAAGAGAAAGCCGGAAACCACATCCTAAACAGGGAACAAGGGATGAGCCTCTTCACCTGTTCAATAGACGTGGGTGGAGTGTGAACCGGGCGATAGTTTCGTCTATCTACTCCAATTCGAAAAGAAAAAAGAGTAAAAAGATTGGAAAAGAGAAAACCAGAAACCATATCCTAAACAGGGAACAAGGGATGAGCCTCTACACCTGTTTAATAGATGTGGGTGGAGTGTGAACCGGGCGATAGTTTAGTCTATCTACTCCAATTGAGAAAAAAAAAGAGTAAAAGAATGGAAAAGAGTAAAAAGATTGGAAAATAGAAAGCCGGAAACCACATCCTAAACAGGAAACAAGGGATGAGCCTCTTCACCTGTTCAATAGACGTGGGTGGAGTATGAATCGGGCGATAGTTTAGTCTATTCGGTCGGGTTTCAATTACGCTCTCACACCCTGATTGAGCACTCTGGAAGAATGGTAGACTTTGAAAAACAGTAGCTATTCTGGCATCTACGCATCGTTCATTCAGCAATGAATTAGAACACTCTCAGCTATTGGGCGTGTATAATGATAATATACACGCTAAAAAGTATGCCTCCTTCTACCGAGCGCCCATAGATCAGAGGTAGAATCGCCGACTGACGCCAGTTCGGTCGGGTTTCAATCCGAGGTAAAAAAAAAAAAAAAAGGGCAATCGGCTGTCTAACCGTACTGATGAGCTGTGACACAGCGAAACAAATCTGTCTGCGGATGGCTATAGATATAATTACTGAATGTGTAAGATGAAGAAAACAGTATTAAGAGGAGGGAACAATAACACAATAGGAATCCAAGAAGAAAATGTTTAACGTTGTGTTTAATCATTTGGAGATACTTAGTCTGTTAAGTACCATATGTGATATATGCTTGGGGAATTATGGCTGACTGGGCAGAAGATTTTTCCGCAGTAGATTGCTATTAATTTCTGCAGTAGACCAAGGCTATAGAATCCAATTTGTTAGGAATACTATATGAATAGCACAAATATTTTTAACAAAATTTGTCAAAAATATTCAAGCAGGTTGTGTTATATATATATATATATATATATATTGTTTAATACCTGGAAGAAGAAGCGGCGGATTAATACCTTTCTCAAGGGTATTTGCGCGTAAGTGAATGGAATTAATCCAGCTGGATTTCGAACTTTGCTCTCCGATTTCTCGTTCCAAACTGACATTTTTTACACAACAACGCATCAACACTTAATCTAGTACTGTACTTAAATTCATTATGACCACCCTTGGGATTGGATTCTATAGCCTTGGTCGGCAACCATTCTACCGCAGAAAGCAATGGCAACCTACTGCGGGATAATCTTCTGTCCAGTCAGTCATGTCTCGAAAGAGACATGATCGCCCAAGCGTGTATCACGTATGGCAATTAACTGACTGACTTAAATTCATGAAGGTTGGGATTATAGAGCAAAGTTCATCCGAACAATTACCATAAACGACGGACTAATATCTCTCCCAGGGGTATTTGAGCGTAAGTGAATGCAAGGAATTCGACTGGAATTCGAACTCGGCTTCCTGATTTCTCGTTCGAGCCGATATCCATTGCACCACGACGCACATTTTTGTAAATTACTGAGGGTTAAAATCACCTGAAATAATGCTTTTGTTTCTTTTTTATATCCTGGGAAGTTGATATAAACATGGTCTGTTCAAGTTTGCGATTTCAAACGTAAAAAATCGATCACTTCCAGCTATAGGTTAAATAATAGGACAGATTGGATTCTGTAGCCTTGGTCGGCAACCAGTCTACCGCAGAAAGCAATGGCAACCTACTGCGGGATAATTTTCTGCCCAGTCAGTCATATCTTTTTCGAGACATGATCGCCCAAGCGTGTATCACGTATGTCACTTAACTGACTGACTGAATTTACAAAACCTGAGTTTTTATCAGAAACTGACCAGTTCAGGAAGAGTATTTTAGTGTGGGTTAGCAAAGTTAGCTTATCATTACGACTAAGTGAGTTTGATTCTCACTGGGTGCCCCCTAAATAATTTGATATTATCTAACCCGGCAAGAATTGACATGTCGTAAAATCAACCAAACAAGTAGGTGGGACATGAACTTCCTACATTTCTAACGACAACGTCTTTCACGGACTTTGGTTTCCAAATTGGATGTAATTTTTCAGGATACTGGAAATCATGAAAATTAAAGTATATAAAAAAAGAACTTTTCTGTGTGTGTGTGACATGTTTCGTCCTTCATGATTTGTCGGACTAAAGTGATTTTTCCATTGATGTCATTAACTGGATCTCAAACTGGGTTGCTATGTAACATTGCTAGTGGTCCACACAAAAAAATAATGAATTGGGGGTACATTTTGATATGGTAATGTTCCTGTTGTTGGGTATACGTGAATTCGAATCTTCGTCGCCAAGTTGTTGTGGATTCCGGTTGAGGAGCCGCACAAAATAATGAACAACAAAACAGATATTTGAGATAGAAAAATTGGTTATATTAAACGTAAATATACAGCTGTAACGTAGCTTAGTAATTCAGGAATACGATTAGCAAGGAATCTCCCTTCCTTCCTTTATCTCTCTTATCTCCAACCTTTTTTCCGTGTTGCTTAACCTTACATCAATTCAACACGGCCGTCTGTTAATTTTTAAGTTACAATTCTCTTTCCTTTTTTTTGCGAACCCAGACGATGTCAATTTTTTCTTTTCTTGTTTATTTGATTTTATTTTGTTTTATCTTTTTTTTTTTTTCTTTTTTAATTTCTTTGCAAATCTATTTAAAAAGGAAAATTAGACTGATTTTTCTCCAGTTTCTGAAAGGATTTTTCTGTTGCTGAGGTGATGTGTTATCCCCCGTGGGGATTTTCATATCGAAATGGTCATTCAACATCATTGAATTAATCCTTTTTTAATTTATATTTGCTCTGTAATATTTTATTACATGGAGCTCTCTTCCTGTATCATTTTTTAATATTAAAATAAAATTTTTAATATTAATTAGGATCGGGTTTTTGGAATTTACCTTCCTGCTTTTTTCACTTGGATTAAAGTATCTGAATTAATATATATATATATATATATATATATATATATATATATATATATATATAAGTCTTTGAAGTGAAGCCCTGCTGTAATTAGTATATCCGTGTAATACTATTCTGGCTGAGTGGAGCTCAGAGCTACTATGACTACTGACGCGGTAGTCTCGGAGTAACTTCGGTATCTCTCGGTATTCTCTAACGGATCTCTACGATTCTCTTATAGATCTCTATGGCATCCGAGGTATCTCACTATGGCAGGAGTATATGTATACTCAAGTCGAGTCCATTATCATAGAAAAAGGGAAGATCCCACAACAGTTCCACAGAGCAATTCTACTTTTGAACGATTGGTATTACTGAGAATAGAATTTCTGTAATAATTTACGCCAAATTAAAATAATAAAAGTAGAAATATTCACTTCAAAAGGACCTTCAATCTGTGATTGAATGGGTAAGAAATCGGCTCGTAAATTTGAATGCCTCCGAAATGAAGTTGCTCTCCTTTAACCACCACACATAAACTTTCTTACTAGGCTAGCGTCATCCATCAGAATGGAAGATGCTAGCCTTCTAGAGAGCAACACATTGTGCCTCTTTGGTCTCACTCTCTCAAATGACCTCAGATGGAATGACTATGGAAGAACCTATTATAACTGAATAGGGAATTTGGTAACCAATTTTTTCGGCCTTGTGCTACATCTAAGCAGCGCTTAGAAAATCAACACTTATTAACCCCCCCCCCCCCGCCTTGCGTCTTAGTCGATTTATTGCTTTGCTTGGAGTAAAATTGTAAGAAAAAAGTCTAATAATAACTTGAATCTACTTTTTTATAGCGATTTGTAATGGCTGGTAAAAAATTTTTCTTCTTTATTGGCCATGTCCCTTCAGGACGTGGGCGATCATGGAATTCTCCTTGCTCCTGTCACTTGTCGCTTTTCCTCTTGCTATCTCTCCCAAACATCGCTCTGCCATCCATTTGCTCAAGCTCTTCAAATACGTCACACGCTGCTTTCCCTCGTCTCTCTTTCACTCTATCCATCCTGTGAGTATCAGATTCTCTGAACCCTCCTTCCTCATTACATGTCCCAGGAATCTCAACTGTCTCTTCCTGGTGTTAAGTATAAGTTTTCTTCTCGTTTGTATCCTCTCCAACACCTCATCGTTTCTCACGTGCTCAGTTCAAGGTATCTTCAGCATCATTCTGTAAAACCACATTTCAGCTTCTCCTTCATCCTTGATGAGATCATCCAACATTCACTTCCACACAGAAGGGCAGATATCACAAAGCAATCCAGAACTCTTTTTTTTTTTTTTTTTGGTTTCCAATGAGATTTTTCTGTCTCTCAGTAATCTGGTTAGCTTTTTGAAATGCGTCCCTGGCCGTGACAATGAGTCTTCGGATCTCGGTGTCACACTTTCCATCCCCCGTCAGAACGCTTCCCAGGTATTTAAATTTCTTTACTTGATTTATTTTGCTCACATGCTCCGTCCATGATATCCTCAGCATCCTTATAAATGTAAATGGGAAGTCGATTCTGAGCAGAAGCTTAAAATATAAACACAAAATTCACTACTTGTAAGATATCTACTCAGTTAAACATTGTTTGTCAGGGTGACGAATGGGAAAATCTTGCCAATAGTGTGAGCCTCCTTTTGGTGAAAATCAGTATTAGAAATACTGAACCGAGAGCCAATTACTTATGCCAGCAAAATATGTGCAACTACTATGACCATGTAAGACATTTTATAATTGAATATTCTCCTATGTAAACATATTTACTCATGCAATGCAAGCACAAAATGCCAGCGCAAAGCCACGTTGACAACAGGAAAATATGTGATCACAGAGTCGGATTGTAAAGGTTAAGCAGACGTTACTCTGTTGTTCAAATATAGCGATAGCTGGTGAAAATGCTAAAGGCATAGTGAAAATGAGACTGTTGTTGGTTCGTTCGCTGAACTCTGCCTGATGAGGTCATCAAATGACTGACCAATCGGAGAAGGCTGTATGTTTAGTTTCGTACGTCATTGCTTATCTGGGTGTTCTTTCATATTTGTCTTGCAACCGTTTTATGTTGATTAGCAAATGATCGTTTAGCATGAAATAGACTCTCGCTTCTGGGTGTTGACTTCAATGTCCACTCTCTCTTATATATATATATATATATATATATATATATATATATATATATAATGTGTGTGTGTGTATATATATATATGTGTGTGTGTGTGTGTGTGTGTGTGTGTGTGTGTGAAAAGTGTATGTATATAATTATAAATATCAATATATATATGCAATTTGTTATATATATTATATTATTTATATATTATATATGCGCGGTACTTATATGAAAGTGCTCAATATCAGTGATAGAGCTGATATATTCATATAGATAGGTGTGAGTTTGTGACCCAGAGTTTGTCTGACGATCGCAAGAGCTTGAAACCCAGGGTTACAAACTCACACCTATCTATCTATCTATCTATCTATCTATCTATCTATCTATCTATCTATCTATCTATCTACTTAGTTTTGGTCATAAATTAAATTAGACCAGTACACAGTTGTATTAAAAAGTGTTCAATAAAATTATATTGTAGAACTTTTGAATATTTTTATTTGTAAACGAGTTATATTACGCAACCCAGGTTTCTACCATCTGGTGTCTTCAGGCGATTGACAATAACTTATTTTACCGCTTTTTAAGAAAGCGCACGTAACGGGGATTTTTTTTTAAATTCGCAATTTTCGGGAGAGTCCAGGGGTAGATTTTTTCAGAACGATGATTGAATTCCGTTACCTCCGCTCGCCTTATGGGAGTCAGTCTATGTTAGAGACCAGTGAGGAGTTAATGTAAAAGTCACTCAGTTGTTCCTCAGTTCTAGATGGAAAGTCGGGTGTATATACCCCAGACGAATCAAATGCTGAGTTGGTGAAGAATCTGCGAGCAAAGGACTCGGCCTTGTCCGCTGAAGATGTGAGGACCTCAAATTTATTGATTAAAGGAGAGATTGAGGGGTTACAGTTTTTTAACAAATTTTTACAGACCCGTCAGTAATCTTTGGAGCCGAACTTGCGGAATGTTATACGTGTGTTGTCATAATTAGAAAGTTTTTGGTAAAGAGAGTCCTAGAGTAGGAGTATTAGTCGGTCGTCAAATGCAACACGTGTAGGAAGGAAACTGGCGCAGATTGCAGCATAATGTGGCCTCAGGGATACCCACCGGAGGCACTTGCAGGGACACCCAACCATGCGCGACATAACACTACAAGAAACTTCGATATTATTCAACTGTTGATCAGAGCAGCCTCTGAAGACGCTACACAAGAGTTCGGGCTCCTAATTACCAGTCGGAAGCAGCGACCAGGAAACTGCTAAACTGGTACTATCAGAATAAATAGACGTTGCCACAATTCACACACATTACACAAAGCTTGCGACAACACTACTATTAAGACCTTAGGAGAGGAAAGAACCCCTTCCTAAAGAGGAAACAAGGATGAGCCTCTAGTCCTGTTCAAGAGAAGAGGGATGAGTGTAACCTGGCGATAGTAGGACCTATCTACTCCAATTAAAAAAAATAAAAAAATATTTCAAGTTTTAAATTAATTAAATTCAGGAGATCCCTTAATAGTCATTATAAGAGAATTTTAAGATACCTTTCCTTAGAAAGGTAAAGGAAAATAAAAATAAATAAATTAATGAATAAATCAGTCATTGCTGCCAGAACGACTACAAACAATTATCTAGAGCTAACTGAAATCTCAGCTGACACAAGTATATTTTTAAATTATCCAACGCTTTATGCAAAAAAATAATATTTTGAAAATTAAACGTTCATAAAAATAAAATGCCTTAAATTTGTTCCAGGATAAATATTTTTGTGTAACATAAAATTAATTATTCATAATTTTCACTGACATCTTTGTAACTGTATATTTTGTATTTCCCACATTTTCATTCCTTATTCAGGGAGTGTAAGTAGCGAAAATGCTTCTTGCTTAATCAGAAAAGATACAAGTAAAAACAATGATTTCACTAGCCTTTTTTTAGTAGGGAGCATGAGAGACAGAACATAATAGTGTGTGGGTGAAAGATATATATATATATATATATATATATATATATATATATATATATACAGAGAGAGAGAGAGATAGAGAGAGAGAGAGAGCAGAAATTGTTTTGCTTGTATTAGAAAAGGTACTGGCTTTAACATTACCTTAAATTTAAACCTTTTTTTATGATTAAGAACCATCAGTTTGATGAGCCATCTAACAAAACTGATCGAGAAGCAGAATCAGGCCAGAGATAGGACAAGAACAGTGTGGTTTCATTAAAGACACGGGAACAAGGAATGCTATATTTATGATTAGGATGCTCTCCGAAAGGACAATACAAATGAAGAAGGACTTATACCTGTGCTTTATTGATTATGCGAAGGCGTTTGACAAAATACGCCACAAAGAACTGGTGGAGATGCTCGGAAGCCTGGACATATTTGGGAAAGACCTGAGAGTAATAAAGAATCTTTATTGTCAGCAAACCGCTTGCATACGGACAGGTAATGAATTGAGTAGACATAGAAGGATAGAAAGGGGCGGATCTGTTCAACTTGTACAGCGAGAATATTTTGAGGACCCTAGAAGTTATGCCTGGATTCGTAATCGGAGGCCACAATTTAAACAACCTAAGGTACGCAGATGATACAGTGCTGATAGCAGACACAGAAAGGAAACTACAAGACCTCTTACAGAAGGTGGTAGAAGAAAGTAACAAGAAAGGAATAGAAACAAACTACACGAATATTGAATGCATGGTAATACAGGTCGGGGATACCAGAATCAAAAAGGTACAAAAATTTAAATATCTGGGAAGCGTTATAACAGAAGACGGAAAGTGCGACACACAGATCCGAAGATAAATTGGCATGGCGAAGGAAGCATTGCAGAAGTTGAGTAAGGTATTAAGAAACAGGACAATTTTGCTAGAAACTAGGAAGAGAGTACTGGATTGCTACGTGATGTCCGTCCTTCAATATGGCAGTGAATACTGGACAATACCATCAAAGATGAAGGAAAAACTTGAAGCAGCGGAAATGTGGTTCTACAGAAGGATGCTGCGAATCTCACGGATCGAGCATGTGAGCAATGATGAGGTCTTGGAAATCATGGAAACAAAAAGGAAATTAATACCGAGCATCAGGAAGAGACAGCTGAAGTTCCTGGGACACGCAATGAGGAAGGAGGGCCTGGGGAACCTGATACTAACAGGCCAAATAGAGGGGAAAAGAGACAGGGGAAAGCAATGGATAACATATTTGAAGGACCTAATCAGGTGGATGACAGAATGAGGATTGCACGGTGTAACAGGAGAAGGCGTGCTCAGAGCCACCAGGGACAGGGAAACGTGGAAAGCCATGATCGCCTACGTCCTGAAGGGACAGGGCACATAGAAGAAGAAGAAGTGAGTTCAATAGCTAAAAAAAGCGAAAAGAAAGGACTGCATATAAACTACAAGAAAACTGAATGCATGGTAATCAGTAAAAAGAGAGGCCAAAAATGCCAATTACAGGATGGGGATACTAAAATCAAGCAGATACAGAAATTTAAATACTTCAGAAGTGTTCTAACAAAGAACGGAAAGTGCAACACTGAGATCCGAAGGCGAATTGGTATGACCAATGATGTATTCCAGAAGCTGAGCAGAGTATTAAGAGACAGGAAAAATTCGCTGGAAACAATGGAGTGAGTACTGGATTGTTAAGCGATGTCTGTTCTTCAATATGGCAGCGAATACTGAACAGTCTCTTCAAAGATGAAGGAAAGACGTGAAGCAACCGAAATGTGGTTCTACAGAAGAATCCTGAGGAGACCATGGACCAAAACTGTGAGCAACGATGAGGTTTTGGTGAGGATGGAAACGAAAAGGAAACTAATAATTAACACAAGGAAAAAACAGTTGAATTTCCTGGGACATTTAAAGAGGAGGGAGAGCTTGGAGAATCTGATACTCAGGTCAGATAGAAGGCAAGATATACAGGGGAAAGCAACGCCTAACATACTTGATGTGCTTGAGAAAATGGATGGCAGAGCGGAGTTTGGAAGACTGAACAGGAGTAAGTGTGTTAAAAGCTACAAGAAATAAGGAGATGCAGAAGGCCATGACTGCCTACGTCCTGAAGGGACACGGCACATAGAAAAAGAAGTGAGTTCAATCTCCACTGGGTACCCCATACTTTCGGCCTTGTGCCACAACAAGCAGCACATAGAAAATCAACATTCACTGGCTAAGATTCTTATCTTATGGCCTCCTTTTTTTAACTTTGAAAATTATTTTGGGAATTGCATTCCGCCTCGTTCCCGTCTTGACTCTTGAATCAACAATGGGAAGGAAAAGAAAGCATAATTCCAGCATTCATTTCAATTGGCCAAAAAATAGAAGCTAGCCAGAATTCGAGGTGAGTGGTTTCAGATTTCTTCTTCTTCTTCTTCTTCTTCTCCTTCTTCTTCTTCTTCTTCTTCTTCTATGTGCCATGTCCTTTCAGAACGTAGGCGATCATGGCTTTCCACGTCTCCCTATCTCTGATGGCTCTTAGCACACATTCTGTTACACTACCCAAATCCCGTTCTGCCATCCACTAACTCAAGCCCATAAAACTAGAAAATAAAAGTATAGAAACTAGCATAGCCACAAAATGAGGGATCAGTTCATATATTGATTATAATATAGATTTAATCCTCCACTTTATATCCACATTATAATTTCTTATAAACAGTTTGCATATATCTTCTTCTATGTGCCCTGTCCTTTCAGGACGTAAGCGATCATGGCTTTCCACGTCTCCCTATCCCTGGTGGCTCTTAGCACGCCTTCTCCTGTTACACCATGCAACCCTCGTTCCATCATCCACCTGATTAGGTCTGTCAAATATGTTATCCGCTGCTTTCCCCTGTCTTCCCCCTCTATTTGGCCTGCTAGTATTATGTTCTCCAGGCCCTCCTTCCTCATTGCATGTTCCAGTAACTTTAGCTGTCTCTTCCTGATGCACACTATTAATTTTCTTTTCGTTGCCATTCTTTCCAACACCTCATCATTGCTGACATGCTCAGTCCATGATATCCGCAGCATCCTTCTGTAGAACCACATTTCCGCTGCTTCCTTCATCTTCGATGATATTGTCCAACATTCACTGCGGTATTGAAGAACTGATATCACATAGCAATCTAGCACCCTCTTCTTTCCTCTAGTGAAATTTTCCTGTGTCTTAGTATTTTACTCAGCTTCTGGAACGCGTCCTTCGCCATGCCAATTCGCCTTCGAATCTCTGTGTCGCACTTTCCGTCTTCTGTTATAACACTTCTCAGGTATTTAAATTTTTGTACTTGCTTAAAGCTATGCTAAGTAATGCTGTTAAGATTATATTTAGAGCAATTACTTTTTTTATCATGTTAAAAGAACAATAATTACGAGAAATACATTAATTTAGTTATTTATTTTCTGAAAGATGCATTTCAATAACAAACAATACAAAAAAGTTTTCTGTGTTTCTTTTTACGGTAAAAGTATGAGAACAGCTTTTCCTCGTATATGTATATATATATGGCTTAGGGAGTTTCGATCCCGGCCAGAAGCAAGTGGATGTGTCTAGCCACACTGATGAGTTGTGATACAGCGAAACAGGCTTGTATGTGGATGACTAATACATTATGCTCTAATTACGATTGAGCTCTCTATAGACGAAAATTTTTAAAACAGTTTCCACTTCTGCGATATTTCTGTGCAAATGTATATGCTGAACTCAAATTAACAATTAGTTATTGAAGAAATTTACCTTTTTTGCTTTGAAAGTCCATAAAAAAAACGAACTATATCTTGCACTTTTTCTCTCCCGTAACTCTCACGAATGACGTTCTACATAAGCAGAATTTTTTGTCGAATTTTGGCCGATTTTCTTCCTTTACTGAAACTTCCGGCGATGTACTTCCTGTTATGAGAGTAATAAGCGTAGAAATACAATAGCGCATTACTTTAATTTCCGGAAGTACATCGCCGGAAGTATCAGTAAATGAAGAAAAATCGACCAAAATCTGCCAAAATTCGTTCAAATGCGCAGTACGCCATTCTGCAGTTAATTACATGACTTCGTAAGAGTTACGGGAGAGAAAAAGTGCAAGATATAGTTCGTTTTTTTTAATGGACATTTATATAAAAAAAAAAGGTAAGTTTCTTCAATAACTAACACTTGATTTGAGTTCAGCATATACATTTGCACAGAGATAATGCTATTTTGGATAAATTTGAAAGGGAAAAGCGACGGGACTTAAAACGAAAATTTACCCGAAAGACAATTTGCCGACGGACAGTTCGCCGACAGACATCTAATAAAAAAAAAAACAATTGCTCGACGCTTTAAATCTTTTCAAGTTCAAGCTCTCGTCCAGTTTTCTTCTTGAACATTCCTTTTAAGCCCTTCTGTCGTCATCATGGAGTTTGTCAAGACAGAACAAAGAGGCAGAAACCTGAGGGATTCTCTTTTAATGTTGGCAAAACTAGAAAATCTCAAAGTTACTGTGTGTGTGAACAACGAAAACTATTCAACACTATAATGTATATAAATATGTACACAATAATATGTACAATATAATATAAAATATCGGCCGGAAGAACACTAACACAAAATGTACGGAGGACGATTTTTATAAGGAGGCTAACGCTTCCCACAATTCTTCTTACCGAGACCATAAATATCAATAGGTCACTTGCTTCCACTTTAGCTGGGCACAATTCCCCCGAGGCTGAAGCAACCCGTCCGTAAGTACCCACCTCTCTCTTCCTTTTCTTCACAAGTTGCTGCTGGAAGGAAGATTGAATCCTCTTTACTGACGGGACAGACAGCAATGACGATCAAATTAGTCAAAAGTCCTGAAACCGTTTTTCCCTGACGATCTTCTTCTCACGCTCTCTCCGCCACGCATGCCGAACAGTTTGGGGCTGTTTATCCGTAATACAATCCTCCGTCAGTCTTACCTTCGGAACTGCTCATCTAAGAACTACAATTATACCTACTTAGGGCCAAACCCGAAGCAAAAACTAAAATAAAAGGGCTGAAAAAATACAGACATACAGGCAGTTAAACAGACACACATACACACACACAAACATCTTACTTATATATATATATATATATATATATATATATATATATATATATATATATATATATTATCGATTTTCTGCACTATTGTAAGAACTGCAACCTTGGAACTTCTGAATATCGTTTCTTATGTCTTTGTCTATGAGTTTATCAAATTTGATTAAAATCGGACCACTCCTTCTATAACCTGATCTTTTTGATTATCGATTTTGAATATTTATAGGGGGTACCTTGACACAAAACCTAGCTAAGAACACTCGCAGACGCTTATAGTACAACTGTGTAAATTTTCAAGAAAATCGGTTCAGCCGTTTCGGAGTTTATAGGTAACGGACACACACACACACACACACACACACACACACACACACACACACACACACACACACACACACACACACGCACACACACATGCACACACAGACAAAGTTCCAATTATAAATAAGTTTAGATAGATGTAGGAAAGATAACGATTAACTCTAGATTTGAGGGGATTAAGGAAAATACCCTCTCGAGGAAAGTACTCTCTCGTGGGTATTCCCAATGTCGAAATTAAAAAAATTACGAATAAACACATGTAAATCAAATAATAACAATCAATAAATAATAAAGTAATCAATACTAAATAATAAAAATCCTAACGAACAACACTATAAAATAGCTACAAAACTGTATTCGAATTTCCAATTATATTTACACAACAGCCCCTAGGATAATTTGGAACAACTGTTACAGCACATCCAATAACCGTTAGAATAATACAACAGACCTACCTATAATGCACCATTGACCAACATATATTACTAGCCGAGCTAAAACACAACACCCATGGCCTGAAGTTTAAAGAATCTTAAAATTCCATTTGAAAAAATTCCATCCTCAACTTCATGTATAAACTTAACCAAAAAAAATAAACTCTCGTTCTTAGATGTTCTCGTGGAGTCTCATAACAATATTTTCATTACTTAAGTATATATATATATATATATATATATATATATATATATATATATATATATAAAATACCGGTAAAAAATTCTTAACATCTTAAGTTTAGTAGTCAGTGTCCTCTCGGATATAAAGTTATGAAAAATTTCCTCACGAGAACGTACGAGAATTCATCTTCTCGTTCGTTTTTCTTCAAAGAACTTCATAACTCGAAACAAACACTTGTCAACAGCGGATTTCCAAATTATTTGGTTGACTACCACATTAGACTTTTTCTTTCAAACTTTACCAATGACAACAACAAATATACGTATAAAAACAATAACATTAATATTTTCTACAAAAATCAAATGCATAGCAATTATAAACAGGACGAATCTTCACTTCGAAACATCATCTGAAAATATGCAACTCCCATTGACTTCAATAAAAAAATTAAATTAAATATCTATTATACAAAATTTAAAAGAGCTAGCCTCATTGTCAAAAATAACATTTCACCCACAAGATCTAAACTAGAGTGAACCAATATTATTTACATGTTCTTTGAAGAATTGCGTTCTTGATTCACCCAATTCCTGGTAAATAATTATATTGGTCAAAGTACTACGAAATTGACGCGAAGATTCACTTGCAGTTCAATTCGATCTCACTTAAACACACACGCAGACCTACCAAACCCTGTCCGTAACATACTTCTTGACAACACAAATGTCATAACATCATCCACATGAAAAAAAGAAGGTTAAAAATAATATAAGCATAATTAATAAGAATGAAAAACCCAAAACTCAATAATACCAACTACGAACACGCTAACGATGTGCTTACCGTGTTCGGAACAAAAAAACATACACACTACTCTACAAACTTACATAACATGACATACATTCTCTCACGCGAAAATTATATCCATCCTCGATAATGGCTAAAAATATAACCGAAAGCGCTCGGATAAATAAAACATTCGTACAATTTTATAAAATTCATGTCCTCAAAAGATCCCATGGAAAATTACATATAAACTTAACCATGACACCGTGTGTGCCATTTTTAATTAAAACTTCATATATATATATATATATATATATATATATATATATATATATACTAGGAGTATAGCCCGGTGTTGCTCGGGTGTAATGAAAGTTTTAAAATTAATCCATGGTCATGGAGCTCAGAATCTTTGGACGTTGGCACGAAAGACTAAAAAGCAAACCGTAGTCTGAAAGAAAAATGAATGGACGTAAGTCAAATTTTGATTTCCTGTTATCGATGTCAAATATGTTTTTTTCGTCGTAAACTGAATTTTGAAGGCTAAATAAGTCCTCTGAGTAAATGGTATCATGGCTGAGACTAAAAACTACAATTATACCTGCTTAGAGTCAAACCCGAAGCAAAAACTAAAATAAAAGGGCTGAAAAAAATAGTCATACAGGCAGATAAACAGACACATACACAAAGATCTTGCCTTTTATACAAATATGTTATCGATTTTTTGCACTATTGTAAGAACTGCAACCTTGAAACTTCTGAATATCGTTTCTTATGTCTATGAGTGTATCAAATTTGATTAAAATCGGACCACTCCTTCTATAACCCGACTTTTTTCGATTATCGATTTTCGATATTAATCAGAGGTACCTCGACACAAAATCTAGCTAAGAACACTCGCAGACGCTTATAGTACAACTGTGTAAATTTTCAAGAAAATCGGTTCAGCCATTTCGGAGTCTATAGGTAACGGACACACACGCGCACACACACACACATACACACACAGAGACAAAGTTCTATTTATAAGTTTATATATATATATATATATATATATATATATCAGCCTGTTCACATGTATCTCTCTTTATTTGCATCTTAGTCTGTACATATCTATCACATATATGCACATACATTTAAAAATGTATGTGTGTGTGTGTGTGTGTGTGTGTGTGTGTGTGTGTGTGTGTGTGTGTGTGTGTGTGTGCTTACTTGCTTGTGCGTTTTGATTCAGTCGCATGCGTACAGTGCGTGGATACCATTTCCTGTTGACCCTGTCACAAAAGTACATATGTGTCAATAAATGAATAGACGTGCCAATAGGACGTGATCAAATTCTTTACTGCGATGTAACGATGGCAGCGCGGAACTTGCTTGACCAGTCATTCACTAATCATCCCCCACCCCGGATGCAACCATCGGAATTCCACATCCTCCCCAATGTTTCGTTTCCGATCGAACCAAAACAACAAACGAAGCAAAAACAACACCAACATTAGCAGCAGAAATTGAACACCAGAGGAATGTCGGTTTTGGGAAAACAATGACTCAATTTCATTTGGTGCCAAGCGATCTTGGAAATTCTTTTTTTTTTTTTTTTTGTATAAATAAAGTAATTCATTAGATTAATGGAAGAAACCATTTTTGTTTGTGTTCATGAAGATTTCCATGTTTGCATTCTTTTAAACTTATAAAATATTCAGCAGCGAGTGGAGTAAATCAGACCCACAACTCTCCAGAATTTTTTATATATTCTTGTTCACCAAATAAAAATAATATCTGGAAAATGTTCAGTTTATAAGCGCGTAGAGGATGGAAGGTTCGACACTGAGATTCGAAGGCGCATTGAGATGGACAAAGACGCATTTGAAAGGCTAAGAAAAGTATTGAGAGACAATAAGGTTTCGTTGGAGACAAAGAAAAGAGTACTGAACCTTTACGTGATATCTGTTCTTCTATATAGCAACGAATGATGAACGATCTCTTCAAAGATGAAGGAGAGACTCAGAGAAACAGAAATGTGGTTCTACAGAAGGATGTTGAGGATACCATGGACTGAATATGTGAGCAACGGCGAGGTTTGGGAGAGAATGCAAACGAAAAGGAGACTCATACTTGGCATCAGGTAGACCACTGAGGTTTTTGGGAAGAAAATGGGTAAAGAGGAAATGGAGAACCCAATACTCACAGGACAGATAGAGAGAAAGAGATGCAGAGTAATGCAGAGCAAGACCTACTTGATGGGATTGAGCAGGTGGATTGCGGAGTAGCGTTTGGGAGAGATATTAAGAGAGAAAATACGAAGACAACATTAAAGCAACAGAATATGATTCTACAGAAAATTCGGAGAGTACTATGGTCCGAGGATGTGCGTTGTGGTACAGTGGATATCGGCTCGGAACGAGAAACCGGGGAGCCGAGTTCGAATTCCAGTTGAATCCATTGTATTCACTTACGCGCAAATACCCTTGGGAAAGGTATTAATCCGTCTCTTCCTTCCAGTTATGGGTTAATTAGCAGGACAGATTGGGTTCTATAGCCTTGGTCGGCAACCAGTCTACCGCAGAAAGCAATGGCAACCTACTGCGGGATAATCTTCTGCCTAGTCAGTCATGTCTCTTTCGAAACATGATCGCCCAAGCGTGTATCGCGTATGGCACTTTAACTGACTGACTATGGTCCGAACATGTGAGCCACGACAAGATTTTCGAGAGAATGAAAACAAAAAAGGAAACTTCTACTTAACATCAAGAAGAAACAGTTGAAGTGAATATGTAACGAATACGCATACACCTTGGTTCCTCCTTACATTAATGTGATTGGCTGCTGTCAGTCATAAATACAAACTAACGTAAGGACGCATAGAGGTTTACAAGTTTATGTCCAGAGGTCTACGACTAGAGGTCTATGTCCATAGGTCTACGACTATTGGTCAACGGCTATTGACTACACCTACGTCTCAGGATACTGCATACGACGAGTACCGTCCATTACGTCTACATGCTAGATTGTCCTACCCGGTTACATTTGCCTAAACCGCTTAGCTACCTCGAATCAGATATATATCTCTTTTGGGACATATGAAGTTTCAAGGACACGTAATAAGGAAGGAGGGCTTGGAGAATCTGATACTCACAAGGCGGATTGAGGGAAAGAACGACAGCGTGTGACATACATGATGGGCTTAAGCAAATCGATGGTAGAACAGGATTTGGAAGAAATAACAAGACAAAATATATTAAGCGCTACAAATGACAGGAAGATGTAGAGAGTCATGATCGCCTACGTCCTGAAGAGACACGGCACATAAAAAAGACGAATTTAGATAGAAATCTTTTTACTAGGAAGAACCATTAGTATTTTTTGACTTGTGCTTTCTGCACGCGTTTTTACTCGTTCTGGATGCTTACTAATAGGTGAAATTGCTAAATTGTGATGAGCAATTTCATGTAGAATTCTCGCACGTCTCCTGAGTTAATTTCTCCTTATCGTGTTTTTCTGTGCCAGACTAAGCCTAGTTTAGTAAATACAGCTATACCAATGGATCTATCTATCTATCTATCTATCTATCTATCTATCTATCTATCTTCTTCTATGTGCCCTGTCCTTTCAGGACGTAGGCGATCATGGCTTTCCACGTCTCCCTCTCCCTGGTGGCTCTTAGTACGTTTTCTCCTGTTACACCTCGTAACCCCCGTTCCGTCATCCACCTGATCAAGCTCTTCAAATATGTTATCCGGTGCCTTCCTCTGTCTCTTTTTCTTCTATCTGACCTGTCAGTATCAGGTTCTCCAAGCCCTCCTTCCTCATTGCATGTCTCAGGAACTTCAGTTGTCTCTTCCTGATGCTCAGTATTAATTGCCTTTTCGTTGCCATTCTTTCCAAATCTATATATTTATCTAATAATGTTTGAAGTAATAAATATGTCGGATTTAAAAATTTATTAATTCTTTAGAAATATGTATATAGGATGCACGTTGCAATGGATATCAACTCAGAACGAGAAATCGGGGAGCCGAGTTCGAATTCCATTTGAAGTCATTGCATTCACTTATGTACAATACCCTTGGGGAAGGTATAGAAATCGGGGAGCCGAGTTCGAATTCCTGATGAATTCATTGCATTCACTTACGCACAAATACTCTTGGGGAAGGTATTAATCCGCCTCTTCCCTCCAGTTATGTGTTAAATAACAGGACATGATGGGTTCTATTGCCTTGGTCGGCAACCAGTCTACTGCAGAAAGTAATGGCAATCTACTGCGGGAAAATGTTCTGCCCAGTCAGTCGTGTCTCTTTAGAGACATGATCGCCCAAGCATGTATCACGTATGGTACTTAACTGATATAGGATAAAATGTAGAGCTCAGTATCAGGGATAGAGCGTATGTAAGTATAAAAGTGGATATTAGAGTCAACCTTCAGTCTGTTTTATGCTAAGCGCACGTAGCCTGACAAGTGAGTTTAGCATGAAACAGACTGTCGCCTCTGGGTGTTGATTTCAATGTCCACTTTTATATATGTACCTTCATAGATTCGCTAAAAACGAGCATGGAGTAGATAGGCTAAATTTAATTGGAGTAGATAGACTAAGCTATCGCCCGGTTCACACTCCACCCACGTCTATTGAACAGGTGTAGAGGCTCATCCCTGTTTAGGATGCGGTTTCCGGCTTTCTCTTTTCCAATCTTTTTACTCTTACGTAGCCCCCTGCGTATCAGTGGAGTTATCGCCTTGCTTGGGGTGATATGATTTAAAAAAAAAATATCATAAAGAAAAAAACTTCCTCAACAAAATCTTTATTATTATCAAGATGAAAAACCAAAAGTTTTTCTTTTTTGTTTAATTATTGAATTATATTTTTGATCCTTTTTAGAACGTTAAAAATTTCGGTTAGAAATTTTTTTTTCTTTCTTGCGTGAGCGATTGAGACCAAAGTTTAGTATAGGAAATTTTAACGTCTTTTTTTTTCTGTTGAAAAACACGTTGATTTGGAAATTCTTTAAAAAAAACCAAATAATTGTTGAATTTTAATTAAACTTTCAGGACTTCTCAAATAAATGAAATTATTTTAGAAATATTTTTTTTTTTTTTAGAAAACTGTGTATTTTTTTTTTTTTTTTTTTTTGTCTGTTGAAGGGCCTGAGCAGTTGGATGACAGAACGGGGGTTGCGTGGTGTTACAGGAGAAAGCACGCAAAGAGCCACCAGGGATAGGGAGACGTGGAAGGCCATGATCGCCTACGTCCTGAAAGAACAAGGCACATAGAACAAGAAAACCTCGCATTTATTTAATTGTTTCTTTTAATTTAGAGAACTTGCTTTTTGTACTGTTTAATGTTTATATGAGGACTCCTTGGAGAACATAAATTATCAATTGTTTATAAAACAGGAACCTCGGTTAAGGAAAATTTACTCTAAATCATAAAATCAATAATACAATAAAACCAAGATATTATATAATCACAAAAGTTTTTAGTTGCTTATAATAAGATATATTATGGACACGATTGTCTTAAGAAAAAACATTTTTTCAATGAATAATGAATTTTACAAGAATTGTACTTTTTTTTTAAATTTTTATAAGAACGAATTATAGCTTTTAAATTCTGTATTAGTTTGTACAGATTAGATGATATTGTTAAGTAAAAACTATATTTACTAATCATAAATAGAAAAGTTTACTATAATTTATCGGCCCACTATATTTTTAAAATAATTTTTGATATTTTTCGTATGTATAAATGTACCGATTTTCGTAAATGTAAACGTCTATACGCGACATTATCAGAAACTAAGAGCAATAACTATAATAAGTTTGAAGCTAAAGTACCTAAAATTCAATAAAACCATAGGTTACAAAGAATATTTTCCTAAATGTTTCATATTACTTGGTAGTTAAAAATTATATAAAAAATACACTCACATTATATTCCTTAACTATTTTTTACAGATATGCCCACCGTAGGAAAAAAAAACAAACTTCCTTCTGTCTGTCAAGCTGTAAACCTGTCAACACGCTAAACAGCTACCGCCTTATTAAAAGGTACATTTTTGCGATATTGTAAACTTAAAATAAGTAATACGTGTTTAAAACCATATTATTAAACATCAAACAGCTAATATTCTTGAAATAAAGTTTCAGAAAAGTATATTTTATTTTAAAAGATTTTTCAATAAAAATAATTACATTTTCGTTACAGATGACTGAAATGGCGCTAAAAAACATTCCAGTCAATTTGAATAGTTATTGCTCTTAGTTTCTGATAATGTCGCGTATAGACGTTTACATTTACGAAAATCGGTACATTTATACTTACGAAAAATATTAAAAATTAAAGTATTTCTCTTATTGAAAATATTAAATTAAATCAGTTAGATTGATTTAAGCCTTCATTCATCTTCCCACAAGGCCTTAGAATCAACAAGGAGGCCTTTATTAGGTGCTGTGAGAAGGTAGTCCGGCGTTGAGTCACGAGTCATAAGGTTTTCTAGCAACAGGTCTCGCAACAGGTCTCGGCTATTATGACACACAAGCAGGAAAACATATTTAAGAGCGTCAGACAATTTCTTCGACCACGTCAACCCTTACATCTGTCCGCCTAACTCACCAGACTGCGAGCCCCTTGGCTATTATGTGCGTGATGCAGTTGAGTGAGAGACCAACAAAACTCTTTGTAGCACCTGAAGATGAACTGAAGACAAGGATTAAGGTAGCACTCACGAACTTAAACAAAAGTTAAAAGAATTACAGGAGATTCCGAAGTCACCTAGAGAACGTGGTTGAAGCCAATAACGATTTTTTTTTTTTATCATTTCACCCCGGGCAAGGCGGAAATGCCACCGATGTGCAGGGGGCTACATAAATGTAAAAAGATTAATTAGAAAAGAGTGAGGAGTACAAACTAGTTAGAAAGGAACAATAGAAAGCAGGTGCGATGACAGATACATAGGTGGAGAGAAAGAGAAGGTTATACAGGGGTGGGGAGAGAGCTAGAGTCCAGTGGTTAGTAGATGAGTATTGACTTTGCATTTAAATTTCTGGAGGTTGTAGCCGTCAGGAAAGCAAGAATACGGGAGCGAGTTCCACAGGCGGGAAGTGCGAGAGAAGAAGCTGTAGGAGTAGAATTGCCGTCTGCATTTGGCTAACCTGACTGTGAATGGGTGGGACCCAGTTGCCAGTCTGGTTGCACGAGTAAACACCTGTTGAGGAGGCATCAGTGACTTAAGTTCGTCCGAGCAGAAGCCATGAAAGTATTTATAGAACAGACAAAGGGAGGCCACATTTCGACGATGGGGAAGTGGCTGCAGTCGAGACGCCAGATCAGTACCTATCACATTACAGACTCTCCTTTGGAGCTTGTCAAGAACACTGAGGAGAATGGCAGGGGTGCCTGACCATAAACGGCAACAGTACTCCATGCACGGTCGGATGGTTGACTTGTATATATGCAGGATGGATTCAGGTGGAAGAAACATCCTGGATCGACATAGTGACCCAACCTTCTTAGCAGTCGATTTTGCTATGGATTCAATATAGTGCTTCCATTTGAGGTCTGAGGACAGGAGGTGTAGTGTATTACTCTCCGGGAGAATCGCTTGGTCCATGCTTATGGGAGGCAGGAGAGGTTGCCTGTAATGGTTGACAGACAACAACTTGGTCTTAGATGAATTGAAGTTGACAAGCCACTTCTTGCCCCAGTTCACCACAGAGTGTATTTATTGAATATATTTTAGAATGTCAAGATATTTCTGTGTAATTTTGGTAAATATATCTGCAAAAATAGATGCCTCTGTTATTTTCATTTTTGCGACATCTAGATGATAATTCATCTAACGCGCTCACTCTCTCTCTCTCTCTCTCTCTCTCTCTCACTCTGCGTATACATGTTTGTGCGTGCGCGCGTTTGTGTGTTACATCTTATATTTGAAATATGAGAGTAACGATTCAATAATACTTTCGCTGTTCTCAAAAGACCTAAGCGATAATACTTGCTTTACACCATTCCATAAGTAATACCCGAAATATGATAACGTTAGATATTATTTTTTCTCTTCTGAATTGCTCAAATGATAGAAATATATATAAACTCATCCCATGAGTAATATCTGGAATCTGGTAGTGTTTATGCCCGACTTCGTCATGTTTAAACCTAAATTTTTTTACTATGTTTATACTTGAGTCTATAGATAATCATCTGTTTATTTTATACTCGCGTCTATAAATAAACATTGGTTGCATTTATACTTAAGCCTAATAATAAAAAAATAGTGTTTTTATACTTTTAGTATATAAGTGAACATTTGTAGAGTTTATACTTTAATCTATAAATAAATTTCAGGAACCTCGGTGTTAATAATTGAATCTATAAACTTGAATCTATAAATAAAATTTAGCGTGTTAATACTTGAATCTATAAACTTGAATCTACAAATAAAGTTTAGTATTAGTTAATACTTCAGGCTGCAGATAAATATCTATCATTATTATGCTTGAGTCTATAGATGATCATTAGTAAAGTTTATACTCGACTTTATAAGTAAACATTGATAGTGTTTATGCTTTTGTCTATAGATAAACATTAGTCGTATTTATACCTGAGTCTATAGATAAACGTTCATTGTGTTTATACTTCAGTCAATAAATAAACATTAGACGTGCTTTTTCTTGAGTCTAAATACACATTGGGGTGTTTATACTTTAGTCTATAGATAAACATTAGTCGTATTTATACCTGAGTCTATAGATAAACGTCCATTGTGTTTATACTTCAGTCAATAAATAAACATTAGACGTGCTTTTTCTTGAGTCTAAATACACATTGGGGTGTTTATACTTTAGTCTATAGATAAACATTAGTCGTATTTATACCTGAGTCTATAGATAAACGTTTATTGTGTTTATACTTCAGTCAATAAATAAACATTAGACGTGCTTTTTCTTGAGTCTAAATACACATTGGGGTGTTTATACTTTAGTCTATAGATAAACATTAGTCGTATTTATACCTGAGTCTATAGATAAACGTTTATTGTGTTTATACTTCAGTCAATAAATAAACATTGGACGTGCTTTTTCTTGAGTCTAAATACACATTGGGGGTGTTTATACTTTAGTCTATAGATAAACATTAGTCGTATTTATACCTGAGTCTATAGATAAACGTCCATTGTGTTTATACTTCAGTCAATAAATAAACATTAGACGTGCTTTTTCTTGAGTCTAAATACACATTGGGGTGTTTATACTTTAGTCTATAGATAAACATTAGTCGTATTTATACCTGAGTCTATAGATAAACGTCCATTGTGTTTATACTTCAGTCAATAAATAAACATTAGACGTGCTTTTTCTTGAGTCTAAATACACATTGGGGTGTTTATACTTTAGTCTATAGATAAACATTAGTCGTATTTATACCTGAGTCTATAGATAAACGTCCATTGTGTTTATACTTCAGTCAATAAATAAACATTAGACGTGCTTTTTCTTGAGTCTAAATACACATTGGGGTGTTTATACTTTAGTCTATAGATAAACATTAGTCGTATTTATACCTGAGTCTATAGATAAACGTCCATTGTGTTTATACTTCAGTCAATAAATAAAGATTAGACGTGCTTTTTCTTGAGTCTAAATACACATTGGGGTGTTTATACTTTAGTCTATAGATAAACATTAGTCGTATTTATACCTGAGTCTATAGATAAACGTCCATTGTGTTTATACTTCAGTCAATAAATAAACATTAGACGTGCTTTTTCTTGAGTCTAAATACACATTGGGGTGTTTATACTTTAGTCTATAGATAAACATTAGTCGTATTTATACCTGAGTCTATAGATAAACGTCCATTGTGTTTATACTTCAGTCAATAAATAAACATTAGACGTGCTTTTTCTTGAGTCTAAATACACATTGGGGTGTTTATACTTTAGTCTATAGATAAACATTAGTCGTATTTATACCTGAGTCTATAGATAAACGTTTATTGTGTTTATACTTCAGTCAATAAATAAACATTAGACGTGCTTTTTCTTGAGTCTAAATACACATTGGGGTGTTTATACTTTAGTCTATAGATAAACATTAGTCGTATTTATACCTGAGTCTATAGATAAACGTTTATTGTGTTTATACTTCAGTCAATAAATAAACATTAGACGTGCTTTTTCTTGAGTCTAAATACACATTGGGGTGTTTATACTTTAGTCTATAGATAAACATTAGTCGTATTTATACCTGAGTCTATAGATAAACGTCCATTGTGTTTATACTTCAGTCAATAAATAAACATTAGACGTGCTTTTTCTTGAGTCTAAATACACATTGGGGTGTTTATACTTTAGTCTATAGATAAACATTAGTCGTATTTATACCTGAGTCTATAGATAAACGTCCATTGTGTTTATACTTCAGTCAATAAATAAACATTAGACGTGCTTTTTCTTGAGTCTAAATACACATTGGGGTGTTTATACTTTAGTCTATAGATAAACATTAGTCGTATTTATACCTGAGTCTATAGATAAACGTTTATTGTGTTTATACTTCAGTCAATAAATAAACATTAGACGTGCTTTTTCTTGAGTCTAAATACACATTGGGGTGTTTATACTTTAGTCTATAGATAAACATTAGTCGTATTTATACCTGAGTCTATAGATAAACGTTTATTGTGTTTATACTTGAGTCAATAAATAAACATTGGACGTGCTTATTCTTGAGTTTATAAATAAACATTGGTATGTTTATACTCGAGTCTACTAGTAAACATAGGTTTGCTCGAGTCTAAAGGCAAACATTAGTCGTTGTTATGCTTGTGTTTATAAAAAAACATTTCTCTGGTCTGTATTTAAGTCTGTAGGTAATAATGAGTCATGTTTACACCTTGAGGATAGAAATAAACATTAGTTTGATTTATACTTGAATCTATAAATAAATCTTTCATTATTTGTATGTACTTCTGAGATGAGGTAGTATTTACTTTTTTTACACTGCTCGGATTGTTGTCCTCGTCTTTATTGCCATGTTTAAGACGTTTCGGTTAAAGGATTTGGTTCAAAGTTCCTAGCACCTGAAAAAAGCCGGAGCGTAAAACGGCCGAAACGTCGTAAACATGGCAATAAAGATGAGAACAACAGTCCGAACAGTGTAAATAAGGTAAATCTTTGTTTTATTTACGCTTGAATCGATAAATAAACTTTAGTCATGTTTTGCTGATACTTGAGAATATAATTTTGTCAGTTCAATCGTTATTTTCAGTGGATGCTCATATTTATTCCGTTTCTGTAAAGTATGGCACTTAACTGACTGACTGTAAACAGTGTTTAAAGGATGTGCGTTGTGGTACAGTGGATATCGACTCGGAACGACAAGTCGGGGAGCCGAGTTCAGATTCCAGTTGAATTCATTGCATTCACTTACGCGCAAATACCCTTGGGAAAGATGTTAATCCGTCACTGGGTTCTATAGCCTTGGTCGGCAACTAGTCTACCACAGAAATCAAAGGCAACCTACTGCGGGATAATCTTCTGCCCAATCTGTCTCTTTTGAGACATGATCGCCCAAGCGTGTATCACTTATGGCACTTAACTGACTGACTGTAAACATTGTTTATTTCGGGCGGCTCATTCGAGAAAACTTAATTTAAAAACGTGTTCCCCGACAGGATTCGAACTTGCGTTTCCCTTTACAGGTGAAACCAACGTCTTATCTGGAGTGCTTTACGGAGTCAAAGAAAGTTCGATTCGCCTTAATACACATTCATATGTTCAGATTTTTCCCAAAAATCATATCTTCTCAGTTTTCTATCCGGAATGTAAATCATGCAATTTCAAAAGAATGAATGAATTTTTTTTTAATCCGACATATTTTTATTGCTTCAGTAGTTATTTTTACTGGCTACCCGTATTTCATTAAACCCTCCTTTTACTGGCTACCCGTATTTCATTAAACCCTCCTTTTAATCTTATTTTTCTTTTATACATGAATCTATGGGCAGTCGTGAGTCGTATGTAATTTGGTTCGCAATTACTCACTTATTTAGTCAGTTAAGTGACGTACGTGATACACACTTTCGCGATCATGTCTCAAAAGAGGCATGACTGACTGGGCAGAAGGTTTTCTCGCAGTAGGTTATCATTGCTTTCTGTGGTAGACTGGTTGATAACCAAGGCTGTAGAACCCAAGTTTTCATGCTATTTAACTCATAGCTGGAGGGAGAAACGACGAAGGGTATTTTCGCGTATGTAAATGCAACTGATTCAACTGGAATTGAAACTCGGCTTTCCGATTTCTCGTTCCGATATCCACTGCACCACGACGCACACTCACTTACTACATGGCCATTTTTTTAGGGGAACGGTCTTAAACCTCTGTAAGGGTTGCATTCGCTGTATTGATCTAGGCCCTTCCGACAGAGCTTTTGAGTGACGTACTAACTCACGAACAATCCACCCCGAAACCAATTTCCCAATCTCGATATACGTGTAAATATATACTGATACTTCCCAATGTGAGAGGAATTGGAACGGTACACGCAAGCCAAATAAAGAAGGGAATCCCCTGCGTAGAATGTTACGAAAACATTTGTGAGGACGAAGACAAAAAGTAAGTATTTCTTAAAATTTAAAGATGTCTTTTTTTATATACAAATATTCAGAATTCTCGTTCCTCTGAGTCTTCTTCTTCTTTATGTGCCGTGTCCCTTCAAGACGATCATGGACTTCCACATGGCTCTGTCTCTTGTCGCTCTCAATAATTTTTATCTTGGTATCTCTTCTGAGCCCCACTCCGTCCACTTGACTCTGTCTCTTGTCGCTCTCAATAATTTTTCCCTTGGTATCTCTTCTAAGCCTCACTCAGTCAACCATTTGCCCAGACCTAACAAATACATCCCGCGCTGCTTTCCCCTATCTCTTCTTCCATTTATCCGACCTGTGAGTATCAAGTTCTCCAGGCCTTCCTTCCTCACTACGTGTCCAAGAAACCTCATTTGTCTCTTCCTGATATTTATTATCGCTCTTCTTCTCGTTTGCATCCTTTCCAACACCTCATCGTTGCACACGTGCTCAATCCATGGCATCCTCAGCATTCTTCTGTAAAACCACATTTCTGTTGCTTGAAGCCTCTCCTTCATCTTTGAGGAGATCGTCCAGCATTCACTTCCATACAGAAGGACAGATATCACATAGCAATCAAAAATTCTCGTTCGTCTAAGTCGCACCTTAAGAATTGCAGACGTGCATGTAAATTGTTTTCTCCCGTCCAACATCTCTTGCACAGGTGGGATATAGCCGAGTCTCTTGCTGCTCTATCGCTACGACCATAGAAAATGATCACGACGAACTCCATTCCTTGTTTCTGCCAGGTCTAACTTTCACGGCTCGGTCACGCCATGCCATTGACGTGGTAGCATACAACTCACGTTCAGTCCGTATTCTATCAGCGATAAGTTCCACTTAAACAGCTTCTTTCCACGAACCATTACCCCATTGAAAAGACTCCAAAATGGAGGCTTCCCCGATCACTACAATCTACAATCTTAATCTGTTCAAGTCCAGGGTTAACCGTTACTTTCCCCCTCCAATGTATTTTTTATGTATTGTATTGTAGCGGCATTCACTCAGGACGGGTTGAGCCGGCATCCCCAAGAACATTTGAAGCGTCTCTCCCAGCGGCGGCCCACGATCGGCGATCTTGAGCCAGCTCCACTCCGATCTCTGCCCAGTCCCGGTTCCACCTCCGAAATCCCACGACATTTGGGCCCGAGATCGGCTCCATGTCCCCCTTCAGCGTGGCTGCCCACGTCCTCAGCTGACCCCCCGCACGCTTGCGCCAGCCCGGTAGGGGCGTCGGGAAGAGGCAGTCGCGAATCAGCTCACCCGGAGGACAGCGCGCAGCATGGCCGAACCAACGCAGTCGACGGAGTCGGAGAGCAGCCGGTATCGGTTGAAGACGGCATGTTTGACGAAGGGTCGATGTCCGCACCCGATCAATCCGCCGGAAACGCAGGATGCGCCGGAGACAGTCATTGTCGAAGACCTCCACCCTCTTGAGGTCCGCTACGCGCACCGGCCACGTCTCGCAGCCATACAGCAAGATGGATCGCACAACAGCTTGGTAGACGCGGCTCTTTGTACGCAGGGCGATCTCCCGCCTTGACCAGAGACACCTCTGGAGGCGGTTGAAGGCGGCCCTCGCAAGGTTGATGCGACGCCCGATCTCATCGCCACCCTGGCCATTCGGGACAAAAGACGAGCCCAGATAGATGAAGTGGTCCACCATCTCCAGGGGTGTTCCGTCGAGCAGGATGGGTTGTTGGGCCTCTGGAGGCAACAGCGCCGTCATCACCTTCGTCTTTGCAGCATTGATGCGCATGCCGACCGCGCACGCGCTGGTATGCACTCGGCTGACGGCCGCCTGCACCTCCTCGATGCTGTCACCAAGAAGGACAATGTCGTCAGCGTACGCCAGGTCGGTCACGGCCAAGTCGCGGCCCACCCGAACCCCAGTGAAACCTTGAAGGGCGCTCATCAGAATCCAGTCGATAGCGTAGTTGAAGAGCGTCGGGGAGAGCGCGCATCCCTGTCGCACACCAGTGCGGACCTCAAACGCCCCGGTCTCAGCACCGTAAGCACGAACACGTGTCCTCGTCTCCCGGTAGTAGGCCTGAATCAGACGCAGCAGCTTTGGCGGAATGCCATCGTCCCGCATGATAGTCCACAGAGCGCTGCGGTCCACCGAGTCGAAGGCCGCTGCAAAGTCGATGAAACAGAGCACCGTCGGTTGTTGGTAAGACCAGCGCGTCTCCAGTATCCGGCGTAGACAAAAGATCTGGTCAGAGCACCCTCTACCCGGACGGAAACCAGCCTGGCTTGGGCGGGCACGGTGGTCGCGAGCGAGTTGGAAGCGCTTCAGTAGCAGGACTGTGAACAGTTTGGCCGAAATATCGATCAGGCTGATTCCGCGGTAGTTGCTACATACTCGTTTGTCGCCTTTTTTGAAGAAGGGGAGAAGCACTGCCTCTCTCCAGTCAGCAGGGACGACCTCTGTGTTCCAGATCTTCATCAGGAGGCGGTGTAACCATGGCACCATCACCTCGGAACAGCTTTTGAAGATTTCAACTGGAAGGCCATCTTCACCGGGGGCCCTGTTGTTCTTCAGCTGAAAGAGAGCCACGCGAACTTCATCTGGCGTCGGTGGATCCGTGTTGCAGGCATACGTTGTTGCTGCAGATGTACTGGCATGGACAGGGGTTGGTGCTGGATCATGGTTAAGCAGAGCACTAAAATGCTCTTGCCACCTGTCAAGCCGGGCTGACATATCGGCGATCGTATTGCCTGCTGCATCGACGAGAGTATCGCTCGCGCCCCGTGATGGACGGCTGACCCGGTTGAGAAGACGGTACAGCTTTCTGGTATCACCATTGGCTGAGGCCTGTTCCGTTTCTTCCGCCACTCTCCGCCAGTACGCGTTGCGGTCGTTGCGGACTGCTTGCGCCGTTCTGCGCCGTAGCTCGCGGTAGTGTGTGGATTGTGTCAGTCGCGCACGCCGTGCTCGTTCGGCCAGATCAATCGTCCCCGCGGAGATCCAATCGCGGTGCCGACGGCGGGTGTAGCCCAGATGGGCCTTAGCTGCGTTTGTAACCTCTGTCTTTAGCGCGCTCCATTCCGCTTCTGGAGGTGCCTCCTCGTCCAAGACGAGGCCGTCAAAACGGTTCCGCAGCTCAACACGAAAAGGCTCAGCAACCACCGATTTGAGTTTTGATACATCAAACCGGCGGGCTGGTTGCCGCGGAGGAAGACGCTTCAAGCGAAGACGAAGTTTTGCACGGACAAGAACGTGGTCGGAGCCGTTTGCACTCCCGGTTTCTGCTCCTCTATACGCCCGACAGTCAAGCACGCAGTTGGCCCAACGGGACCGCACCAGGACGTAGTCTATCTGGTTCTGCGTGTGACCGTCGTTTGAGTTCCAGGTCGCCAGGTGTCTGCGCGGGTGGTCGAAACGTGTGTTGCTGACCACCAGGCGGTTTGCGGCCGCAAAGTTGACGAGGCGGTCGCCGTTGTCACATCGGGTCCCCAAAGCAAACCGACCGAGGATGTGTCTGGATGTGTCGTCGCCTGGCCCCGTGCGCGCATTCCAATCACCCGCGACAATCAGCATGTCGCGGCGAGGAACCCCTCGGACGACCTGCTGGAGCCGGCTGTAGAACGCGTCCTTGGTGGCATCGTCTGCATCAAGGGTGGGCGCATACATGGCCACCACGGAGATGTTTGTGATGTGGCCCTTCAGCCGAATCCTGGCGAGGCGCGGAGAAATTTGCTCCCACTCCAAGAGAGCCGCATTTGCCGATTCTGCCAAGGCGATGGCTACGCCCTGGCGCCCCGTGTTGTCCGACACGCCGCTATGGTAGAGATGAAAGTTCCTGTCGACCCCCGGGACCTTGATTGTGGAGTGTCCGGAGTCAGGGATGCGGACCTCTGAGAGGCATGCAACTTCAACTCCATAGTTGTACAGCGCACGCATGGTTAGAGCTTGCACTCCAGTATCCCGCAGCGTGCGCACATTCCAGCAGGCGAAGTAAGACGAACGCCTGCGTGGGAGTAGTCTGACTTGCTGATTTAACACCTGCCCCGTCAAACCGCTGAGGACAGGCGCGTCGCCTACCGGGTACGCCGTAACTTGAGTCGGTATAACTGTGAGAGACATTATCATAATCATAAGGGATGATTCAAGGAGAAAAAGCGGATGGTGTGGTAGGGTCCCCAGCCCTACCCCGCAGTGACGACGAGGACTTGCCGCAGGTTACCCGCAGACGCAGAGGTCACCGCCACCAGGGGGCCGCCGGATGCCGGAACAGACGCAATCTGGATTTGCAGGGAGCATTGAACGGTTTTAAAGCGCCGAACACTCGCTTTCACACCCTTGCCCGTTTAGTGGAGCCAGTGCCGCGACGTGGACGCAGGGTAGGGAGTTTGTGCGGCAGAGGTGTAAAATTACACTAGCCATCAGGAGTCATTTTATAAGAACAGTGGGAGCTCACCCCGCTGCCCAACTCCCGGCGTACCGCACCATTCAGCACCCCCTCCAATCCATATAAATTATTTCTTAAATTAAACCTCTAACTCGAGCAGTCTCCGGCCTTTGTACATGGGGAGCCTTGCAACATATATATATATATATATATATATATATATATATAGTCATCCGCAGACATTTATATATATATATATATATATATATATATATATATTGATTGTTTAATATTGGTCAGAAGAGGGTTAGACCAGTACACATTTGTATTAAAAAGTGTTCAATACAATTATATTGTAGAACTTTTGAATATTTTCCATTTTTACACGAGTTATTTCGCTACCCAGGTTTATATCATGAGTGGTGTTATTAAACATCGCCTGAAGACATAACTCATGGTAGAAACCTGGGTAGAGAAATAACTCGTTTAAAAATGGAATATATATATATATATATATATATATATATATATATATATATATATTGTCATCCGCAGACAGATCTGTTTCGCTGTATCACAGCTCATCAGTACGGTTAGACTCCGATTGCTACACAACCCAGGCTCGAAATATATATATATATATATATATATATATATATATATATGAAAGAATACTCGCGTAAATACAGAATCGATAGAAAAAGTCGAATTTTTTTTTCTTTCTTACCTTTCGGTGTTTTATCTGCATCAGAACTACCACTCTTTCTCTCTCTCTCTTTCTCTTTCTTTCTCTCTCTCTCTCTCTTTCTCTCTCTCTCTTTCTCTTTCTTTCTTTCTCTCTCTCTCTCTCTCTCTATATATATATATATATATATTCACGTGTGTTTATGTATCTTTCTCGCTATCGCTCTTTGCAATTGATATTTCCGATGTTTGTGGAATTGGCACGTCGTTGCTTAACATTGCCATGGTTACCAGACGCGACCAATCCTCTTTCCTTCGCAGCAATGCCAAATATGCCGCCTGCCCCGAAGCTGATCGCTGACTGACATTCCGAAAATCTTAGCAAGCAAAGGTCATTCATTTAATGACTAACTACTGATACAATATGCATTGCGTGTTCCCGCCTCCCTACAAATATTTTTGCAAGCAAATTAGATAGCGCATTATTCTGATATTAATTATGCAACGATTTTTTAAATAAACTTTCTTTCATCAATTTCTTGTATATAGCGATGTGCAGGAAAAAAATGATCTAATCTTATTTATAAATGGAACTTTGTCTGTGCGTGTGTATGTGTTTGTGTGCATGTGTCCCCGTTACCTATAGACTCGGAAACGGCTGAACCGATTTTCTTGAAAATTTACACAGTTGTACTATAAGCGTCTGCGAGTGTTCTTAGCTAGGTTTTGTGTCGAGGTGTCCCCAATAAATATTAAAAATCGATAATCGAAAAAATCGGTTATAGAAGGAGTGGTCCGATTTTAATCAAATTTGATACACTCATAGGCAAATACATAAGAAACGATATTCAGAATTTTCAAGGTTGCAGTTCTTACAATCGTGCAGAAAATCGATAATATATATATATAAAGCAAGATGTTTGTGTATGTCTGTTTATCTGTCTGTATGTCCTTTATACAAATCCACAATTTTTATCCGATTCTCACCAGGACCCTGGATTAGTTTTAAAGCTTTCATTATACCCGAGCAACACCGGTCTATACTGCTAGTCTATATATGAAAAAAAAAATTTCTTATGGTGAGGTTCACCTTGCACAAGCTACAAGGAGTCACTTGAAGTAGAGGGTTACAGAGCAAAGGGCACAATTTATGCGGCTATATGAGGAGGATAACGGTTAACCCTAAATTTTGAACAAGTCAGTCAGTTAAGTGCCATACATGATACACGCTTGAGCGATAATGTCTCGAAAGAGACATGACTGACTGGGCAGAAGATTATCCCGCAGTAGGTTGCCCTTGTTTTCTGCGGTAGACTGGTAGCCAGCCAAGGCTATAGAACTCAAACTGTCCTGTTATTTGACTCATAGCTACAGGAAGAAGTCATGTATTATATTATTAAGTACTAATTAGTGGGGAATCAGTTTACTACTTCATAACAATAAAAAACCGATCCCCCACTTTATACTCAGTAGAAGCCTTAATCATGATTCCAACTATTATATTCAGTCAGTCAGTTAAGTGTCATACGTGATACACGCTTGAGCGATAATGTCTCGAAAAAGACATGATTGACTGGGCAGAAGATTATCCCGCAGTAGGTTGCCATTGCTTTCTGCTGTAGACTGGTTGCCAGCCAAGTCTATAGAACCCAATCTGTCCCGTTATTTAACCCATAACTGGAGGGAAGTGACGGATTAAGACCTTTCCCAAGGGTATTTGCGCGTAAAGGAAATACAAGAAATTCAACTGGAATTCGATCTCGGTTCCTCGATTTGTCGTTCTGAGTCGATATCCACTGCACCACAACGCACATCATAAAAGTCAGTTAAGTGTCATACGTAATACACGCTTGGGCGATCATGTCTCGAAAGAGACATGACTGACTGGGCAGAAGATTATCCCGCAGTAGGTTGCCATTACATTCTGCGGTAGAATGGTTGCCAGCCAAGGCTATAGAACCCAATCTGTTCTGTTATTTGACCCATAACTGGAGGGAAGTGACGGATTAATCATTTCCCAAGGGTATTCGCACGTAAGGGAATACAAGGAAATCAATTGGAATTCGAACTCGGCTCCCCGATTTGTCGTTTCGAGTCGATATCCGCTGCACCACAAGTGACTCGGAATCATTCTGTAGGAAGTCGGTTTCACAGAGCATTGATTCATGGGAAGAAGCTTCTCGAGTGGAACTTACTTCTTACCAATGTGAAGGGAATGAGGGTGGTTTGCTAGAATGTACGTAGCCTCGCAGATCCTAGCGGCCAAGGTTCGTCTGACTACATTCCATGGTAACAAATATTGGACTCTACCCTTAGCTCTATTTTGTTTTTAATTTTCATTTACGACCTTCCCAATATCATCAGCTCTCAACCTGGTATATAGGATTATAATGCAACCCTTTATTCCTGTGTCGATAGTAAGGTAAGTCCGATAAGTACAAACTGGCGACTAACGTCAAAAACGATCTTCAGCCTTTTGCTAACTGGGACAAAGGATGGCTTGCTAATTTTTAAGCCTCCAAAACTAAACTGCTCTTTATTAATCATCTGAGTGATGATTTTCTGTTTTCCATCAGTATGGCTAATGCTAACCACCAGGTGACTGACTTGTTGCGCTTTCTCGGCTGACATGAAATGTAAAATTATATTGAAAAACTTGCTAAGTCCTTTCGCTAAGAAAGTTGGCTCACTGTCTTGTTAGAAAACTTTCTCTCCAGAATTTATCTTACATATCTATAAGTCTACCATTCGTCCATACTTAGAATATTGCAGCCATGTTTTGTCTAGTGCTTCAACTATATACAGGGTGCGATGGATGAATTGTCGCCTAAATTACTCAAAAATAATATCTCATTTTAAAAGATATATTTACCAAAATTAAACAAACATATCTTGAAATACTAATGAGCAAATTTATTCAATAAAATCGTCATTGGCCTCAACCACGGCCTCCAAAGGACTTCGCAAACTCTTGCAACTCTTCTGGACTGTATCCCTGTTTATGTTGGAGAATCTGCCATAACCCTTGCTTTCATTTCATCGTTGGTGTTACAAGGAGTTTTTCTGGGCTCTCGTTCAACTGCACTCCACACATAATAATCAAGTAGTTGTAGTCTGGGCAGTTAGGTGGTCAGATGTAAAAGGAGACGCAGCCGCAGAAATCGTCTGACGGCCTTGACGGGTTTCTTTTGCCTGTGTGGCATGGTGCAGAGTCCTGTGGCCAGACATCCTCTGCACTGTCCTCAGATCGGCACTCAAACGCTCTGAAAGTACAGCATTCCGTTTCCAAATCTTTTCACGACCTGAATTGTCTCATGGTGCTCTTTCTTTGTTTGCAGACAATACCCAACTAACTCTACTATACTGTACAGTCAAAAAAATAAACTATGCGCATGCGCGAAATTAAAATTATATAATGGCGACAGTTTAACTATCGCACCCTGTATCTAGAGATTCTTAATAAAGAAGAATCAGCAATATTATTGGTTCTGATCTGGCATCTCGGCTTCAGTCACTTTCCCAACGCCGTAAAATTGCCGCTCTATGCCCTTTTTATAAATACTCCCATGGTAAATATTCCGATGACCTCTTCGTTACGGTATCTAGACTTTAGGAATTTAAGCGCACTACTTAGACTGGCGGATGTGCGTTGTGGTACAGTAGATATCGGCTCGGAACGAGAAACCGGGGAGCCGAGTTCGAATTCCAGTTGAATCCATTGTATTCACTTACGCGCAAATACCCTTGGGAAAGGTATTAATCCGTCTATTCCTTCCAGTTATGGGTTAAATAGCAGGACAGATTGGGTTATATAGCCTTGGTCGGCAACCAGTCTACCGCAGAAAGCAATGGCAACCTACTGCGGGATAATCTTCTGCCCAGTCAGTCATGTCTCTTTCGAGACATGATCGCCCAAGCGTGCATCACGTATGGCACTTAACTGACTGACTTAGACTGGCGCCGAGGTCTCACTAGTTTACAGTTGAGCCGGCTATATGTAACCGTAAGTTCTATGCTAACAGTGTCTTCACTAGCACTTTTCGCATATGCAATTTTAATCTTCAAAAATTTAAATGTAATGTCAATTACTGTCTACTATATTGCTGATTACTCTTCTTTATTAATGTTTGTTTTCTAATTCTTCCACATCCAGTAATCTTTTGTGTTTTAGTGGCTTTACTGCCTTGCTTAGATTGAACTCGATTAAATTAAAAATAGCGAAAGGCTTACAACATTTCGTCTGTGAGAAAGTTGTTGCAGGATGGAAAGTAATTTGTTACCCATAAGGATGCCGAGACTCTTTTGAGTTTGAGCTTTTGTTTAACGGCGTATCAACACCTCTGTGGGTAATTTAATGCCAAAAAGGTGGGGTTTAAGGTATTTTTTTAAATGTTCGGTTGTAGGGAGAAGGTTGATTTAGTCAGATTTTAATAAAAAAATTTTGTTTTTATTCTTTTTTATTTTAGAAAACTGAAAAAGTCTTCTAGTTTTGTATTCAAAAATGTTTTGCTGAGAATAATTTTTTCCTTCAAAAATGTGTTATGGTACTAATTTTTCTTCATACATGTATTGTTGGTAATATTTTTTCCTTCAAAAATTGTATATTTTTCTATAAAAGTCTATTTTTATGTATATAGTTTTATAAAAGTGTATATTTATATTTTCATAGTGTTTTGACTCCAGTTTGGGGGTTAACTATTTGCCCATAGCTGGGACCCTAACAGATGCTACCACTGCGGGTCAGGGTGCACCTGAGAACAACAGCAATTAAGAGGTGATTCCTTGTTCCTCGCCTCTCAATCAGAGGTCTTGCTGCCGGATGCATTTTACCGTCATGCCCAGGACCAGGAGACGCTTTTCAATTCTATCAAAATTAGAAAATGGGGACTGAGCACTTCCTGTCAAAATATATCAGCAGTGTTCTTTTTTAGAATTGATCTATGACTTATTTTATTTGTATGTGGCTACCCTAAAGAAAATTCATACTATTGTTTTGGTAAATTATTTTTTAATAATTTCACCCCAAGCAAGGCAATAAAGCCACTAGGACGCAAAAGCTTACTGAGTGTTAGAAAATATAAAAAAAGTTACTATTAAGGAGAGAGGACAATAATCGAATAAAAACGATAACGATTGATATTTTAGTTAAATTTTTGAAGATCAAAGTTGACTGGAAAGAAAGAAACCGGAAGAAAATTTCACAAGCGAGAAGTGCAAGAAATTGTCCTTGATAATTAAGAAGACACTTCCAGGGAATTCTATGAGTAATGATAGTCAATACATCAGCGCTGGACCGATCAGAGGGAAATCTTTACTGTTTGTCACTGTTCTTGTTGAGACATTAGCCTTAAAAACGTTGCCGATAACACTTGGGTGATTGATGGTATAATATTACGACGGTGATGAGCGTCCACACGCATTCTTGTAAACACGTCATACAGACATCCAGGAACTTGAGTCCTACCAGGATTTACGGTTACATCTCGCCATTTCAACTGTAAAATAATGAAATTTTGTTGTCAATCTAGTACTTAAAAGCGTTTAAGGTCTATTTACCATCGAGGAAAGTTCATCAGATCAATTGCAATAAAAGTATTTATAGAAAAGGCAGAGGGAACATATGTTACAACTATAGGAATGGGACTGAAACCGTGATGCCAGGTTATGACCAATAAAATTGCAGATTCTTCTCTGGATTTTGTCAAAAATCTCTAAATACATAGCAGAAACACCAGATCGGATGGATTTAAAGCCCGGATGAATAGCGGACTTAAAAACATGTAAGATATAATCTGTCGAGAAAAATTGTCTCACATAACCAACTTTCTTAGCTCTTGTTACTCATGGTCACTCAAAATAGAGGGTTATTGAATAAGCTTATTGTCAAGGCACAAAAAGTTGTAGCAAAGTATATATTATCAGGATATGTAGGATAAATCAGCGGCACGATGGATTAATGAATGACGGCTCGGTTTGAGGAATCACAGATCCGAGTTCAAATTCCAGTCGATTTCCTTACATTCACTTGCACTCTGATATCCTTTATAATTAAGAAGCCACTTCCAGGGAATTCTATGAGTAATGATAGTCAATACATCAGCAGTGGACCGATAAGAGCGAAATCCTTACTGTTTGTCATCGTTTTTGTTGAGGCATTAGCCTTAAAAACATTGCCGATGACACTTAGGTGGCTGATAAGGTAATATTACGACGTCGATGAGCGTTCACACGCATTCTTATAAACTTGGGTTGTACCTAGATTTATCTTTGGTGGCCCAATCTTAATTATATGAAATAGATTCATCACTATCTTGATGGCAAAGGGAGAAACTACAGGAACTCGTAGATGTATTAGTAAAAAAGTGCAAAGAAAGGAATAACTAGCATTTATAAGAAGACAGAATGCATGGTTGTCAGCGAGAGAAACAGCTCAGGATGCGAGTTAGGAAATTGAAATGTCGAAATCAAACAAGTACCGAAATTTAAATATCTGTAAAGTATTTAAATAGAGGATTGGAAATGTGACATCGAAATCCAAACGTGCATTGAAATACGGAAAGATGCTTTTCTAAAGGTAAGCAAAATATTAAGACAGAGGAATATTTCGTTAGAAACAAAGAAAAGAATACATATATATATATATATATATATAAATTTCATTGCACTAAAATCCACTACTCTAAGTTTCAGGTGATATTCAGTCAGTTAAGTGCCATATGTGATATACGCTTGGGCGATTATGTCTCGAAAGAGACATGACTGACTGGGCAGATTATCCCGCAGTAGATTGCTATTGCTTTCTTCTTGCTGTAGAATCCAATCTATCCTGTTATTTAACCCATAACTGGAGGTAAGGGACGGATTAATACCTTTTTCAAGGGCATTTGCGCGTAAGTGAATTCAAGGAATTCAACTGAAATTCGAACTCGGCTCTCCGATTTCTGGTTCCCAGCCGATATCCACTGAACCACAATTACCAGGCGGAAATAATGAACGAATTTGGCATTGAGCCCTCATTTTATTTTATATTTTAATCTTTTTGCTTATTTTAAGCATTAACTTATATATATATATATATATATATATATATGTGTGTGTGTGTGTGTGTGTGTGTGTGTGTGTGTGTGTGTGTGTGTGTGTGTGTGTGTGTGTGTGTGTGTGAAAAAGGTTAGTAGATAAATTTGATACCATATACAACTCTGTGAACGTTTAGAAAGTAGGCGTCTTAGGAATTGTTGCTGTTTGAAAGTGATTTATTGAAAGAGATATGTTTCCTTCGACCCTGTTTAGATCTCTCACAGTTGCTAATTCTTCATATATATATATATATATATATATATATATATATATATATATATATATATTCCGGTAAAATCAACATAAGTACCCCCAAAGGATTATATGTGAAAGGAAACTTTTTTTTGCCTTGATGCTGTTATTTCTGCATACCACATCGGCAATTAGTATTGTTTTAGAAAGTTATTTTTAGAATTTGAATAAACAACTCAAGCACATGAAACTGGATTCATGCATTCTCTTTTTTCTCGAGAATTGGCAGGAAATAAATAAACGTTATTTATTTCAACTTTATTTTATTTGACTGTTTCTTATCAAAGATTAGGGAGACATTGGAAGCAACAGAAATGTGGTTATACAGAAGAATGCTGAGAATACCATGGAGCGAACATTGGAACAACGACGACTTTTTGGAGAGGACAGAAACGAAAATAAACTGATACTTAACACCAGGAGAAGACAGAAGAAATTTCTGGGATATGTAATGAGGAAGTAGGATTTAGAGAATCTGATACTCACGGGATGGAGAGAGGGAAGAAGAGACAGGGGAAAGCAACACGTGACTTACTTAATGGACTTGAGCAGATGGATGGCGAAGCAGGGTTTGGGAGAGGTAACAGAAGAAGAGGTGTTAAGAGTTACAAGGGCTTAGGGTGATATCTGGAAAGCCATGATCGCCTACTGCACATAGAAAAAGATATACCAAAATATAACATAAAAATCTAAATTTAAACTTATTTATAAATGGAACTGTGTGTGTGTGTGTGTGTGTGTGTGTGTGTGTGTGTGTGTGTGTGTGTGTGTGTGTGAGGACACTCGCAGACGCTTATAGTCCAACTGTGTAAATTTTCAAGAAAATCGGTTCAGCCGTTTCGGAGTCTATAGGTAACGGACACACACACACACACACACACAGACACAGACACAGACACACACACACGCACGCACACACACACACACACACACACACACACAGACAAAGTTCCATTTATAAATAAGTTTAGATTTAGATTAATTAAACATAAATTGAAACATTCCTGAGGGTCTTTTGTTTTATTGTTCATAATTTAATTACATATGGCGGCTCAAGCGAAACGGGATAGATTTATCGCAGTGAAAATGGCTATTATGGAGAATTATTAGGTGATAAAACAGTTGAACATTTGTAGAGAAACCGTGTTTTTAATGCGCAAAATGAGTTTCAATAGGAACAAATGATTTATCCAGGAAGAAACCGTTCAGTTCGTGCGAGGAGAATCATAGAAGCCGTCAAGAAGAGAGTGAAGAGAAATGTACGAAGAAGTAAAATGAAGATTGCAAGAGAGCTGGATATTTCGGATTGGTGGCCAAGGTATTTAGGGCTAAAACTATTCAATTATTCAACGATTCCAGCTACTCTCAAGGGCTCCCCAAACTAAGACGGCTTGGAAAAAACAGAAGAAACTGTTGTTGGAGAATCAGCGTGCCGCAGACAAAGACTTCGTTTGGTAGGATGATAGATTTTTCACTGTGGAAAACATTTCAAGCGACAAAAACCAACTAGTGTCATGGTTTCGGGCTGTAGTCATCCGCACACAAGCCTGTTTCGCTGTATCACAGCTCATCAGTGTGGCTAGACGCATCCACTTGCGTCTGGTCGGGATATATATATATATTGTCATCCGCAGACAGATCTGTTTCGCTGTATCACAGCTCATCAGTACGGTTAGACTCCGATTGCTACACAACCCAGGCTCGAAACCCGACCGATCTGGCGTCAGTCGGCGACTCTACCCCTGGGCCACGGGGCGTTCGGTGGAAGAAGGCAGTCTTTTTAGCGCATATCATATTACGCGCCCAACAGCTAAAGTGCTCAAATTCATTTTTACTGAATGAGCGATGCGTACACGCTAGACTGGCTACTGTTTTTCAAAGTCTACCTTTCTTCCAGAGTGCTCAATCAGGGTGTGAGAGCATAAATATTGTCATCCGCAGACAGATCTGTTTCGCTGTATCACAGCTCATCAGTATGATTATATATATATATATATATATATATATATATATATATATATATATACTACAATTTCATGGGTAATACATATTTCACCGCACAATGATGACCTTCTTGCGGTTCGTCAGACCCAAATGATACAACAGTTAATCTTCCAAATACCCCCACACACAAAAAAATTTATACACAGACGCTAACATATCCGTATTTAGAATAGACACTTATAACGGTAATTTACAAAAGAACTCCTCACTCATTAAAAAAAAAACCAAAGATAGAAAAAGAAAATGTAGACAATTGATAAATGGAAAGAAGAGAAAAAAGAAAAGAAATAGAAATAGAAAGAAAGCAAACAGTATACAAAAAAATAAATATTAACATCAAGTATCGACATAGCGTCTCTAACGACTCGTCTGCTTTCTTAGAAAAACATAACGTGGAAAATTTAACATTGAAATTTAATAATATAATGGGAAATATTTACTGTAAAAAATAAACTGTAAATCATAATTTTATTACAAATTTAAAAAAATATATAACTACTGTTAATATTATTTTAAAAAATTCAGTTAAAATAATTAAAATAAAAGAAATATTGGATATACTATTACATGTTTAACAAGAAGACTCACGTTTCCTTTCACTGACCATAGCTCTATTAGGTCTATTAAATACACGTGGTGACCTACCATATTCTAGTCATAACATTCTCATCGATAACACAAATATAAAAAAAAGGTGAAAATAATGTAAGCATTCTTAATAAAAACAAAAATCTAACTCTTAACAATATCAACTATGAACACAGCCACCATGTGCTGACCGTGTTTGGAAAATTAAACATTCCTATAACTCTACATACATACAAAACAATCTATATATTTAGTCAAAAGTAAAATAAAATCCATCCCTGGTAATGGCTAAAAGTATAGTAGAAAGCACTTGAAAAAATAAAACATTCGAACAAATTTTATGTAATTTATGTACTGAAAAGAAAAACTTATATGATCACATGAAAAATTATATATTGATATAGTTATCAAATTTAAAATTTACGGGAGACGCTGATAAACGCACAATCCAAGATACAATCCACAAATATTTTTACAGAATTTGTGGGTGGGGTTCCGCACACCAAAACAAGGAAAAACATCCATATATCTCTAAAAGGCCATCGTTATACTTCAACACAGTAAGTCATAACAAAAGTTCAAAATGTCCTCTGCTTGCTTTTACCCAAGCATTCACCCGTCGGATCATTGACTGGTGGACCTTTTCAAATACTCGCACACAGTGTCAAATGGTTTCTCAGGCCTCCATGGCACGTTGATGAAGCGTCTCTGTATTATCAATGTCTACTGAAAAAATGTGCGTTGTGGTGCAGTGGATATCGGCTTGGAACGAGAAATCGGAGAGCCGAGTTCAAATTCCAGTTGAATTCATTGCATTCACTTACAAGCAAATACCCTTGGGAAAAGTATTAATCCGTCTCTTCCTTCCAGTTATGGGTTAAATAACAGAACAGATTGGGTTCTATAGCCTTGGTCGGCAACCAGTCTACCGCAGAAAGCAATGGCAACCTACTGCAGGACAATCATCTGCCCAGTCAATCATGTCTCTTTCGAGACATGATCGCCCAAGCGTGTATCACGTATGGCACTTAACTGACTAACTGAGAAAAATAAAAACAATTTTTTAGGTAGCTCCACACATAAACATTAAAAGTTAGGATGTCAGGTTGAAAGTGCATGCCATGAAAATTGTCCTCATCTACCTATCCATCTTTCTTGGTAGATGTCAACCAGTTTATCGCGCACAATGGGACTAAAATATGATGGAGCACCATGGACCACATGCGTCTTCGTAATAGTAGGGGTACATCCTCTAGCAAATCTGAAAGTCTATTCGAAATAAAGTCCCTATAGACAGCTCCTGTCAGACGTCCTGGAAGAACATATGGGCCTAACAGAGAGTCACCTACATTTCTAACCCATATATTAATCGTAAACTGATGCTGGTGTCTAGACTGTATCGTACAATGGAGATTTTGATTGTGTAAAATTGTTATTCTATATCTTCCAAATGTTACCCGTGGTGAGTGATCAGGTGTAAGACCCTACACGCTTTGTAAATAATACGGATACACGAGCTGCTCTTGAAGTACCCTACATGCAGTACTCTGAGATGTGCGACAAGCTAGGGTCACTTGACGTGTGCTGATATCGGGATCGTCTCTGACAGCCTGTAAAATCTCTTCGTCGGCTTACAAACGAATCTCGAACTTCCTCGATCCATAGTTTGAGGTGTCACAGATTCTGCCGCAGCAACGCGACGATAAGCAGCAACTAAGTTGGATGACTCGGCTGCCTTAGGTTCGGAAACGCAATCTGATACAGCCGTGCAGCTTCGCGTCCATTACCATTTGCGCAGCCGTATGTAAGAATCATATTTCTCTTCTCCCGATATGAATATCCTGACATTGTTAAACGGAAAATGTCTCCGTTAACTTATTACTGCACACATTAAACGTTGAAAACAGACTAGCCACAAATGTACACGAATGACAAATGTAACCTAGTCTACGTAGTAACACAGCGCCATCTACCGTTAATTTTCTTTAAATTTAATAACTCAAAAACTAAGGATTTGCGTACATATGTTTATATGAACTATTGCATTTGTTTTGGTGTGAGGAATCCGCTCCTAAAGTTTGTAAAATAATTTTATACCTTGAGTCCTGTTGACAGTATGAGCATTGTTTGTTTTGAATTTTGTCGACTACACAGTATAGTAGGGTCAGTTGGGCACCGTCTGTGAGAAAGAGCGCCATTTCGGCCAGAAATTTGGAAACTGCATGCTGTACTTCTTTGCATTCAATCAGAAAGCGCCAGTACGAATATTTCAGAGTGTTTGGATGTCAATCAGAAGACAGTGCAGTGGATTCGGAAAGAGTTGGATGAGTCTAATGGTGATTTCAATGGTGCTTGTAGTAATCACTAGTAATGGTGATATTAAACCTCCATTCCTCTTCCCATATGGCCTGAGACGGAACACAGAAGCCTACATCAAGTGCCTTGAAGAGATAGTGCTGCCCTATGTCAAGAGAGTGGCATCTAGGAAAACCCATGTCTGTTAACAGGACTCTGCAACATGCCCCACAAACAGGAGAACCCAGTCATGGCTGTCAGGCAATTTCTGCGACCACATCAACCTTTACATCTTGCCATCTAACTCCTCAGACTGCAACCCCCTTGATTAGTATGTGTGGGGCGCAGGTGAGCGCGGGACCAACACAACTCTTTGTAACACCAAAGATGAACTGAAGGCAAAGATTATGACAGCATTCACCAACCTCAAGAACGAGACTGCCTTGAAAAGTTGCAGGAAATTCTGAAGTAGTCTGGAGGCTGTGGTTGAAACCAATGGTGATTTTATTGAATAAATTTACTCTTTAATATTTTAAGCTATTTTTGTGTACATTAAATGAGATGTCAGTGTTATTTTCATTTTTTCTTAATTTAGATGACAATTCATCCATCGCACTATATATATAGATTGATTGAGATTGATTGCTTGATTGTTTTATTACTTAGTTTCTGGTCATAATAAGATTAGACCAGTGCACATTTGTATTAAAAAGTGTTCAATACAATTATATTGCAGAACTTTTGAATATTTTTCATTTGTATACGAGTTATTATGCGACCTAGATTTCTACCATGAGTGGTGTCTTTGGGCGATTTTCAATTACTTTAAACTTATTGAAAATCACCTGAAAACACTACTCATGGTAGAAACCTAGGTCGCATAATAACTCGTTTAAAATAGAATATATATATATATTAGTCATCCACATACAAGCTCGTTTTGCTGTATCACAGCTGATCAGTGTGGCTAGACATATCCACTGCTTCTGGCCGGGATCGAAACTCGATTTCTCGACCGATTTGGTGTCAGTCGGAGACTGACACCAAATCGGTCGAAAAAAAGAATATATATATATATATATATATATATATATATATATATATATTCTTTTTTTTCTCGGTCTTGGATCTAAATTTGTTTTGTCTTTATTTTGTTCTTACTTGTACTTTCTCGCTTTCGTTCTCTCTCTCTCTCTCTCTCTCTCTCTCTCTCTCTCACACACACACACACACACACACACACACACACACACACGCATATACCAACTGTCTTTTTCGGTAGCCTTGCTTTTTTTGCCTTCTTTGATTTTCTCTCCTTCTCTGTATTCATCTTTTTATTCTAATTCTCTCTAAATCTTCCTCCATCTCATTCAAATTTCATTTTCTCCTACGCATTCTATCTCCCTCCTTCTCTCATTCTGTCTCTATTATTTTCTTATCTTCTAAATTTTTTGGCAAGCGCGTAGCAGAAAAAATATTTGCTTCCTCCTGTTCTTTACATCTTCCTTGAAGAGTTCTCTTTCTTTCAAGCTACTAACAGACGACACTCTTTCCCCACCTGGATACAGGTATGCCTCGAATTTGTTTTAGTACAAATGCCTGCGTGACCTTTATTTTATCTTCGGCTAATAAATGATGTCAAGTAGCGAGATTTATTCCATAAATTTCCAGAAAGCAGCACAAAAACTGATGAAGAAATTGAGGAATAAGTGGGTTTTTTTTTTGGTTTTTTTTGCACGAAATCACTTATAACTTGTACTGGTCAATTGAATTATAGCTATAACTTAAACTCAAAAACGAAGGATTTGCGTACATATGATTATATGGACTATATATTTATTATAACCCATAAACTATATAAACTATAATATCTAGTTATATAGGTGTGCCTATCAATAAATATACATATATAAACGCAAATACACGTACATATATAAATATATTTCTGATAGTAATAAAACAGTGTTCGACGTAATATATATATATATATATATATATATATATATATATATATATAATCCAAAAGGAAGCAGCTTGAAGGTAAAATACAAAAAAATCCTATTGATATTAATTAGATAGCTCAATGTAATTAAACTTATTTATTTACAGAGCCAATATTTATTACAAATAAAATAATTCAAATTTTCAAAACTTTTATGGGCATTTCAACGAACGAATCTAATACTCATATCATCGGCCTTCACAAATCATCTTGCCGATGATATGAGTGTTAGATACACTTGTCGAAATGGCCATACGGCATTGAAAAATTTGAAATTTATAATATCTAATATATATATATATATATATATATATACACTCCCGATCAAAAATTTAAGACCACTTAAAAATCTTTAAAAAGAATTTTTTTTTACAGATAGATTTTAAACTCGTACCACTTTAGGTTACCAATACTACAATCTAAAAGGTTATGGAAACAAAAAGCTACATTCCAAACATTTCATTTAGAAATTTACATTTTTATAAAATGATCAATACACATGATCAAAATTATAAGACCAGGGGTATAAATTGTTAGATCTATGGCAATTCCAATGTTTTTAGTTCAGTTAGAGATTAGCAATCACTGCGTAAAGGTGTTACCATACCTAAAGCAAGCAAACTTACCAAAGTTGAGCGTTCTCGAATTCTAGAATTCCATAAGCAAGATTTGTCACATATATATATATAATGTAGCTTTTTGTTTCCATAACCTATTAGTTTGTAGTACTGGTAACCTTAAATGGTAGGAGTTTAAAATCTATCCATAAAAAAAAAATTTATTTTTAAAGATTTTTAAGTGGTCTTAAATTTTCGATCAGGAGTGTATATATATATATATATATATATATATATATATATATATATATATATATAAGAAATTCTTAAAGGTACAAAATTTAATTAATGAAATGAAAGTGTGTAGCTTAATGTTACACGACATTAGAAAAGCGAAACAACCGGTTTCGCTCCCGCTATTCAGGCCATTACGGGAGATTTGAACATAGATTAAAATAAAGAAATGTGTCATGAAGAAGTGAAGAAGGAAAAAAATTAATCTAAAGAGCTAAAGACTAATAATAGTGACTCCTAACAAACATTCACACTGTTTACACAGGGAAGGTTTGCGAGACTCGCTATATAGAGCCTCCAGCACCTTGAGATGGAAAACAGTGCGACAGGGACTCAACAGTGAACCAGTCAGCACTAAAGCTGATGGCTTCTCTGTTGTGTCCCGGTCGCACTTTCTATTTCATATATATATATATATATATATATATATATATATATATATATATTGGCTGCTGGAAGAGCTAATGTCTGGCAACAGGACTCAACATTCTTTTCTTCGTGCTTCGGGGTAATAAAAAAGCATACTAATATGAAATAAATATTATCAGCTTTAATGACAATATTTTCATCATCTTGTTCTCTTTTTATTCCTCGAATTTAATTAACCGGCCTATTAACCCCAGCTATATATATATATCAACCGTGCAGCAACAAAATCTAAAACATTTAATTCGCATTCGCATTATTATAAATATAAAATGCCGACAATTTACTCATTTCATGCTGTACAGAGCCCGGCCCCAAATATGGACACACTTCACGAAAGGAAAGTCTTGCACGGATATTGTGATACTAAATCTATTCAGACATTACGGGATTAATTCAAGTTACGTTTGGACTCTACAATCACAAGAGATGCTCAAAATGGCGGCCTTTAGCTTCCAGATATTTATTAGTACGAAGAACTGCTGCTTAGGCAATTTTGGACAAAGTTTCTAGTGAGATTGCTCCACAAACATTTCTTGTTCTAAGAGTACTAATGCAAATAAAATATCGTACTACAGTAGTCGGTGTTACTACAGTTTGATAAAACTACGAAAAACAAGTTTTTTTCTCGCCTGAAGCGTGTAGACATTTTTGGCAGACTCTCTCTCTCTCTCTCTCTATATATATATATATATATATATAGTCTCATCACGTAGTAAACGCTATAGAAAAAAATAGCGTTTACTACCTCATGAGATATTGTCCTTTCAATATCGAAACAAAAAAATGTGTACTTTGTAATTGTAATTTGAACATATTCTAAACTATAACTTATAATAAATATTCATAGCTCTATTTCTATATTGAGCACTGTTTTAAATTAATGTTTTGAACATTGTTAATACTTTCTTTGTTTTTTTATTCACTTGGATATATATATATATATATATATATATATATATATATATATATATATATAAACTTATTTATAAATGGAACTTTGTCTCTGTGTGTGTATGTGTGTGTGTCTGTGTGTGTGTCCATTACCTATAGACACCGAAACGGCTGAACCGATTTTCTTGAAAATTTACACAATTGTACTATAAGCGTCTGCGAGTGTTCTTAGCTAGGTTTTGTGTCGAGGTACCTCCGATAAATATCGAAAATCGATAATCGAAAAAACCGGGTTATAGAAGGAGTGGTCCGATTTTAATCAAATTTGATACAGTCATAGACAAAGACATAAGAAACGATATTCAGAAGTTTCAAGGTTGCAGTTCTTACAATAGTGCAGAAAATCGATAATATATATATATATATATATATATATATATATAAAGCAAGATGTTTGTGTGTGTGTCTGTTTATCTGCCTGTATGTCTGTATTTTTTCAGCCCTTTTATTTTAGTTTTTGCTTCGGGTTTGACTCTAAGTAGGTATAATTGTAGTTCTTAGTCTCAGCCATGATACCATTCACTCAGAGGACTTATTTAGCCTTTAAAATTCAGTTTACAACGAAAAAAACTTATTTGATATCGATATCAGGAAATCCAAATTTGACTTACATCCATTCATTTTTCTTTCAGTCTACGGTTTCGCTTTAACTGGAAACAACTATTGCTTTTTAGTATTCCGTGCCAACGTCCAAAGAGTCTGAGCTCCAGGACCATGGATTAGTTTTAAAGTTTTCATTACACCCGAGCAACGCTGGGCTATGCTGCTAGTATATAAAAGTTAAATAGTTAAAAAAGTTATATAGTTAAAAATAAAATAAAATGCATCCCAGACAATGGCTATATGTAAAGCGTTTGGATGAATAAAACATTCGAAATTTTTAAATATAATTCATAAATTATAAAATAAAATCAATCGCACCATGAAAAATTATATACAAAAAAAAACAAAAAAATATAAAAAAAACAAAAAAACAAAAAAAAACAGCAACCACCACAGCACATTATCTGACATTTTTAAAGAAACTTGCATATATATATATTGAATGACCATCAGTCTAAACGAGGTTTTAATAAGGCCTATATAAGGCAATTTTCGTTTAATGATCGAGAGGTCTAAGACGTGCCAGATCACATGGTAGCCCCCCCCTATATGGATAGGGGTCGCAGGTTCGAATCCAGCCGAATGACACACATTTTCGTAATAAAAATTTATCGTAAATAATCAGGCCGGTAGATTTAAATATATAATACTGTTTAGTTAAAAACAGAATATCTACTTAATTACGAATATCAAGTTCAAGCAAATCATTTCAAATTGTCGGTTGTTTATTTATTTATTTTTTTTTAATCATATCACCCCAAGCAAGGCGGTAACGCCACTGATGCACAGGGGGCTACGTAAGGGTAAAAAGAATGGAAAAGAGAAAGCCGGAAACCACATCCTAAACAGGAAACAAGGGATGAGCCTCTTCACCTGTTCAATAGATGTGGGTGGAGTGTGAACCGGGCGATAGTTTAGTCTATCTACTCCAATTGAAAAAAAAAAATAATAAAGGAAAAAAGTGAAAAGATTGGAAAAGAGAAAACCGGAAACCGCATCCTAAACAGGAAACAAGGGATGAGCCTCTTCACCTGTTCAATAGATGTGGGTGGATTGTGAACCGGGTGATAGTTTTGTCTCCACCAACGTTTATTGAACAGGTGAAGAAGCTCATCCCTTGTTCCCTGTTTAGGATGTGGTTTTCGGCTTTCTCTTTTCCAATCTTTTCATTCTTACGTAGCCCCCTGCGCATCAGTGGCGTTACCGCCTTGCTCGGGGTGATATGATTGAAAAAAAAAAAAAAATATATATATATATATATATATATTGTATTGTTGTTCTTCTTTCTTGGATCACTATTTCTTTTTGTGGCTCTTGTTTTGCTTTCATTCGCTTTCTCCCCCTTAATTTTTTTTTACCTCTTTGTCTCCCAAATACTCCCTCTGTCCTTATTTGGTTTATTCTTTTTTATAGTTTTTCATCTTGTTTACGCTTCTTCTTCTCTGTCTCTCTCTCTCTCTCTCTCTCTCTCGCTCTTTCTCTCTCACGCACACTCTCTTTATCTTTATATATCGTTCGCTTATTTCTCTCTCACTCTTTTCTCTCTCTTTCTCTTTCTGTTTCTGTTGGTGTAGGCGTCAAAGCTAACCTCGCAGCCGAGATTGAAAAAGACCTCCAATCCATATTGGACTAGGGTAAGAAATGGCTAGTAAATTTTAATGCTTCTAAAACGAAGCTACTCTCAATTAACCATCATCGACAATCTCACCTACTTCCCATTAGCATGGACCAGGCTTGCCTCCCAGAGAGTAAAACACTGCGCCTCCTTGGTCTCACACTTTCAGCGGACCTCAAATGGAATGACTATATCGAATCCATTGCTAAATCCGCTGCTATGAAAGTCGGTTCTCTGTGTAGGGCCCGGAAGTTTTTTCCGTCTAAATCTATCCTGCACATTTATAAATCTACCATCCGCCCGTACATTGAATACTGCTGCCATATCTGGTCGGGTGCCCCTGCTGTTCTCCTCGGGCTTCTCGATAAGGTTCAGATGAGGGTCTGTAATGTGATAGATACCGACTTGGCAGACCCCCTACAGTCTCTCTCCCACCGGCGCGACGTGGCTTCCCTGTGCCTCTTCTATAAATACTTTCACGGCTTCTGCTCCGATGAACTTAGATCACTAATGCCCCCTAAATACGAATTTGAGCGAGATACTAGATTAGCAACTAGATCCCACCCTTTTACAGTGAAACCGATAAAATGCAGCCGTAACTTCCACTCCAACAGTTTCTTTCCTCGCACTTCCCGACTGTGGAATTCTCTTCCAAACGATTGCTTCCCCGACGGCTACAATCTCCAGGAGTTTAAATGTAAGGTCAATAGACACCTCCTAACACACTAACTTGCTCCCATTCTATCAAACACTCTTCCCATCTGACCAACCCTCATCCTCGCTATCCTTACTCATCTGTCACCTTCCTCCTGACATTCCCAATGTCTAACCACTCCTTCTCTTTACCTTCCCCTATGTAGCCCCATGCGCAATAGTGGCAGTGGAATGCCTTGCTTGGGGTGAGATGATTAAAAAAAAAAAACACACTCTATATCTTTCTTTGTCACCTTTTTTCTCTTTCACGCACGCACACACTCTTTCTTTCTTTCTATGTCTTTCTCTCTCTCTCTCTCTCTTTCTCTCTCTCTCTCTCTCTCTCTCTCTCTCTCTTTCTGCTTTCATCTTTTTATTCTAATTCTCTTACAAATTTCTTTTTCTCTCGTGTTTCTTTGTTCTTCTACGTATTTTCTTCGAATTTATCTTCTATTCCCACTTATTCTTTTATCCTCTTATTCTTTTATCCTCTTATTCTTTTATCCTCTTATTCTTTTATCCTCTTATTCTCGCCGCCTCTGACGGTTTCTTTTTTCTTTTTCATCTCTTTCTGTTTTCCTTTTTCCGCTTCCTATTTCTTTCTCTATATCTTTCTCTCTCTTGCGTTTTTCGTTCGTTTGTTTGTTTGTTTCTTCTATCTTTTTCTTTCTTTTATGTTATTTTCTTATCGCCTCTTCCTTTTCTTTCGTTTTTATTTCTTATCACTCTGTTTCTCGTCCTCCCTTGATTCTTTGTCTCTAGAATACCTTATTTTATCATTCTTCCTATGCATACAAAGCACAGATGTGCTGAACACCTCCACATCAAATATAAATCATGCAAAGGGCGGGTGGAAAACTATAGGCCGGTTTCTCACTAATCTCATCCCATTTTTGCAGATTAAACAAAACTCAGGCTTCTGTTTCATTCCAAACAAACAGCCGACGTCTCGCTAAACAACTAAACGCTCGCCGGTAACATCCAATGTGAACTTAACCTTTGAAAATGAAAGCTGTTTGCGAACAAAATGGCGATTGGGGTATATGGTGAGTCAGAAGGCAGCCGATAATAGGATGGACAGTCAGATGCAACAGAGAATACCGAAAACCTGCAAGAACAACTATTACCATAGTAATGGTAATATTATCTGTTACCTTATAAGGAAACATTCGACATTTATTGACAGAACAGACATTGCTACTTTTGGTTGAAATTTATTAAATCTTACAATTAAAATAAGTTTTCAGAAAAATAGGTTTCTCAACTCTAGTAACTGTCATAGCTCTTCCCAGTATTGACGGGGACTTCCTTCCTAAGCTTGTTTGAAGACGTGTGAAACACCAACATCTTGAGTATATTATTATTTTCTTGCCGAGTTACATGCGCCGATAACGCTTGTATTTGGGAAAAAATAGTTAAATCCTAAACTTGGGTCAAAACATTTTTGTAGTAGATGTGCCAGCAATGCATTTGTAAGGAATAAAATATTACCAGAAATATAACCATTTAAATTTACAAATAAAATATTACCTGAAATATAACCAATTAATATTACTAATAAAATATTACCAGAAATATAACCAATTAATATTACAAATAGAATATTACCAGAAATATAACCAATTAATATTACAAATAAAATATTACCAGAAATATAACCAATTAATATTACTAATAAAATATTACCAGAAATATAACCAATTAATATTACTAATAAAATATTACCAGAAATATAACCAATTAATATTACTAATAAAATATTACCAGAAATATAACCAATTAATATTACTAATAAAATATTACCAGAAATATAACCAATTAATATTACAAATAAATATTACCAGAAATATAACCAATTAATATTACAAATAAAATATTACCAGAAATATAACCAATTAATATTACAAATAAAATATTACCAGAAATATAACCAATTAATATTACTAATAAAATATTACCAGAAATATAACCAATTAATATTACAAATAAAATATTACCAGAAATATAACCAATTAATATTACAAATAAAATATTACCAGAAATATAACCAATTAATATTACTAATAAAATATTATCAGAAATATAACTAATTAATATTACTAATAAATTATTACTAGCAATATAACCAATTAATATTATCAATAAAATATTGCCAGCAATGTCAATATTTACACCCACCTTATATTTTAATTATTTTGATTAAAATGTACTTTTAGACGAGCTCCTTCTTTACCCACTTTTTTAAGTAAAACTTTTGTTTTTCCTTGTCCTGCTTTATTAATGATAACGCCAACGAATAACTTTGAAAAGTGTTGGCCGAAAGTTTCCTCAGGTTAGCATAATGACGTCAATATTGTTTAAAGCAATTTGTTGTTTCTGTGGGTACAAATCTTTATATATATATATATATATATATATATATATATATATATATATATATATATATATATATATATATAAGAATGAAATGCCAATGAAACTCAATAGCAGAGCAATAGGTCCCAAGACCTGCATTTCTGTTTGTGTCGCAATCAAAAGTCACGTGCTACATTTGGGTCGATGAGACACCATATGTACAGCAGCCGTGATAGCCGACGGTCAAGCTAGTCTGACGAATCCTACTCTTCTTCCAGAGGGTATTGAATTCTGAGTTGTCTTTGTGCTAGAATGATTGCCCTGCCGACGTTAAAAGGCTCGGTCTGGTCTGTTATTTAACATCATAGTTGGTGTTAGATGGCTCCATGTTTTAAAAGGCATTAACGCGAAGTGAATGAAACAGAATCAATCGGAATTCGAACGCTGTTCACCGATTTCACTTTCTGTATTGTTACACCATATGCACATCCACGCAAACAAAGACACATACAAAGACTACGCGTCTATTTAAATGTTTTATTATTTCACTCTTTCGAACCTGAGAAAGTATATAAGACCCAAGAAAATATTCTTCTTAATACCAGTTGTTTTAATTTCTCAAAATGACACCTGTTTTTTACGTTACAATTTTGTTGGGAAATTGTTGTTAAACTACTAAACACATTCTATGGAAATAGCAGAGCTTATTTTAGTTTTCTAGTGTTTAATTAATATAAAAATTATATTGGCTCAAAGGAGCAGAACTTTTTGAAGGTCTGACGTGTTTAATTTATATAAAACACATTGGTTCTAAGAAGCAGTGCTTATTGGTTTTGATGTGTTTAATTCATATAAAATCACATTGGTTCTAAGGAATGGTGCTTATTAAATGTTTGATTTATTTAATTAATATGAAAACACATTGGTTCAAAGGAGTAGGTCGTATTGAAGGTTTCATATATTTAATTAATATAAAAGAACACACTGGCACTCAGGATCAGAGCTTATTGAAATTCAAATGAACTCAATATAAAAGCAGCTTAAAATTGTTTGTGTAAAAGTCAAATCACACAGTTCAAATGCATACTTATAAGTGTGCATTAACAGATATCTGCGTAGAAGAAATTAAAGTTTATTGCACATACACAAATATAACGCACTCCGACGTGCGGCGAGGGTGACAATTTATTTGGTTTATTCCTGTTAAAACATGGGTGTTACTAGGAAGTAAAATAGTATCCAAACAAAAGGGGAAGACAATCATACTTCGAGTATTACAGCCTGGCGCTATACAATAGAAAACAAAGAACCGGATAGAAGAAAGCATATTACTTTAGACGACAACTAACATGCATGTCACACGTAACTTGGCCAGAAAATAACGACATAATCAAGATGTTGACATTTCCCACTGCTTCAGACAAAAGGTTAGGAAGGAAACCCTCATCAATACTGGAAAGAGAGATAACAGCTACTGGACTTGAGGAACCTCATTTATTTATTTTATTAAAAAATGATTCTTTTTTTTTTCTATTCTCTTTTTCCCCCTCATATAATTTAACGCTTGGTAACCCCTTGTGTCCTAGTTACTTTATTACCTAGCCTGAGGTAAAATGATTAAAAAAAAAAAAAATTTCAACAAAAATTAGCATTGGCTGTTTGATTAATGAATTATGAATGTTTCCTTATAAGGCAACAGTTAATATTACTCTTACCATTATCATGTCCATTTATGTCATATTTTTTTATACTCGTGTCGCCCAAGCAAGGCATTTTACTGCCACTGTTGTGCAGGGAGTTACATAGGAGAAATGTTATGAGGAGTGAGAAGTTGCAGGAGGTGCCAGGAAGAGAGTAGTAGAGGGAATAGATTAGTAATGAGAGCGGGGTGAACGAGGAGGAAGGTTATGAGGAGTGAGAGGTTGCAGGGGGTGTCAAGTAGAGAGTAGTAGAGGGAATAGATTACTGATGAGAGTGGGGTGGACGAGGAGGAATGTTATGAGGAGTGAGAGGTTGCAGGGGGTGTCAAGAAGAGAGTAGGAGAGGGAAGAGAGTACTGATGAGAGCGGGGTGAATCTAGAAAAGCATGAGAGAGAGGATGTAAGTTAGTTAGGCAGGAGATGACTATTGACTTTACATTTAAATTCTTGGAGATTGTAACTATCAAGAAAGCAAGTATGCGGAAGAGAATTCCACAGGCGGGAAGTGCGAGAAAAGAAGCTGCTGGAATAGAATTTGCAATTTATTGGTTTCACAGTAAAAGGGTAGGACCTCGTTGCTAATTTTGTGGCTCGAAGAAATTCGTATATAGGGGGTACCAGTGAGCTAAGTTCATCGGAGCAGAAGCCGTGAAAGTATTTGTAGAAGAGACACAGGGAAACCACATTGCGTCCGTGAGAAAGCGACTGTATCCTAGCTGCCAAGTCGGAATCGATCACATTACAGATTCTCCGTTGGATTCGGTCGAGGACACCTAAGTGGAAAGCAGGAGCAACCGACCAGATATGGCAGCAATACTCAATGCACGGACGGATGGTAGACTTGTATATGTGCAGTATTGTTTGAGACGGGAAAAACTTCCTGGCCCTACACAGAGAGTGGTTTTCTTTCATTGCTTGTGCATCACAACGATTGTTCTTGGGTGAGGAAGTATAGTTGCTTTCTCGTTGCTTTCTTCCTGGTTTTGAATTCAGAGAGTTTCTCCAAAAACCAAAGCTAGCGAGCATAACCTGCTGTCTTATATTTTACAAACAGCTGGGTTGAGAAGAGGTGGATTCATGTCCTTGCCAAGTGTGCTGGAAACACAAGCGGCCCTGGTGAGAATTTGAACCCGGCTTGTTGATTCCGTTTTCCGCAACGATAGCTACTCGCACATATCAGGAAATTATAGACATCGAAAACCAGCAACAACTGACGCGATAATTATAACGAAGCAGCTGTAAAATTGTTCTTGCTCATAGAAAATAATCACTATTTTCACTACGAAAAAAAAAGCAAAAATAAAATGTTTGCCACAAATCAGGATAAAACCGTTTGTTATTCAAAGGTATTTAAAAATATATACAATAGTTTGTGTTTTTTACTTTTATTTGTTTGTTTTTTTTTGTTTTGTTTTTTTTTTTTTGTTTTTTACTACAACGATATGTGACTCTGCAAGAAATTGTTGAATTCTTATAAGATCGGGACAGTTCTTAATAACAAGGTAAGTAACATGTGATAAACATAGGTCACTTTACCAAAAGAAAGAATTAAATCGACGTGGAGGACTGCGCCTTGGTTATTGTTTGTGTGAAATCCAAAACAAATTTTGGTTTTCGTATTGTTCAGCTTGAGATCGTTGTTATTGTTTTCTTATGATGACTGACTCATTTGAATTCGGTCTGTTAAAAATGTCGGTCAATTGAAGTAAATTATTTGTAAACTCGTTTTGAAACGGGACTGAAATACAAATGGAAAATCGTCTTTCGGAAGAATAGGAAAACAAGGAATCTTCTAAAAATTATCCTAAGTTTTTTTTTCTTTTTTTCTTTTTGAAAAACTGAAATGTCTGCAAAAAATGGTTACATCATAAATCGGTTAATTCCAGCATTTAATTTGGGAAAAATAAAACTTTATTCTCTGGAGGTTGCACAAACCAAATAAGTAATAAATAAATAAAAACAAAACAAAACAAAAACAAATAAACAGAAAAAGCAAATAAAAAAACAAAAACGAACACATGGCCCAGTGGATATAGTTGGTTAGTTCCAGTGACTTGATCCAAAGAGTTTTGAGTTCAATACCAGGCTACAGGTAGAGAAAGAAAAGACAGCTAACCGAGCTTACTAGGGAAAGACGGAGACACATGTAAAAATGATCTAGAGATTCAAGAGAGCTGGATTGAGAAGAGGTGAATTCATGTCCTTGCCAAGTTTGATGGAAACACAAACGGCCCTAGCGAAAAGGAGATGTTCACTGACATAAATACCAAGCCTATGCATATGGACATTGGAGTCCTTCCACTATAGCAGTGGTGAACAAATAACTTAGAGAGTTGAGTTAAAGAGAGATAACTACATGTTATCCGAAGGTGGCATTGCACATGGAATGAGAATGTTATACCCCAGGGATCGAAATAAAGGGTTTGGTTCAAAGTTTCTAGCACCTGAAGAAGGCTGGAGGGTACAACGGCCGAAGCGTTGTAAACATGGCAATAACGATGTAAATGTCCGAACAGTGTAAACAATGTAAACAATGCACACACACACACACACACACACACACACACACACACACACATATATATATATATATATATATATATATATATATAATAATAATAATAATAATAACTATAGCAACAACAATACCAGTAGTAAAACTAGTATTAATCAAGCTATAATTTAAATCGTTTTGTATAACCCACCGAGAACAAACTCGGAGGGGAAAAAAGGGGAAGTAAAAAAAGCAACAAACGAAGTACATGAACAAACAGTCAAGCACTCGTAAAAAAGAAAAAAAACAAGACGAAAACCCTAACACTAAAGCACTCAATACCAAAGTAGAGCAAACAATGACAGAAATCTAAGCAAGAGCCAACAACCGACCACGGTTTCGCCTAACGGCTCGTCGGGGAAATTGGCCATTTTCCCTGACGAGCCGTTAGGCAAAACCGTGGTCGGTTGTTGGCTCTTGCTTAGATTTCTGTCTATATATAGTCATCCGCAGACAGATCTGTTTCGCTGTATCACAGCTCATCAATATGGTTAGACAGCCGATTGCTTTTTACCCAGGATTGAAACCCGACCGAATTGGCGTCAGTCGGCGATTCTACCTCTGAGCTACGGGCGCTTGGTAGAAGGAGGCAGACTTTTTAGCGTGTATATTATCATTATACACGCCCAATAGCTGAGAGTGTTCTAATTCAGTGCTGAATGAACGATGCAAAACAATATTAATTTTAAATGTAGTACTTTTATGCTGATTTTCGCTTTAAACGTTAATCTGAAAAAGTTAAATGCAATGTCAACCAATATCTACTATCCTCCTGATTATTCTTATCTTTTTCTACTTGTTATTAATCTTTCTGTTTCTAGTTCTTCCACTTGTGTTTTAGTGGCTTTTCTGTCTTGCATGGGATGAGACCGATTAAAAAAAATCCTTAAAGAGGATATTTTAATTCTCTTAAATGATAAAAATATAGAAAAAAAAAGGAAAATTAAGCAAATAGTCATCCAAGTAATAAATTTATAACTCAAAAACTAAACTAGTTACATTCAGTCATCGCCGATCGATCCCGAAATATTACCAAACATGATGAATAGATCTCCCCTCGAGACGGCTAGATTCCTTGAGAAACTATTGGGTTTTACACTCAAACCTAATCTCATTTGGAACTCGTACATACGAACCACCGCTAAAGATGCAGAAAAAATGGTTGGTCCCCAGTACTGCGCCATTAAGAACCTGAATCCTGATATCCTATGTATTTACAAGAGCCAAATCAGGCCGTAAATGGAGTGCTGCTGCTATATATGGGCAAGAGTTTCCCAGTTTTCACTTTCTAGTCTCGAGGAAGTCCAAAAGCTTCGTCCTTGTGGGTAATGAATTATCTTCCACCGTCCAACCTCTTTCTCACAAATGGGATCTGGCAAGCTTCTCACTGCTCTGTCGTTACTTCCATTGAAAGTGCTCGGACGAACTACATTCTTTGATTACTCCACTACCTAATCTTCTCAGCTGGATCTGCCATAACACTCACATTGCAGGACTCACCATTCCATCCTCATTCACTCTTTATTCCATTGGTGAGAAAGAAGTTTCACTCAAACAGCTTCTTCCCACTAACCATTTGTTCTGTGAAACTGTTTCCCAAGATTACTTTTTTCCCGATCACTACAATCTTAACATATTCAAGTCTAGATTTAACCGTTATCTTTCCATCCTATTCGCATAAACTGTCTCTTACTATGTAACTTTCTACCTGGAGTGACCCTCGGTCCTTGTATTGTGTGAACTGTACTGTAAAAAAATTGGTGCCGTTATACTATGTGGTCAATCTTTCGAATGATCAAACTACGCTGTAACCCTATTTCCAGATGGATGATAATAATTTTAAGTAGTTTTAAGGACGAGAAGAGATTTCTCTAAAAATGAGAGAATGCAATTATTTTTGTCGGGAAAAGTAGCCGAAGTGATAAAAAGTGGAAAATACAAATACAAAGATACAATGAGTGCAAAATTGCTTTTGTCGGGAGAAGTAAGCGAATTTATCAAAGCTGGTTAGTCAAAATATTGTCATTGGATTTTGACGATTTTTGACCCTAGCCTTGAGGATTTCCTGTTTACTGACGACCGGGACAGCTGGTAGGAACAGTCAGATAACACAGAGAAATTTTTCTCCATTCCATTGGAAGTCGAAATGGTTAAATGATATTACTGACATTTCTGTATATAAGGAAGGGGAAATAGAAATCCCGTACCTAACTTCAACACGCCGGTTTTGTGCCTTTTTAGTAAAACTGGGGTAGAAAACGAAATTCAGTGAGACAGGGACCAGCGATGAGTTGATGCGGTCAAGCTAAAATATCCGGCCACCAGAGATATTGCAAGAGGCGGTCCGTTCGAATCCGGTGAGCTACAAATTGAGCAAACCACCGTCCCGTGGTGATAAAATATCACGAATATTAGCGTACTACTGAAATACCAGCCAACTATTTTTATTATTTTTTTTTGCGTCACTTAGCTTTGACTCATTTGTAATTTTGTATCTATTCGATATATACAAAATTTATATATATCCACACCGTGTCGTGGTAGTCTTAAATTTGTTTTTCATTATATACCATTCCTTTGGGTGTCTGTACTGACCTAGTAGGCTGATGATAAATGATCCAGCTTTGAACGTTCCGAGATTAACAAACACAAACTGGGCGGAATCGACCGAAGGTCAGGAATGTTGGTTGAACTCAGCCAGGGGTCATGTTATCACGCAAATCTGACACTGGTATAGTATGTTGACTATCTTGAAAAGCGTATTATAATGAAACATTATAACAGCCTGGTAAGGGTTAGGGCTAGGGTTTGGGCAGATTTAGGATGAGGGAAAGTAATTAATTTAAATAAATAGCCCAATATTTACATCTATAAATATATTCTTACAGGGTAGGAAGCAATCAAACCGGGGAGACCACATACTATACCAGCGTCATAGAGGTAGCAACATACTATACCAAAATCAAAGAGGTAGGCCACATACTATACCAGAATCAAAGTGGCAGGCCTCATACTGTATCGAAATCATAGAGGTAGGCCACATACGATACCAGAATCAAAGAGGTAGGCTACATATATCAGAGTCAAACAGGTGAGCCACATACTATACCAGAATCAAAGACGTAGGCCACATACTATACCAGAATCAAAGAGGTAAGCTAAATACTATACCAAAATCAAAGAGGTAGGCCACATACTATACCAGAATTAGAGAGGTAGGCCACATACTATACCCGAATCCAAGAGTAAGGCCACATACTATACGAGAATCAAAGAGGTAGGCTACATACTATACTGGAATCAAAGAGGTAGGCCACATTCTATACCGGAATCAAAGAGGTAGGCAACATACTATACCAGTATCAAAGAGGTAGGCTACATACTATACCAGTATCAAAGAGGTAGGCTACATACTATACCAGAATCAAAGAGGTAGTCCACATTCTATACCGGAACCAAAGAGGTAAGCAACATAATATACGAGTATCAAAGAGGTAGGTTACATACTATACCAGAATCAAAGAGGTAGGCTACATACTATACCAGAATCAAAGTGGTAGGCTACATACTATACCAGAATCAAAGAGGTAGGCAACATACCATACCAGAATCAAAGAGGTAGGCTACATACTATACCAGAATCAAAGAGGTAGGCAACATACTATACCAGTATCAAAGAGGTAGGCAACATACCATACCAGAATCAAAGAGGTAGGCTACATAATATACCAGAATCAAAGAGGTAGTCCACATTCTATACCGGAACCAAAGAGGTAAGCAACATAATATACGAGTATCAAAGAGGTAGGTTACATACTATACCAGTATCAAAGAGGTAGGCTACATACTATACCAGAATCAAAGAGGTAGGCAACATACTATACCAGAATCAAAGAGGTAGGCTACATACCATACCAGTATCAAAGAGGTAGGCTACATACTATACCAGAATCAAAGAGGTAGGCAACATACTATACCAGTATCAAAGAGGTAGGCAACATACCATACCAGAATCAAAGAGGTAGGCTACATACTATACCAGAATCAAAGAGGTAGGCTACATACTATACCAGTATCAAAGAGGTAGGCAACATACCATACCAGAATCAAAGAGGTAGACAACATACTATACCAGAATCAAAGAGGTAGGCTACATACCAGTATCAAAGAGCTAGGCTACATACTATACCAGAATCAAAGAGGTAGGCAACATACTATACCAGAATCAAAGAGGTAGGCTACATACCATACCAGTATCAAAGAGGTAGGCTACATACTATACCAGAATCAAAGAAGTAGGCTACATACCATACCAGTATCAAAGAGGTAGGCTACATACTATACCAGAACCAAAGAGGTAGGCTACATACTATACCAGAATCAAAGAGGTAGGCAACATACTATACCAGAATCAAAGAGGTAGGCTACATACCATACCAGTATCAAAGAGGTAGGCTACATACTATACCAGAATCAAAGAGGTAGGCTACATACTATACCAGTATCAAAGAGGTAGACTACATACTATACCAGTATCAATGAGGTAGGCTACATACTAGACCAGAATCAAAGAGGCAGGCCACATTCTATACCGGAATCAAAGAGGTAGGCTACATACTATACCAGTATCAAAGAGGTAGGCTACATACTATACCAAAATCAAAGAGGTAGGCTACATACTATACCAGAATCAAAGAGGTGGGCTACATACTAGACCAGAATCAAAGAGGTAGGCCATATTCTATACCAGAATCAAAGAGATAGGAAACATACTATACCAAAATCAAAGAGGTGGGCCACATACTATACCAAAATCAAAGATGTAAGCCACACACTATACCAAAATTTAAAGAGGTAGACCACATGCTATATCAGATTCAAAGAGATAGACCCCCATACTATACCGACACTAAAAAACTCAAGTAAGAGTCTTGGTCCAGATAAACATTTCGCCAGTAATGTCTATGCGGAATAAAATGATCGTCCCACAGAAAAAAAATACCCGAAAATAATTTCAGGATGCTAAGTTGGGCAATTGAAGGAAATCTTTCAGTCGTAGCGGCACTTTTATTCAGTGCACAAGAGAATTCACGTTTTTGGTCAATGGCCAGTATAAACATTTCCTTTTCGACTTATTTCAAAATCATAGAGTCAGCCTGTGATATCGCGACGCAGATAATTGGGAACACGATTATTATTTTTATTTTTTATTTTTTTATTTTTTTGCATACATATCAGTTCAGAACTTAGAGTTATCAGTCTCTGAGTGCCAACCACGGCTACAGAACAAAGTTCAACTTGCTCTTTATCCCCTGGCTGATGGGAGAACAGATGTGTTCATACCTATCCCAAGGGTAATTGTGTGAAAGTGAATGCAAACTCGATAACCGTTACACTACATGCACGTTTATAAAGCTGGGCGCTGTGCGGTGGGTGGGGGTTTGTCAGCGCACCACGTTCAGAAAGTTGGGACAAGGCCAATGTAAGAGTTTACGCTTAGCCTGCAACGCTTACTAAGTGTAGTTTCGTCTGGCACGGAGACAATTAAAGCGTTTACTAACCTTAACTGTTTCCGGCGTGTGGCCGATTTAATCATATACTCATCTTTGTCTGGCATAGGGCCAATAAAAATGGTTAGTAAATTTAAACTGGCATCATATCACATGCGTAGGTTACCCATTGATTATCGAAACCTCTACAGCGTAATACAAGCTGTCCGCCAAAGTTTTAGCAAATTTGACAAAATGACAAAATACTGACAGACAACACAGTACCCCATTGATTTTGAAACGGTGTACCGTGGCACACTGGTGCACCGTGAGATGATCAAAGGTGTGCTGCGAAATTTTGTAAAGGTCATTAATTATTTTCGAAAAAGTCCAAGGCACAATAAGTATACATATGAAAATTAAAATCCCTTTAAATTGATTATACGAGTTTATCATTTTTACAATTAATAGACATGATATTAAAAAAATAAAAAACGCAAGCTTTTCTGCAATAAACAATATTAATATCAAAAATTGATCTTTGGAAGATTTAAGAATATTTCGATCTTACAAAGAGAATATTAGAAAGAAAAAACGCCAAGCTTAGATATCTCATTAAATGATAAATTATAATATGCGAAAAATAAATATTTGAATATAAGTTTTTAAAGGAATTTTCATTATCATTTTATTATAAATTATAATAGTTGTTTTGTTTATTTTAATAAATCTAAACTTATTTATAAATGGAACATTGTGTGTGTGTGTGTGTGTGTGTGTGTGCGTGTGTCCCCACTGCCTATAGACTCCGAAACGGCTGAACCGATTTTCTTGAAAATCTACACAGTTGTACTATAAGCGTCTGCGAGTGTTCTTAGCTAGGTTTTGTATCGAAGTACCCCCGATAAATATCGAAAATCGATAATCGAAAAAATCGAGTTATAGAAGGAGTGGTCCGATTTTAATCAAATTTGATACACTCATAGACAAAGACATAAGAAACGATATTCAGAAGTTTCAAGGTTGCAGTTCTTACAATAGTGCAGAAAATCGATAATATATATATATATATATATATATATATATATATATATATATATATATATATAAAGCAAGATGTTTGTGTGTGTGTCTGTTTAACTGCCTGTATGTATGTATTTTTTTTTTCAGCCCTTTCATTTTAGTTTTTGCTTCGGGTTTGGCTCTAAGTAGGTATAATTGTAGTTCTTAGTCTCAGCCATGATACCATTCACTCAGAGGACTTATTTAGCCTTCAAAATTCAGTTTACGACGAAAAAACTTATTTCATATCGATACCAGGAAATCAAATTTTGACTTACATCCATCCATTTTTCTTTCAGTCTACAGTTTCACTTTAACTGGAAACAACTATTGCATTTTAGTCTTTCGTGCCAACGTCAAAAGAGTCTGAGTTCCAGGACCATGGATTAGTTTTAAAGCTTTCATTACACCCGAGCAACGCTACACTTATTTATCATAATTTAAGTGTGTCACGGAATATTAACAACGGGGTTCAGTGTGGTGCAGAAATGTAACTCTAGGTCCAAGTACGCCTCGGAAATGTAACAATAGGTTCAAGTGTGCCACTAATGTTTAACAGTCGGCATATTCGGACTAGGAAATCGCAATGACTGCAGAGAAAATGGGTTCGATGGTGCACAGCGAATGACCAGATAATTAACACCTGGTTTCAAGAACACCTAAGACAGTTATGGATACAGAAAATCCCAGGAGAAGACACGAAAAACAAAATCGACTACATAACTATAAACAGGAGAGTTGTTTAAACTTATTCAAATGCCGACGATTATATAGAAACTAAAGATAAAACTTAGGAGATTGAAGAAGCCTAGTACCATACCCAGACTGCAATACAACAGACCCCTGAACGACCTGAACCTGTAGGAAAATATACGAATAGTCTGAAAAAAAATACGAAGAACAAATTGTAAATGGAACCTCGAATGGGACACACAAAAAAAGCGAATTGAATCATCTCAAATTAAAATTAGAAGGAAAAACCGAGTGGATCACAGATTAGATTCTCGACAAGATACAGAAGAGACAGAAAACAATGCCAAGACATGGAACGGAAAACAAGAAACTGCACAGGGAAACAATGAGAAATTGCAGAAAAGCTAAAGAAGAATTGCTCAACGATAAATATGTAGAAATGAAGAGAAATGAGCATGATTAATAAAGGAGACATGCATGAAAAAATAAGAACTAACACGACAAAAAGTAGTTCATAAGCAGGATGTATAAAAACTAGGATACAACACTCATATTAGAAAAAGAGAAAGTACTTCAGCAATGGGATGAATTTATTGGAGATCTCTTCCGCGACAGGACAAAGCAACCGACAATACAGAGAGATACCGACGAACCAGTCAGTCAGTCAGTTAAGTGCCATGCGCGATACACGCTTTGGGCGATCATGTCTCGAAAGAGACATGACTGACTAGGCAGAAGATTATCCCGCAGTAGGTTGTCATTGCTTTCTGCGGTAGACTGGTTGCCGACCAAGGCTATAGAACCCAATCTGTCCTATTATTTAACCCATAACTGGAGGGAAGAGACGGATTAATACCTTTCCCAAGGGTATTTGCGCGTAAGTGAATGCAAGGAATTCAACTGGAATTCGAACTCGGTTCCCCAATTTCTCGTTCCGAGCCGATATCCACTGCGCCACAACGCACATCCGACGAACCAGACACATGAAAAAAAATAAAGTGGAATCTGCACTGGCCAAATTAAACAGAAGCAAAGCAGCAAGACCAGATGATATTGTAAAAGAGATGCTGAGAGCTTCGGACGATTTCGGCGTAGATAAAATTGTAGAAATAATAAATGAAATCTACAACAGTGACGATATACCGGAAGACCTAAGCAGATCGATTTCCATAGAATTGTTTAAGAAGCCAGGTGCAAAGGAATGTGAACTTTACCGAACCATCAGCTTAATGAGTCACATAACAAAACTCATCAACCGAATTCTGATGAATAATGCGCGCAGTAGAGTCAGGAGAGGGATGGGACAGGAACGGCGCAGTTTCGTCAAGGATACCAGAACAAGGAACGCGATATCCATGCTTAGAATGCTATCAGGAAGAGCAATACAAATGCAGAAGAATGTATACCTGTGTCTCACAGACTACGCAAAGGCATTGGACAAAGTACGCTTTGGCTCAGTGTATCACTTAATAATGACGTAGAAATTAGATAAATAACACCTATCTCTTAAGATTAGGGGTCCTAGCCTTGCATATATATATATATAGATATATATATATATATATATATATATATATATATTAGTCATTCACATACAAACCTGTTTCGCAGCTCATCAGTGTGGTTAGACACATCCACTTGCTTCTGGCCGGGATCAAAACTCTACCGATTTGGTGTCAGTCGGAGTCGCTACCCGCTAAGCCATAGGACTCAGAAAAGGGAATGGAATCAGAAAAGGCAAATTTTAACGTGTTGTATACAAGCAGTGTATACACACGTCAATCACCGAAAGAACTCAATTCATTTCTGAAGAGTCACGTATATATCGCAGAAGTGGAAACTGTTTTAAAATATATATATATGTATATATTCGAAATTTTTACGAAATCCGATATATTTTTAATTTATTTGTTTAAACATTAGATGTAAGTAAATATACTGTTTAATTTAAAAAAAACAAAAAAACAAAAAAAAAACAGAACATCTATCCAAATACGATTATCCATTAACCCTCTAGGGCCATTCGTATCATATTTGATACAGTATGAAAACAAGCCTTGAAAGAAATATTTTCCTGAAAAATTTTTTAAGAGAAATATTTTATGAATTTCAAATGAAAGCAGTACTGACTGCTCAGTCAATGAATACCAAATGTTTCCTTATAGGGAAATACCAAATGTTTCCTTATAGGGAAATACTGTATCAAATATGAAACGAATGGCCCTAGAGGGTTAAAAATAATGTTTAAATAAATAAATTAAACGTGTGTGTGTGTGTGTGTGTGTGTGTGTGTGTGTGTGTGTGTGTGTGTGTGTGTGTGTGTGTGTGTGTGTGTGTGTGTGTGTGTGTGTGTGTGTGTGTGTGTGTGTGTGTTTGCTTTCACCGATGTTTGCAATACTCTTGTAAATTATCTTAATTATCAAAAAACTGTAATGATGTATCAGCCCGTACAGAAAATTTCCTACGGAGAACCAAATATCTTTGTATACAATAAGCGTATAAGCGTGGTTAATGACTATCTTGGTAAGCACCCTACCGACATTATGTTCCCTGAAAGGCAAAGTTCCAAGGAGAATTCAAAACATTCATACATTCGGCAAGTTAGAACAGCGATTATGAATACAGCTTGGGATTTCGAAAGTGTGTAAGCGTGTCTCTTAACCTCGCTACTTTGTCGGATTCTTTGTATTCGGATGAAGTGGAACCCAGACGAGACTACGCCGAAGTCTTGTCTGGGGTAAATAGACCGGATCCCGACCAGCCGTATGCGATGTCTACGGGAAATGTTTGCCGCGCTCGAAATGACCCATCGTAAAATCGACTGTGTGTTACACGGCTTTGTGGGGAGGCTCGGGTAAATACAGTGGAGTCATAGTCTTTAGATGTGCAGATGAAATAAGTTTCTGAGTTAACGTCCGTAAAAAACGCAAAATTACACTCAATACATACTAATGCTTAAAAAAGTGCTGAAAAGTTTTCGTCCTGATCAAGAAAAGATTGTCCCAAAAATGTTTCGGCAAATTTTGGTGAAGTGGGTCGGACCGTTTCATCTGCAAAACAAAAAAAACAACGAAAAGAAAAAAAAAACTTTTTTTTTTCTAGGCCCTAAGAAACCGACACTATTATTTCTTTTTAAGAGATGCATCAAGAATTTCGTGCGTTCACAGAGAATTCAATATCTGTTGTCGCTAATGTTTCTTTAATGACATAATTTTATTACTATTGACTTTTGTACAACACCGGCGTCATCAATGCTTCGTTTATTGCTATGCTTTGTGCGAATTTACTTTCATATCTGCGGGTCGTAAACTTGATAACATGATTAACATTTTTGTGGTAAGATAAATTACATTTACTAAACGTAACCACACCATTAAACATGTATTTATTTTACACTTAATGCATCTACCATTTGTCGTCATCCTTTCCAACTGAAAATGACGTATCACAAGACACACACGCATATATATATATATATATATATATATATATATATATATATATATATATTGTCTATATTATTCAATGAAACCTGCATATATATATATATATATATATATATATATATATATATATATATATATATATATATATGCAGGTTTCATTGAATAATATAGACAAGTTCCCTCTATTAATTTTGTGTAGGATCCGTTCATACCGTCTGATATACTTGATGGTGATATCGTTGAAAGACAACAAAAAATCACAGTAATTGTTGATTTTTTTATTGGGTCTAAGCTTTCGGCTCACATAAGCCATTATCAAAGAGTAAATATTAACACACAGTTAACATAGAACATTTAAGCTATTAACAATAAAGAGAATTAAATTGAATATATATATATATATATATATATATATATATATATATGCATGTGTGTCTTGCATGTGTGTCTATATATATATATATATATATATATATATATATATATAGTGTATTGAGACCGCAGATAATTTTCTAAACATATACTGTTAAATATAACAGACAATAAATGTATTTTGTCTTTAATCATGAGCCGTTCTAAACATCGTATTTTGGCTTTAATTTCTGGTGAAAATAAAGACAAAAATTGGGATGTTTTTTATCACGCTGGTTCTAAGCCTTCGGGTTTTGGTGACTGTTATCGTCGCATAGAGATGTTTTATGTCAACACAAGAGAATATCATCTTTGATGGTGGTTATCTTTATGTTAACGTCCTTACAACCACTCTGAAGATGGCTCATGTGGGGGTGGTTGCGTGTTCATATGTAAACAGTTAAAGAAGAAGCATGCACAAACTTGTTTTTTTTATCAATGTTTTTTCTCTTTTTTGTCGAAACTATAATGAAACAAAGTTTTCTATGTCTCTTGGGTATGTCTGTTTTCTTTCTGGTCCAGAAGTTAAGTATAAGCATCGTTATAATGGGCGAATTCATGTCAGCCTTGCGCTGAGTTGGAACGGCCAAAGAAAAGGTGTATTTAGTTCTTAGGTAGAGGTTTTTCAAGACACGCGCGAACGCCATGCTTCAGAAAGTGAAACCAGAGTTCACTCGTAAGTGGATAGAGAAGACGAGACATTCTCCAACGAGAACGTAATTTCTATGTGATGCTACACCTTGGGAGAATCGAAAGAAAGAGAGAAAGGAGGGAAAATGTTTGTCGTTTTATAGACTTCATCAGCGCAACTTAACGACGTTTCACGAAGTAAAGGGAGGTAATAAAACTTCCGGTTCTTTTTTACTGGCGTCATAGGAAAACGTATTTTTTCGAATTAGTATTAATTTTTTATTTTATTTTTTATTTTATTTAATATTCTCACAAACAGATTTGTAAATTAATAGTTATCAAAATTAGTGCCAAAGTTCAATATAGTTCTAATATTAAGAGACAAAAAATTACTGAATTCAACTTTGATTAAAGATACTTTAAAATATTAATAGTCACTTTAATCTTACAGAAAATATCAAATACGGTTCGTTTAAAAACTTCATGATTTGACTTGTCATCCGTAGTTTCGTCTTGGGAGCCGTTACACGTTTCCCGTGAATTGCATTTTGCACACTTTTTTCATTGATATCATTGCATATTTTTAATTTTCCTTTTCAATCATTTCAATTCAAGCAAGGCAATAAAGCCACTAAGACGCAAGGTTTGACAATGCATTTACATTTTTGAAAATCAAAGTTGACTAAAAAGCAAGATGCCAGTAAACAATTCCACTAGCTAGAAATGCAAAAAAGAAGAATTTTTTAACATAGAACTTTCGGTTAAGTCTAACTATTTCAACTATAAAATGGGGATTCTTAACTGTCAATCTAGAAGTACGGAATAAAATCGAAGGCTTATCATTTATATCAAATTAAGCGGATTTCGACAACACGTCGAATTATCCTCATTTCCCTTGTATTCCATTAGTAAAAAGAAAACTCAGTTTATTCCCAAGAACTGTTACTTTGTGAAACAAACTCACGAGGAGGTGTTTTCCTGACCACTACAATCTTAACCTTTTAAAATCTAGGATTAACCGTTATCTATCCTACATATCCTCATAATCTGCACTCCTCACATCAACTCATTAAGCTGATGCAACATCATTACCGTGAATGAGTCTCGAGTAAACTATTGCGTAAACAAAAACAACACACACAGATACACATATATACATATATACATATACAACTTGCATACACACAGTAACACAGGAAAATGAAGGTTTGACTATAATCGCTGGCAAATTCGCAATAAAATAGACAACAAATCTAAACTTAACTTGGAACTGTGTGTGTGTGTGTGTGTGTGTGTGTCCGTTACCTATAAACTCCGAAACGGCTGAACCGATTTTCTTGAAAATTTACACAGTTGTACTATAAGCGTCTGCAAGTCTTCTTAGCTAGGTTTTGTGTCGAGGTACCCCCGATAAATACTGAAAATCGATAATCGAAAAAATCGAGTTATAGAAGGAGTGGTTCGATTTTAATCAAATTTGATACACTCATAGACGAAGACATAAGAAACGATATTCAGAAGTTTCAAGGTTGCAGTTCTTACAATAGTGCAGAAAATCGATATATATATATATATATATATATATATATATATATATATATATATATATAAAAGGCAAGATGTTTATGTGTGTGTCTGTTTATCTGCCTGTATGTCTGTATTTTTTCAGCCCTTTTATTTTAGTTTTTGCTTCGGGTTTGGCTCTAAGTAAATATAATTGTAGTTCATAGTCTCAGCCATGATGCCATTTACTCAGAGGACTTATTTAGCCTTCAAATTTCAGTTTACGACGAAAAAAACTTACTTGATATTGATACCAGAAAATCAAAATTTGACTTACATCCATTCATTTTTCTTTCAGTCTACGGTTTCGATTTCACTGGAAACAACTATTGCTTTTGAGTTTTTAGTCTTTTTGGAGTTTTTGGTCTTTTTGGAGTCTGAGCTCCAGGACCATGGATTAGTTTTAAAGCTTTCATTACACCCGAGCAACGCCGGGCTATACTGCTAGTATGGTATAATTTCAAGGGTACGTAACGTTATTTTGTCCAAACGCTGCAAAAAGGAGAGTTTTGTCTACATAAAACAAGCTTCACAGTAATACTAACCATGATAACATCAGAATTTGTTCCCGATTCAAACATTCTGAATATAGTGCAAAATTTGTAACGTCAACTAAAGAAAGTTCCGCTTTGTGAACAGGAAATGGTCAAGTGTCGATGTTTGACAATTTTTTCCTTTGCTGCATTGAAAGCTGATAAGACTGCTTCAAAACCTAGGATATCGCCATTTTTTTTTTAAATTATTGTCTTGGAGCATATCGACCAATGAAATAAATCTTCTCTATCCCAAGGAATCGTCACAAATTCACCATGGGGTGAGGGCTAAAAAAGGTATGGGTAACTGAGTTTGTTTGTTTCGAGGTTTAACGACCTATCAATCCTTATGGGATCATTTAAGGTCATAACCAGTGATTTGGGGTAAGGTTATTTTATTTTTACAACATCTTTCTTTTCGAGTATCAAGATTCATTGGGATTTGTTTTTAAAAGCAGGATCCCCAAGTTCTGTCCCTGTTATTTAACCCATAACTGGAAGGAAGGGACAGATTAATACTTTTCCCAAGGGTACCAGTGCTTAAGTGAATGCAGCGTATTCAGCTGGAATTCGAACACGGCTCACCGATTTCTCTTTCCGAGCCGATATCCACTGCACCACAACGCACATCCGTCACTATACGCTTACAGCACCTGGTATACTGATAAGAAGGTTTTTGTATAAGTGTTAATGTGTACATGTGTATAGTTGGCCGCTTGTATCTGAGTATGCCAGGGTGGCTAACTAACCTCTGTTGCAGACACCTGCCCTGACACATATATTCTTGTAGAGCTCATCTGTGGTTTATACAGCAACTTTGCTGAGTGGTTGTGGTGTAATGGATATCGGCTCGGAACAAAAAATCAGGGAGCCGAATTCGAATTCCAGCTGAATTCGTTGCATTCACTTACGCACAAATACCCCTGGGAAAGGTATTAATTCGTTCTTTTTTCCATTTAGGTATGAGATAAATAACAGTACAAATTAGGTTCTATAGCCTTGGTTAGCAACCAGTCTACTGCAGAAAGTAATAGCAAACTACTGCGGGAAAATATTCTTCCCAGTCAGTTACGCCTCTGATCGCCTAAGCGTATATCACGTATGGCACTTAAACGACTGATGCGGAGTAGACCCTGGTTTCAGTTTCAGATTCAGGGAGCATAATCTGGTGTGTTCAGTAGTTTGAACAAGTCCAGTACGCTCAAAACCTTGGTCACAATGACTTGTGGTTTCGCGTTACGACCACAATTGACGGCTTCCCTAACAAGGCTGGAGTCAACCAGAGGCACTTCCCAAAGGTGACGCACGCTGGGATCCTCTTCTCAGGCCGATATTATCAAGAAGTTGCCTTCTTGACAAACCTATCACAGGTTCAAATATATACATACATTTATTCTATATATATTATATCTATTCTATTAACGCTTTATCCTTACCTTGATATGGAGTACTTCATGACAAAAAATCTGCTTGCCTAAAATGTCTTCCCACTAGTAAACTAGTGAAAAAAAAACAAGCAATTTTGGCACTAAACACCATTATAGTTTAACATTAATGATTTTGAACACTCTCGGTTACTGGCGTGCGTTTACATTGTATATAACACGCTAAAGTCAGCCTTCCTCTACCGAGCGCCTATAGTTCAGAGGTAGAATCGCCGACTGATGTCAATTTTGCTAAGTGGTTTCTATCCTGCCTAGAAGCAATCGGATGTCTAACCGTACTGATGTGCTGTGGTACAGCGAAACAGATCTATCTACGGATGACTATTTACGCTCTCACACCCCGATTAAGAACTATGGAAGAATGGTAGACTTTGAAAAAAAAGTAGCTACTTACGCATCTAACAATAAATTTGAACACTCTCGGTTACTGGCGTGTGCTTACATTGTATATAACACGCTAAAGTCCGCCTTCCTCTACCGAGCTCAGAGGTAAAATCGCCGACACGTCAATTCAGTCGGGTTTCAATCCTGGTTAGAAGCAATCGGATGTCTAACTGTACTGATGAGCTATGATACAGCGAAACAGATCTGTCTGAGGATGACTATATATATATATATATATATATATATATATATATATAATTTCAACCCAAGCAAGGCCGGACCGCCACTAGTGCGCAGGGGGTTACAGTTGAGAGAAAAGACTGGGTACAAGGATATTCAAGAAAGGATTAAAGATAGACAGGATTCAAGAAGACAGAAGATGGCAATTGACGTTGCATTTAAATGTTGGGAGTTTGTAGCTGTCAGGGTAGCAAGTAAACGGAGGGGTAGTTCCACAGGCGGTAAGTCCAAGAAAATAAGCTGTTAGAGTAGAAGTAGCGGCTACATTTAACAAATTCAATGGTAAAAGAGTGGAATCTAGATGCCAAATTAATAGCACACTTAAATTCAAGTTGTCGGAGTATCAGGGAAAAAAGCTTGTCAGGGCAGTTGGCATGAAAATATTTGTAGAAAAGACAAAAAAGTTACGGCACGTCAGTGAGAGAGTGACTGAAGTCGAGATATTAACAGACACCACTATATGATCAAGGTAGCCCAGAGGGGAAGAGCTGCATAGCATGACATGAGTTAGGGATATAATTAAAGAAGAGATCTAGAAGAGAAGCATGTCTTTTAGAGTTAATGAGTAAGCGAGTTGAGAAATCCACCAATCTTGTGAAAGATTGAATGATTGAGAAGTTCATATTTTGAATGCCAGCAACATCAGTGACAGAGGTTTTTCAGCCACAGGGCATGATGAGCATTAAAATTACCGAACACAAATATGTTTGCTAACAGATGTAGGGAAATGGTCTTGTCTATATTAACAGAAATACTATCTAACAAGCAATAGTCATTAGAGGAAGGGGAGTAGTAGAGAAAAAAGAGAAAGCTTATTAATTTCCGACTGAAAAATGAAAATAAATAAAAATTGCTAAGTTTTAATTTAGTTAAAATCTAGAGATCCAATACAGATCTAATAAAGGTAGAACGATACTTCTGAAAAAAGAAGAAAATCATCCAAAGGAGCTGAGATTAGTTTCACTAATCAGTTAAGTAAATTATTTCGAATCGTCGAAAAACTAACTTATTTGGCAGTCGAATCGGCGAACAGAGCTTAATGATAATATGAATTTTAGACATTCCAATATATTCTTCTTTTTCTATGTGCCCTGTCCCTTCAGAACGTAGGCGATCATGGCTCTCCACGTCTCCCTATCCCTTGTGGCTCTTAGTATGTTTGCTCCTGTTGCTCCTGACAACCCCCGTTCCGTCATCCATCTGATCAGGCCCTGCAAATATGTTATCCGCTGCCTTCCTCTGTCTCTCCTTCCTTCTATCTGTCCAGTCAGTATCAGGTTCTCCAGGCTCTCCTTCCTCATTGCATGTCCCAGGAACTTCAGTTGTCTCTTCCTGATTAAACGGAGAGAAATGTGGAGGCGGGTTAATACAAGAATCAAGTTCAAATAAATAGCAGGCCGGAGAATTTAAAAAAAAAAAAGCCGCGGAAAAATAAAATAAAAAAGTGGTTTCAAATGAAAAATTCCCAACAACATTTAAACTAGAAGCACGTAGATGCGTGAATTAGAACATACAAATATATATATGTATATTTGCATGTATATATATATGAAATGATTTGTTTGAACATTATTTTTGATCGATACTCATATTTAAGTAGATATTCTGTTTTTAATTAAACAGTATTATATATTTATATCTACTGGCCTGATTATTTACGATAAATTTTTATTACGAAAATGTGTGTGGTATTCGTCCGTAAATAATCAGGCCAGTAGCTATAAATCTATAATACTGTTTGATTATAAACAGAATATCTACTTAAATACGAGTATCGATCAAAAATAATGTTCAAACAAATCATTTCAAATTGTCGGTTGTTTATAACCAAGTTTCATTAATCTTCGTTAATTTCCGTAACATCTTTATATATATATATATATATATATATATATATATATATATATATATATATTTGTGTGTGTGTGTATGTGTGTGTGTGTGTGTGTGTGTGTGTGTGTGTGTGTGTGTGTGTGTGTGTGTGTGTGTGCGCGCGCACTTCAAATAGAAAAGAAAATTAGAAGCATACATGGGGTAGGTAGTTTAGGAAGGAAACAGGAGTTGTCTCCGGCCTTCGGGCTGGGCTCACCAAATGAAGCCCAAATAAGACCAGTTTCAGACCAGTTTAGACCGGTTTTGAACCTGTCCACCGCGGTGGATAGGTAATGTTTTGATCAGTACCTGGGCGTACGCGCTCAGGTTCCCCGCGTTAAAAAGGACCTTGTGTCACATCTCTCTCAAGTGTGGGAGGAGGGTAAATGTTGGAAACAGAAGAATAAAAAAGATAAATATAGTTTAAGAGCCATAGACAAGAGTGAAGAAAGAAAAATTTAAAAAATGGCAAAGCCGTACCTAAAAGAAATATGGTTAACAACTCAAATTGCTTTCACTAACCAGTTAAGTAGATTTCGAATCGTCGAAAAACTAACTTACTTGGCAGTTGGATCGGCGAACAAACAGATCTTAATGACAATATGAATTTTAAACATTCCAATATACCAAACGGGTAGATGGGAGCCAATCCAAGAAACAAGAGCAAATAGATAGTTGGCGGCATAATAAAGAAGGAAAAAAAAATATGAAATGGCTAAAATAAAATAAAATAAAACAAAATAAAAAAAAATGCGGTTTCAAACGAGAAAGTTCTAACAACATTTAAAAAAGAACCTTATTTTTTTTTAATATTTGGATTGAATTAATTTTCATATTAAAATACCAAACTTTTATTATTTACTGTTGAAATAATAACAATTTAAAATCAAATATTGTCCAGACGCAGGAGTTTTTAAAAGCATTTCCAATGCCGATTTTTGATTGCATTTCCTCAAAAGGGGTTTAAGTCTGGGAATCTAAAAGTTAGTGTGAGTTTTTATCTCATTAAGTCCCAATTGTCTATCTTCTCCAAAGTTGATTTTAGGAAAAAAGTGTAAAATTGACCTACCCTAAAATACATACATACATACATACATACATACATACATACATACAGGCCTGAAGTAGGTATATACTTCCAATTTACCATAAAATAATTTTTTCTTATATTTGCTCTATATGTATTTATATACATATATATTTAGAGCTCTCTTAGTTATCCTACAACTGTATGTATAGGATACTCCTTTGGATTCTTCTATATCTACACCGCATGCTGATATATATATATATATATATATATATATATATATATATATATATATATATATATATATACGTAAAACCGTTGTGTGAAACCGCGGTAGGTTTTGGCGATCTTGTGATTTTTTACGTGTCTTTGCTCTACATTGCTTCCTCTTTGTTATTCTGCTTTGGTTAGTTCTGTATCGAGCACTTTTTCTTTCTTTGTGGTTGGTTCCGTTTGGGTTTTTTTTTCTTTACTGCGGGGTATTGTATGTATTGTCTGTATTCCGCAGTTTTCTTTTTTTTTCCCCTCTTGTCCAACGCCTTATAGCGACGGACAATAACGGAGTTAGATTCTGTCTGTTATTTGTTGTCCTCAAAGTTTATTTTCGTATAATTTTAGGATTTAGATACTTACAGAGTCGGTCTTGTTATTATATATATATATATATATATATATATATATATATATATATATATATATATATATGAGTGAATACAGAATGAGAAAGAATTCTTACAACGTCCAAAACATTAATTTAAAACAGTGCTCGATATATAATATATAGAGCTGTGAATATTTATTATAAATTATATTTTAGAACATGTACATAATCATTCTATATATATCCGCTACAAAGGTACGATTGTCTCGACATTGAAACTTCAATGTCTCATCAGGCGGTGTGTAAAGTAATGGAAATCCTCTTTCCTTATATTTATTTAGTTTTGTTAGAGGTGTTGGTGGGGGTTAGTGATAGGGGAATAAGCCTCTGACCGTTGGAATTTTTGGAGAGGGTGTTTATATATATATATATATATATATATATATATATATATATATATATTATATACGAATGTATGTAAGCATATCCACTTACAGCTATAATCCCAAATCACAACATACTAATATACTGTCTTTTTGTTGTTGTTTTTTTTTCATTTTTCTCTTAGTCTCTGAAGAAGCTTCAATAAAAGTGAAACATGTTAGATTTAAATATGTCTCCGACTTTGTTCTTTTTACTTAATTTTATCATCTCGTTGGATTCCGAATCTTGCTCGATTCCTTATATTTAACTCATGCATTTTAAATCATACATTAATATATTTACATACGTGTGAATACATTCGAGCACGTGCACATACATACACACATACACACATTATATATATATATATATATATATGTGTGTGTGTGTGTGTGTTTATATATATATAATTCGTCTTATTTACGTACGTGTGTTTTTATTATCTGATAAGTGTAAAGAGGAATTTATCCCTCACTGAACCCCCATCATAGCAACCATATTGCTTTTTTTTTTTTGTTGTTTTTTTTATGCTTTTTTTTTCAGGCGATGATGACAGCAACGGGAAACATTTCGAATAGCTGAGACGAGACTCTTGTCTAAATTTAGACTGATGAGTCGGGAGCAGCGTGATGTGTTCTGCAAATTGTGGCGGGCAGAAGAGCTTCCGCACTCCTCTGTCAAAACTAAGATACCTAGAACTGCCAAGAACGTAAGAAGATCTCTTCAGCTTTTATTTTAAACCAGCTAGGTGGTAATCAGTACGCAGAGAAACTGTATGTCTTACAATCTCTCCAGGTAACATTGAGTTTCGTGTTGGAAGTAAGGTTAGTAAGGCTAGCCTGTAGACAAATACTACAATAATGAGTTCTCCTAATGTGTGGACTTGTGTCAGACTAAGCTTGGGTTAAAAGACATGTTATGCTTTATAAAATGGCGAGTGTTCTAAAAATAGAAAAAGATAGACACACTGACGCCAAGAATTCAAAATTGGGCGGCAAAATAAGAAACCGTTTCTTTTGGTAGGAGTAGGAGTAAGAGTAGGAGTAAGAAGTAGGAGTTAAGGACAGTAGTTTTGTGTAGGAAATTTGAAAAGAGGAGGACGCTAGTCAGTTGACCACTAGAGTCCAGAAGGGATAGGCTCGTTTGCTACTAGCATCCCACAGTGAAGAGAATTTAGCCAGTCTGCTCCTGTATCCACACAAAATTTAAAGGTTGTAACTTGATGTAAAAACCTAAAGTTTTATACCAAAAGTAAACATCATTAATTCAAGTTTGTGTTATCTTCTAATTATACCAAAACGAAGCGACACAACAGATAAATAACTATCAATTAGTGTTGGGGAGTAAATAAGATACAAATGAACAAGAGAAGTCGCTGAAATAAAAAACTTAGATAAAGTTTCGAGAGAGTTCTCATAGTGTTCGTTAGTGTATCGTTGGAGTCAGTCCAGATATAATATTATAACCGTTAGTCGCGAGTTATCACAGTGGCGACTAGGAATCTAAACTCATATAGAGTGGGGAAAATGCCTTTTTTTCTACAGTGCAAGTACTAATAGTGACAAAAATAAAATTAGAACCACGTTGGTATAATTAATGTCTTTGATTTGCGCAAAGGAAAAAATTGGCATTGTTAAATATGGAAGAATTATTAAGTGGTGAAAATGTAACAGCAAAAACAGAAATAGTAGCAACAATAGTTGTTGGAATTTCAGAAACAACAACAAAATTTAATTGAAATAATTCAGAAGAAAATTATTTAAATGACGCAGAAATACGTACAAGAATCCTAACGAAACTAGAAAAGAATCAAAAACTAACACTACGTGAAATATCGGACGAATGTCAGAGAATACTAAATTTGAGATGCGATATGAAAGAAATTGAGGAAAAAGAATTCGCATATATACAATCCAAATAAAAATGGAGAAAAGGATAAGTTAATCCATGTTTTAGATGTGCAAGATTACATCTCGGAGACGACTGTCCATTTAAGAATTTAAAGTGCTACAAGTGTAGAAAGTAGAGCATAAAAAATCATACTGTAAAAATCAAGTAAGGAGAATTTATAGCAGGAAAAAATTCGTACACAGCGTTGAAACAGAAAAATGTTGTGTATATAAAAATTAATAATTTGGATGTAAACATGCAACTAGACACTGGACGCGATATTACAGTAATCAACGAAGTGATATGGAAAGCAAACAGAAAACCTATCTTAAAACGACCTTTTCAAAATTGCATGTGTTGTGTCGGGTGAGAAATTATTTGTTATTGGTGAAATGCCTTGCAACGTTTCATTTGGTAACAGGTGTGTAAAAACTAAGGTTTACGTGTTTAAAAAATACTGTAAACTTATTTGGTACCAATCGAATGGAATTATTTTCTGCTCCGATGAACTTAGCTTACTGGTACCCACTATATATGAATTTCCTCGAGCCACAAGATTAGCAACTAGGTTTCACCCTTTTACTGTGAAACCAATAAATTGTAAACGCAAATTCTACTCCATCAGCTTCTTTTCTCGCACTTCCCGCCTGTGGAATTCCCTTCCGCATACTTGCTTTCCCGACAGCTACAAACTTCAAGAATTCGAATGTAAAGTCAATCGTCACCTCCTGTCACACTAACTTACATCCTATCTCTCATGCTTTTTTCTCCGTCCACCCCACCCTTAAGTATTCTCATCCTTCTCATACTCTCTTCCTGACACCCTCTGTAACCTGTCACTCTTTCTCATAACATTCCTCCTATGTAACCCCCTGCACAAGAGTGGCAGTAAAATGCCTTGCTTGGGGCCATACGATTATAAAAAAATGTTGAGTTATGGGATTTACCGATAAATGTTTATTGCAAAAATATAAGCAGATAAGTGACCAGTTTTTAAAAAATGTGAAAATTTAAAGGAAGAATTGAAAAAATGTTTTTGGGATATTCTCTCGGATGAGTTGGGTCGGTGTTCCAAATTCAAAGTAAAATTTCAATTTCAATTGAAAAAAAGGTCGACACCAGTATTTAAACTGAAACGTAGTTTATCGTTCGCAGCCTTAGATCAGATCAACAAAGAATTACAAAGACTTGAAAAAAATGGGTATTATTGAAAAAATTGACCATTCAAAATGTTTAACACGGTTGAAAATGTTTTCGAAGTTGGATCTTTTTGAGACGTATTTGAAACTAAAAGTTAAAGTAGAATTAATAGCGATAAATACGCACGAGAGATTGTATAACTTCAATCGACTTCCTTTTTGGATAAAAATGGATCCATCCATATTTCAACAAGCTATAGACACTATGTTTGCGGATTAGGTTTTCGCAGTTCCTTATCTGGATGATATTTGACGCACTTGCCCCCCACCCCAGTCTTCGGTTTGCATATATATCTGTTGCGTGCGTTAACTGGCCGTAAGTTAGTCGCAGCCATTCGCTTCCGTTCCGTCCCCAGGTGTTCGAAGATGTCAATGATCCGTCGAAATCCCTCACTTCTGCCATGTTGTGATTTCTGATCTCAGAGTAACTTAAGGACTCGAGGGGGCGGTCATCTTTGTGCTGCATTCCTCATATGCTGAAATCAAGAGACGGTTGGGTGCAGTGCAGAAATAAGGGAAACAGGTAAGAACAAAAAAGAGATAACAAGACAATAGCGAAGGCCAGTCTATGTGAACTAATGATTATATTGTAACTCTTTGTACAGCAACAGAGAGAGAGAGAGAGAGAGAGAGAGAGAGAGAGAGAGAGAGAGAGAGAGAGAGAATTAATAAGAAAACACAATCCAGCTTCTTTCAGTGTCCATAAATTACTTGCTGCTACTATGTCTATTTGTTGTTATAGGTAATATAGTGTTTATGCTTCCCTTCCCTTGGATTTCTACTTGGAACGATAGACGTGCCTGTTGGCGTGGAAGAGAGAATTTTTCGCGTCTTAACTCCAACGCATCTCGGGCGGGTCTCTTCTCTCTTCTCTCTTCCTTCTTCTCCTCTGTTATCTGACTCGTTTTTCAAATCTGTTGCCTTTTTGTTGAAAACTATTCGATATGGGGCTGGGTCGGTAAGTGATTGGAATGTTTCTCCATAAAAGTCTAATGTCAATTTCGTGTATCTGGCTTAAATCATCCGCTAACGATTTCGCGCCGATGTCTGCCGATCTGGGGGTTTGGAGATATGATTTTGTTGACTTTGTAAATTTACCTGCTAGCCTTAATTATAATTTCCATCCTTACGTGGGTGGTCTTTTTCGAAATCGACCGACGATTCAATTTTCAGTCGCTCGTTATCGATTCCTTGAGAGAGAAAAGGACAGAAATATATAACCAGAAGAAGATAGAAAAACAGAAATGGTTGTCAATCAAATCCGTCGAGGACAAGTGTAATTAAGAATATGACTTCTCCAACAAACAGTACTAGGCTACAAGCATTTCTAGGACTATCAAATTATTATCAGATATACGTACACAATGTGCAGGATTTGAGAGCTTCTCTGAACAATTTGCTTAAAGAGGCGTTAAGTGGAACTGGACTGAAAGTGTCAAAAGGCGTTTGAAGAAATCAAGAAAATACTAACATCAGACTTATCATTCTTCTTTAATGTGCCATGTCCTTTCAGGACGTAGGCGATCATGGCTTTCCACATCTCCCTGTCTCTGGTGGCTCTTGGCATGCGGGATTTGGCTTCCCTCTGTCTCTTTTACAAATATTTTTATGGTTTCTGCTCTGTCGTCGCCTCGACAAGAATTTACTCGAGCGACCAGACTGGCAACAAGGTCCCACTTTTTACAGTTAAATTTACCAAATGCAGCCACTACTTCTACTCCATCAGCCTCTTTCCTCGCACTTCCCGCCTGTGGAACAGCTTAATATTATTTTGAAACTTTCCTCGATAAAAGGGAACAAGGAAAGAAAATTACAGTGACGTTTTATTTATAAAGCACAGACACTTCGAGAAAAATAGAAACCGATCCAGCAAAACATTTTCGGAAAATTATTTTAGAAGATGATAACGATTTACTGATTTAGTGTTTATCTGATTTCCCACGTCGGCGGAATGCGGCACAAGGCTATTTTACTGCAGGGTCTCCAAGCCCTTAACCTAGGCTAAAAATATTCTGTACACCATGCACAAGGCAGGGTTAGGGCTGCTGTTGATTATCCCCAGACGCGGAGCCTCGTCTAGGTTTTTCCTGTCCGAAGACAGTGGGTAAGACAGTTACCAAATCAGACTGGTTGGTTGGTTGGTTAATTTACTAATTCAACTCCTACTAATCAACCCATAGATGGGCGGAGAAAAGATGTATTCCTACATTTTAAGGGTATTTGCGCGTATGTCAATATAATGAACTCGACTGGAATTCGAGCCTTTATTAATTGCACCACCTGCACATCCAATGTTTCCAAAAGTATTTCCAAGCGGTCTCTTATCTTGGTACTGACCAGGATGTACATTGCTTAACTTCGATGATCGTACAGTGTGCCACTGGGTCGAAACAGTTCTGATTATGGTTTGATTTGAACATACCTCTCCAATTCAGTTGCGTCTCTGTCTTCGGGCGGAGTGCGGCTCACTTGTGTCTCTGTCCGAGAACAGATATACAGCTGACAAAAATAAAATACTGAGAGGTGTCCGGGTCCAGGGAACAGCTGCCCGAAGCTGCACTACACCATTGTACTAGAAGAGTGGATCAGTTACCGCCACCGAGGTTAGCGTGACCGACGATTGCGAAGTTGGACAATTTTTGTCCCTTGCCCGAGCGTTTACGCTCAGGTTCCCCACCATAAACTCGACCTTGTTTCACATTGGGGAGGAGGTAAATTTCATACATCCTCAGTTGGTACTGGCGCAACACAATCTTCTTATTCGTATTTGATTTTGTACTATTTTTAGTATTGTGTGTAAGTACGCAGAGTATAGTAATGAAGATCCAGTAAAATAAAATAAAATATATATATATATATATATATATATATATATATATATATATATATATATATATATATATAAATTTGTGACGTAAGTTCAGTACAGAAATATACTTTTAGAATTTCGTAACACCAGCTGATTTTTTTTTCTTGAAGGGTTGTCTGTTTTTGGAGTTATAATTTTTTTCCCCGGGCATTTTGCGCTGATAATCACCAATTTCAATCAAAATTCGTTTAAACAGCGAAAAGTTGGTGTAAAGGTTTGCTAATTAAGCGAGGATAATGCGGTAGCAACAGCAATTTTTAATTTTGATTTATGCAAGAGACTTGGCATCTTGGGAAACGCATGAATCCATCTCTTCTCCCTCCAGTTATGTGTTGAACAGCAGTCCAGTTATGAGTAACTGTCTTACTACATTCGGGCAAGAGAAACCTAGACGAGGCTTCGCGTCTGGAGATAATCATCAGCAGCCCTAACCCTGCCTTGGGTACGGAATATTTTGGGCCTAGGTTAAGGGCTCTGAGACCCTGCAGTAAAATAGCCTTGTACCGAATTCTGTCTATGTGGGAAATCAGATAAATACGAGATCAGTAAATCGTTATCATCTTCTAAAATAATTACAATCTAAATATATTTTCTGGCCTTAAATTTTTTTTTTAATCATATCACCCCAAGCAAGGCGGTAACGCCACTGATGTGGAAGGGGCTACATAAGAATGAGAAGATTAGAAAAGAGAAAAACCGGAAACCACATCCTAAACAGGAAACAAGGATGAGCCTCTTCACCTGTTCAATAGACGTGGGTGGAGTGTGAACCGGGCGATAGTTTAGTCTATCTACTCCAATAACCTACTAAAGGTTGATAAGCCGTAAAATCAAGCCAATCAATCAAAAAGCTTCTTCAGATTTTTCATAGTAGCGATTGATAATTGTTTGCGTCCGATGATATCCTCCGCGTTTTTTAATAATGGATCCAACTTTCTTAACATTTCTCCCTATTTCTATGTAGTCTTAGAGATACGGGTTAGGAGAGGTGGCTTAGTTTAAGACAGGTTCCTTATTTATTTTGTCTGGATGTGATGGAAGTTTTAAACTAAGCCACCTCTCTTAACCCATATCTCTAAGACTATAATACGGCCGACAGAATCAGAATAAGCTCCCAACCCCACTTTCACTCAAACATCATATCACCACAAATAAACCGTTTTCACCATTTAATTTTCATTCCAACTTTGTCATCCGATGAGAAGCACGCTTCGAAACGCGAAAATTTTTGTGTAGTGATACTATGAATTTATAAACCATTGTAACAACTATTACAATATAATGCTCTACGTTGTATCGAGTACTCTTGATAAAAGTAAATGTATGAACAGCAGGTAAAAAGACCTACGAGTTCCACAACTGTGTTATAATATAGTACTAAAAAAGTATTAGAATAAGAACTATTTTATCCTTTATGAGGCATATTGACAGAAAATAAACAATTTAATTAAAGTAATTATATTTGATTTACTCAACAAATGCTTTAACAAGAAAAAATACTTGTTACAACATAAATTTAATACTTAGCATAATAGCCTTTTGCTTTTAAATAATAAAATAACTGCGTCAATTTACCAATCGCACCTAGTATATATATATTTTTATTTGATGTACGCAACAAATGCTTTAACAAGAAAAAATATTTGTTACAAAATAAATTTAATATTTAGTATAATAGCCTTCTGCTTTGATCATAGCTAACTATTATCAAAATAAAGTTTAAAAAGGAACCTTTAAACTATGTTGACACTATTTACAGCTCAATTCGAGAGAGTGGGGATAAGAAAAAGTCAGTCATATCCAAGGATAATAGAATAATGAGTAGTTTCAAAATAACTTGTTTAATAGAAAATAGGAAAAATTAAATATAATTTTTTTAATACATTTCTTTTACACCTAGTTTTTAATAATCAATATTTATTAGCAATTTACTTGGTTTTTCACCCAGTATTTGAATTTCAGTGAGGTCTTTTGGAAAATCACCCCGGTAGTGTGCAAAAGTGTTTGGACAGGAGTGATTTTAAACTTTATCTTGATGCCACATTAAAGATAAAATATTTCTTGTCCTAATACTTTTGCACATTACTGTATATATATATATATATATATATATATATATATATATATATATATATATATATATATATATATATATATGGGGTGTCCCAGAAGTCGCACACCATATACAAATATATATTTTTTCTATGTTTCGATTTGTATATGGTGTACGACTTCTGGGAGACACACACACACACACACACACACATACACACAACACACACACACACACACACACACATATATATATATATATATATATATATATATATATATATATATATATATATATATATATCGTGTTGAATATACCGGTTCTCGTCCGATCACCGAAGTTAAGCGACATCGAGCCTGGTCAGTACTTAGATGAGTGAACGTTTGGGAATACCAGCTGCTGTAAACGTAGGGACCAAAAATTGTCCACCAGTCCTCCAGAGTTACCGGTTGGGCGCAGGGCTAACAACCCTGCCCTATAAAAAACACTTTATTACGGAAACAGTAACAAAAACGTTGCTACCATACACACCATTGGGTGTAACGGGTGAGATGATGAGATATATATCTATATATAGTGTTCCAGAAGTGGCATTAATCATCCAAATACAAGCCTGTTTCGCTGTATCACAGCTCATCAATGTGGCTGGACATCCACTTGCTTCTGGCCGGGATCGAAACTCGACCGATTTGGTGTCAGCCGGAGTCGCCACTCCCTAAGCCATAGGCGCATGGAATCAGATAAGGTGCATTTTTAGCGTGTTATAAAGAAGCGGCATATACACACGCCAGTCACCGAAAGAAGTCAATTCATTGCTGAAGAATACACAAGAATCCAGTTTCCAGTTCTCCCTTCGTTTGCAAGAACAATACGCAAATCCCAAATCCACCCGATCCAAAAGGTTGGAATTTTGCTCCAGAAATATACATTTACGAATGGCTGGTTGTATGATGTTGCTCAAGAGTAAGTCACCCCAAGAAATTATTCTTCGCTGTTAAGAAGAAAAAAGGAAAAAAAGAAATTTTCTTAAAATTTGTTCTTTACGATGAAGTCTTATAAAATTAAATTAAAGAAATTATTAATCATCGAAGTGAGGTTTTTGCCAAAGTATTTTTCAAACAAATCAGCGAATTCAGATTTCATTGTTTTGCGAAATTGAACGAAATGTAGAGTTTATAAATCTCGTCTAAAAATGTTAACGATAACTTGAAGTTGTACTAAATACTATGAGGATTTGTGGTGATACCGACCGAGCAGAAGCGAGGGACCGGATGTTTGCACTTTAACGACCAGAAAGCAAATGACCAAAACTTGTCGGTGTGCATCCGAGTTCGCACAGATGTTCCGGTTAAAAAATAAAAATTAATCAAATATTAAATTTCCATTTCGCGAGCCTACGCGAATTTTATTTTTCAGCCAATGGGAAGCCCAGAATCAAATACCGAATAAATGGAAGGTCTGCAAAAAATATGGCCCGCGATCTGCATGCGACTTACGTGACAACCCCGTATGGCTCACGAGCCACAAGCAGATATTTCTAAATTTGTAGAATGTTATTCTTTCTGCTTTTATTTATTTACCTTCTTACTTATTTACTTTCTATTACCTTCTTTTCTTTTGACTCCCGTTTATTTATTTTCGTTGTCGTCATCGGAAGTTTTTCTTTTTTCTTTTTCAGATCCTAGAATTATTCATTGTGAATGACAAAACATTTCTGTCCGTTAAAAAAAGCAGACTTCTTATACAGCCACAAATCGGCCCCGAATTGAATGAGAAATTCGATAGTATGGAGTTGTAACTTACCTTACTCATTGCTTAAAAAGGACAAAATGTATCTCTTTAAAACATGACTGTGCACAAACTTTCTTTAGACTGATTTTCAGGTTTGAGCCTTTCGTTTACAAAACACAAATTGAGGCATGTATAAATTTTTACATGACATTTTTTACTAACCGTCTGACTACGTTTTAGTAATTTTTTTTAAATACGTGTAAGAAACTTATTCCTATTAATAAATGTTTTGTAGAGCACTCCACTAAAAAAAGTGTAACAAACAAGTCTAATCTATTGAATTAGTTTTAACTAGCCCTTTAATTATTTTTATATAATTGTAAATTTATTTTTTATTGTATAACTTTTTATAAGAGAGTCCCGTGTACACTGCTATTTAACTCATAGTTGGGGAAAAAGAGATGGATTCATGCCTTGCTCAAAGACATTATTCTGAAAGCGTGCACAACAGACTAGGTCTGAATTTGAACTCGGCCCGCCGATTGCATTTTCCGTGAAAATAACTGTTACGCTACCCGAGTCCAAAAAACTCTTTCATCATATTAGTTAGTATCAACTTCCTAGTTGACTAGTAGTTTAAAGAAAACATTTGTTCTTTTATTTAATAAGTCATAGTTTTGCGCAAAATGAGAAAATATAGAACGCCCTTTTTTTAATATTTTTTAATTTTTGAGTTTATTCCACGCAAGGTAGTAATTCATTTAAGACACAAGGTGCTACCGAGTGTGAAAAAATTCGAAAACAGAAACCTTATGAAGAAGCAAGAAAAATAGAAGTGTTATAACAACATCAGGATGTGCGTTGTGGTGCAGTGAATATCGGTTCGGAACGAGAAATTGAGGAGCCGAGTTCGAATTCCAGTTGAATTCCTTGCATTCACTTACGCACGAATACCCTTAGGAAAGGTATTAATTCGTCTCTTCCCTCCAGTTATGGGTTAAATAACAGGACAGATTGGGTTCTATAGCCTCGGTTGGTAACCAGTCTACCGCAGAAAGCAATGGCAACCTACTGCGGGATAATCTTCTACCCAGTCACTCATGTCTCTTTTGAGACATGATCTCCCAAAGCGTGAATCACGTATGGCACTTAACTGGCTGACTATAACTACATCATTAATGATTATTATAACGATTGTAGGCACTTCTAGTCCCACTATGAAATGCTGGGATCAAGACGGATCCAGCCGGCAGTTTGAGTAAATAAGTTATTAAGTTTACCCCGTCTCGTGTAGTTTTTCTGTTGCTTCTACTTTTCAGCGGCCAGTCTCATATAAGATACTAGCAGTATAGCCCGGCGTTACTCGGGTGTAATGAAAGCTTTAAAACTAATCCATGGTCCTGGAGCTCAGATTCAGCCTAAAGAATATTTATGTGAAGTTTGGTGAGAATCGTTTAAAAATTATGGATTTGTTTAAAGGACATACAGACAGATAAACAGACACACACACAAACATCTTACCTTTTATATATCTATATTATCTATTTTCTGCACTATTGTAAGAACTGCAACCTTGAAACTCCTGAAAATCGTTTCTTATGTCTTTGTCTATGAGCGTATCATATTTGATAAAAATCGGACCACACCTGTAACCCGATTTTTGATATTTATCGGGAGTACCTCGACACAAAACCTAGCTAAAAACACTCGCAGACGCTTATAGTAAAACTGTCTAAATTTTCAAGAAAATCAGTTCAGCCGTTTCGGAGTCTATAGGTAACGGGCGCGCGCGCACACACACACACACAGACAAAGTTCCATTTATAAATAAGTTTAGATATTTCCATCCTAAGCCCAGTAGAACAAGAAGAGTGATCAGAAGGAAAGCAATTGACATTGCGTTTAAATTTTTGAAGGTCAAAACTGGTCGAAAAAAAACTGTTAGCATAGAACGCACGGTTACATCACATAAATTCGACTGTAAATTGATGATCAGTCAGTCAGTTTAGTGCCATACGTGATATACGCTTTGAACGATCATGTCTGTTTCGATTCATGACTGACTAGGCAGAAGATTTTCCCGCACCTGCTTGCTATTTCTTTCTAGCGGTAGACTGGTTGTCAACCAAGATTATATAACCCAATGTGACTTGTCATTCAATCTATAGTTGGGGGAAGAAAAGATGGATTAATAACTTTCTCTCGGATATTTGCGCGTAAGTGAATGCAACGAATTCAATTGGAATTCGAACTCGGCCCTCCGATTTCTCTTTCTGAGCCGAATATATATTCATTGCACCACAATGCATATCAATGTTTAGTACTGCGCTTAAAGTCTCGGTACCATTGTGAAAAACTCATCCAAGCAATTTAGAGTCAAAATAAAAATTTTAAAAGTTAGCTGGACTAACTTACTCACCATTAAACGCCCCCTTACTTCTTCTAATCTCTCTTTAATTTTGATTTGTTTAAACCAACCACACATCGAAATGTGTCGGCGTTTGTGGCTAAAGTTAGAATTAATTCCGTGCTTATAAAATAAAATAAAATAAAATAAAATAAAAAATTGTTTGTTATTATTATTGTTATTATTATTACATATGTTTTAAGAGAGATAAATGGGTTTATGATTTTTTTTTTTTTTTTTGTCAAATCACACACAAGCAAGTGTTTAAGGATAATTAAAACAGTCGAAAATATTCTGTTTTCATTTTCATTTTTTGTAGAAATTACGGTACAGAGCGTATCGGACAAGAAAATACCATATAAGGAGTTTTTGTGTCCTTGGCTCGCACATACTCTTGCATTTTTCACTCACTCACACACACACACACACACACACACACACACACACACACACACACACACACACACACACACACACACACACACACACACACACACACACACACACACACACACACAGTACACCATTTATCCTCTTTATGCCAGTTTTGTTAATACTTTTGCGGGTGTGCATGAGAAAGAAAGAAAGAAAGAAAAGGGAAAAGAAAGAAAAGAAAGTAAAAAGAAAGAAAGTAAAAGTAAAGAAAGAAAGAAAGAAAGAAAGAAAGAAAGAAAGTAAGAAAGCAAGAAAGAAAAGGGAACAGAAAGAAAAGAAATAAAAAGAAAGTAAAAGTAAAAGAAAGAAAGAAAGAAAGAAAGAAAGAAAAGGGAACAGAAAGAAAGAAAGAAAGAAAGGGAACAGAAAGAAAAGTAAGAAAAAAAAGAAAGAAAGTAGAAGAAAGAAAGAAAGAAAGAAAGAAAGAAAAGGGAACAGAAAGAAAGAAAGAAAGAAAGAAAGAAAGAAAGAAAGAAAGAAAGAAAAGGGAACAGAAAGAAAAGAAAGTAAAAGAAAGAAAGAAAGAAAGAAGAAAAAGAAAAGAAAAGTTTTTTTACGGGAGGGATTTAAGTGCTTTCAGTGCCGCTATTTAGAAAATCTACACACTCATAGAAGTTACTCGTAAGAGCAAGTGCTCGCTTGTAAACATTAGATGAATGAGTGTGTAAGTGTATCAGATGACCTATTTTTTTTTTTTTGTTTTTTCTGGAAGAGTCTCGATCATTACCCACACACGCACTAACGAGAATACCGACACACGTAAGCCCGACACGTGACCCAGTCGCAGCTTTCCCCGCCTCTATATAAAAGCGTATACGCCTGCCACTTTCAGGCGATAAAAACGTGCGCTTTTGAACAGAAAGAGGAGTTTGTCTCTTCACAACAGGGAACTCGTCCGTCTCTCTACTTTCATTCCGCCCAACGTTAACAGAAAGAAAAAAACACCCAGAAATCTTTCCAAGATGTCTCGCGAACTGATGATTCCAATGTCTACGATGCCATGGGGCTTTTTCGACAGACAAAGGAGCTTGTTTGCCGACATGCACCGTAATATGGAGGAAGAATTCAAAAAGTTTGATATGGAACTGGAGCGGGTCCGAAAGGATCTTTTCAAACTGGAGCCTCTCGATTTCGGCAATATGCAATCCAGTTTACTTAAAGTGGAAAACCCTATCGTCACGGACAGCGACGGTAACAAGAAACTGGCCCTTCGTTTTGATGTCAGCAATTTCAAACCGGAAGAAATTGAAGTAAAAACCAAAGATAACGTTTTATACGTTCACGCTAAACACGAAGAAAATACGCCGGGAAAGAAAGTGTTTAGGGAATTCAGCAAACAGTACAGCCTGCCGAAAAGTGTGGACCCTGCAAAACTGAAGTCGATCTTAACTAAGGATGGAGTTCTTAATATTGAGGCACCAGCACCTGAAGCGATCGCTCCGAAACTAGAACGTCTGATCTCGATTGAAAAAGCTTAAAACAAAGAAGAGAACTTAAAAAGGGGAAAAATGAACTGAAATTTAAATGCAGCTATCATACATTTTTTAAAAGTGACTGTCTATAGAAAGAAGAAAAAAATAACAGGTATTTCCACCTTACGAGTCCTCAAGCCAGGTGAGAACCAAAATATTACATGATGTTTATACAGTTCTAAAATTTGTATTGAGGTGCTAAAACATTTTGTCAGTCTAATATTTTTATATGTATATTGCGATAATGCCACTGAAGTGGAGATGTTTCATTAAATTATGAATTTTTTTCCTATTTTCTGAGTTTTATTTTTATTTTGTTAACTAACTTGAATATATTGATGAAATCACAGCAAGGTTCCTTGCTTTTAGCTTATTTTCTCATTGTTTTTCTAACAATACATGAATGAGTGTGTAATCTTAATGATAATCATAAGTGTCCTTTGTTTTAATTGAATTAGTCCGTAATTCTTCAGCTCATTTTCCGTTTCTTCTTGGAATATCAGCGTCGGTGCGTTCCTAACATCACTAGGCAGGGAATTTCACTTGCCTGTATCGGCTCTGACAAGGCTTGCCTATATCGTCTTTGGAGATGTGCGTTGTGGTGTCCAAATCTTCGTAATTAGTTAGAACAAGAAAAATAATGTATTTACCCTTAATAACATTATTAGAGGAGAAAATTGAATTTTGTCGACTCATTCATGCAACCAGATTTAAAATGATGGTTATTAAAATTAGAAGAAGGCGGTGGATGAGGAGAAGCCAGGATGTTGAATGCTGATTTTCTAGGTAGTCACGAAATTCTCCCTCTTCTTAAGAGGATAACGCAGCACGAATTTCACCTTATACAATCTGTGCTGCCGAATTCCTTAATTTAAAACTATCAGCAGTTATTAAAATTTAAAAGAAAAAAAAAACAAATCTGGGCGCCGAGTTCGAATTCCAGTTGAATTCCTTGCATTCACTTACGCGCAATTACCCTTGGGAAAGGTATTAATCCGTCTCTTCCTTCCAGTTATGGGTTAACTAAAAAGACAGATTGGGTTCTATAGCCTTGGCTGGCAACCAATTTAGCACAGAAAGCAATCCGCTGGACAAGCCATAGCAATTAGTAGGCAAGTTTTTTTTTCTTTTTGGTTTTTGACAATAATGTCGGGCCTATTTGCCTCGATTTTCCTGACTATGTAGATGATGTAATCTCATAGAATGGTGACATCGATTTCTGTAACCGCTACTGGCTGACGTTCATACCAGTGTTTGTTTACATATTTTTCAAAGTGTTTGCACATTGACCAGTGTAAATATTGTCCCACTCTATCGTTGTTGTTATTATTATTATTATTATTATTATTTGTCGTATCATTTTGTCAGAAAGTAATTTAAAGTGTGTAATTACCAAGTTCAATGCGGAGACGATAATTAAAAAGTGCACTGTAGGGAGTTATCTACACATATTTAAAATGAATCGCTTCGATGGAGAGGGCTTTGTGGATATGTGTAGTTTCTCACAAAGTAATCCTTTGTAGCTCTTCTTTCGAGACATGATCGCCCAAAGCGTGTATCATGTATGGCACTTAACTGACTGGTATCGGCTCTGAACGAGAAATCGAAGAGCCGAATTAAATTCCTGTTGATTTCGTTGCATTCCCATCCGCTTGAGAATGGTATTATTCCGTTTCTTCTCCCCCAGCTATGAGTTAAATAGCAGGACAGATTCGGTTCTATAGCTTTGGTTAGCAACCAGTCTACCGCAAAAAAGTAATGACAACCTACTGTGCGAAAATCTTTTGCTCTGTCAGTCATGTTTCTTTCGTGACATGATCACCCAAGCATTTATCACCTATGGCACATAACTGTCTGACCATTCCTCGGGGCAAAGTCGTCGACTCTTGCAACTGTTTCCCAGTGTTGTTCCATCCATGTAATTAACCTTGGAACACTAACCATCAAATAAAGTTATACCACTAGTAACCATGGGTATATCATACTCGATTTGGAACATTATCCAAAAAAATATTAAATATAAATCTTTATTTGAAATATTATACATGCTTAAAAAATGTGTACTTTGAGTTAACATTAATAGGAACTGAAAAACGTTATTTAGGGAAGAAAATCGGATACTGAAAATTTAATTAAATTGTAAATAAAATGACGTCATTTGCACTGGGAAATATATAACCATGGTTAGTGTTCTCGGGTTAATCTATCTATCTATCTATCTATCTATCTATCTATCTATCTATCTATCTATCTATCTATCACATTCAGTTAACCCTGAAAAACTAACCATCAATTAAATTTACATCACTACTAACCATGGGTGTATCATACCCGATTTTGAAAATATCAAAAAAATATTAAATATAAATCTTTATTTGAAATATTATACATGCTGGCACTTCAAAATCTGTACTTTGAGTTAACATTAATAGGAACTGAAAAACATTATTTAGGTAAGAAAATCAGGTACTGAAAATTTAATTAAATTGTAAATAAAATGGCGTCATTTGCGCTGGGTACTATATACCCATGGGATGTGTTCTCGGGTTAAGGTGGACCCGTTGTTCACCTACTATTTTATAATAGCCATTCAGTAACTCGCACAGATCGGCGAACTGGAGTTTTGACTGAAGAGACAGTAGCTTGATTCCGCCCGTACCTAAGTTGAGACACCTGTCTGTGGGCTGGCTGCAGTTAGTCGATATCTTTTTGCAGTTCATTGAATAAATTGAACATTTTCTTATACTTTTTCTTAGCACCGCAATCTCATAAATTTAAACGTACTACTGGATTGGCAGATAGGTCTCATCGTTTTGACTGTTTAATTAGCTAGATGTAAACGTAAGCTCTATTCAAATAGTTTCTTTTCTCGCGCCTCACACCTGTAGAACTCCCTTCCAGTTTCTTGTTCCTTGCCAGCTACGATCTTCAAAAAGTTAAATGCTACGTAAATCGTAATCTTCTGTCTTCCCGGATTCTGTTCTTTTATTGTTCTTTCTCCTCATTAAAATTTTGTAATTCTCATTTACCCCTTGCGTCTTAGCGGCTTTATCGCCTTGCATTTGGGGAACTGATTAAATTTTTTAAAATAAAAAAGTAATTTTTGTTGCTTGAATTTCAAGCATTCACAACTAGAATATGTAAATATAAACGGAAATTCACCTTTTTTATATAATTATTTCACCCCAAGCAAAGTAGGAATGCCACTGGTGCGCAGGGGGTTAAAGTGAGAAAAAAAACTGGGTTCAGGGCATGCTTAAGAACAGATAGGGGATAAAAAATGGCGATTTACGCTGCATTTAAACTTTTGTAGATGTGCGTTGTGGTGCAATGGATATCGGCCCGGAACGAGAAATCGGGGAGCCGAGTTCGAATGCCAGTTGAATTCATTGCATTCTCTTACGCACAAATACCCTTGGGAAAGGTATTAATCCGTCTCTTCCTTCCAGTTATGGGTTAATTAACAGGACAGATTGGGTTCTATAGCCTTGGCTGGCAACCAATCTACCGCAGAAAGCAATGGCAACCTACTGCGGGATAATCTTCTGCCCAGTCAGTCATGTCTCGAAAGAGACATGATCGCCTAAGCGTGTTTCACGTATGGCACTTAACTGACTGATCAAGGAAGCAAGTAAATTTCCATAGGTGGGAAGTGCAAGAAAAGAAACTGATGGAGAAGTGACAGTTACATTTGAATATTTTGACAGTAAAGTGGTGAGACCTAAACGCCAATCTAGTAGTACGAGTAAATTCATGTGACACCAGGGAAAGAAGCAATGTTAAACTATATATATATATGGAAACTTTAAATTAACTTTCCAGGATAAAAATCTACAGACTTTTAGGATAAAAAAAAGACAAAACACAACTTTTTAAATTTAAACAAGAGCAATTTCTTTCAGTTAATAAGTTCATATTCTGAGATAGTCTGACAGAAATATTAATGATTTCAATTAGGCATTTATGAATTATGAAACAACATAATAATTCTTCCCTCCACACAGCACAGATTAAAACATGCTGAGACTGAACATAAGTTCATGTATATCTAAATCGAATATAAAAAAAGGGGGAATATTAAATAAAAGCTACCCACTTCAGGTAAGATTTCAAAAGAGGGATCAAACTTTAAACCACACATTCCTTGCCGATCCACGCGAGATTTAACGCGAATTAATGTGGATACCCATAAATGCTAGAAATTATCCGGTTCCCTCAGCAGTTCCTCTTTTGGGACGTATCGGGGACTGAAATCTCTCGTCCCCTGCAACGGGGAAGGTGCAATCTTAGGTATAATCCCCCATCTTGGAATTGGTCTCCATTCAGTCTGTGTTTATGATTTCTTAGAAAGGGCTAAGCTTCTACAATTTTTCATGAGATTAACTCGAAGGTAAGTGGAAAAAAATATGAAATATGTTTTTAAAGCATCGGCTCTATGATATAAAAAATGTTGACCATTATTATTATTATCATGTCATTTTTCATCATATTTCGATTTCTGCTTTGGTCTCACTACCAACCAAGTCTGCGGGGAGACCTAAGGCAGGTCGTGGTGTGTTGTTATGACTCCATTTCATGTTTTTCTATCTTCCCCATCATCCCTAGCATTACATAGATAAAGTTTTCCTTAGTGTGTGGGCTGTACTTAATAAGACAATTTTTTGTATATCTCTTAAGCTGGGGCTTCCAGGGATTCTTTCAATGTGTTGTTTTGTTCCATTTTTTATCATCCCAAGGGCATCTACTATCACTGGCACAACTCTTGTTTTCAATTTCCACATTTTTTCTATTTCAATTTCCAGGTCTTTATATTTTGACAGTTTTTCAAATTCCTTGATTGCTATGTTACAATCCGCTGGACAAGCCATATCAGTTAATAGACAAGTTTTCTCCTTCTGGTTTTTAACAATAATGTCTGGCCTGTTTGCTTCAATTTTTCTGTCTGTGTAGATGGTGTAATTCCATATTATTATTATGCTGTCATTTTTCATCATATTTCGATTTCTGCTTTGGTCTCACTACCAACCAAGTCTGCGGTGAGACCTAAGGCAGGTAGTGGCGTGTTGTTATGGCTCCATTTCATGTTTTTCTATCTTCCCTATCATCTCCAGCATTACATAGATAAAGTTTTCCTTAGTGTGTGGGCTGTACTTAATAAGACAATTTTTTGTATGTCTCTTAAGCTGGGGTTTCCAGGGATTCTTTCAATGTGTTGTTTTGTTCCATTTTTTATCATTCCAAGTGCACCTACTATCACTGGCACAACTCTTGTTTTCAATTTCCACATTTTTTTCTATTTCAATTTCCAGGTCTTTATATTTTGACAGTTTTTCAAATTCCTTGATTGCTATGTTACAATCCGCTGGACAAGCCATATCAATTAATAGACAAGTTTTCTCCTTCTGGTTTTTAACAATAATGTCTGGCCTGTTTGCTTCAATTTTTCTTTTTTTTTTCTTCTTTTTTTTTTCTTTTATTATTATTATTATTATTATTCACCTCGAGTCCCAACCAGAAAACTATGGTCAGAAATCCCATGACATTTTCCATTGAAGGTTTGTGTAAAACCCTCAAATTTACATAGATTAGCCCCTTTGTATTGCATAAGCTATACTTTCATTATTATTTTAATTATTATTATGAATACACTTGTTATAATTGCAATTATTATTATTATTGTTGTGGTTTGTGTTTTTCCTCTTCCTTCTCCTCCTCTTTCCGGGTCCTAAGCAGAGATCTAAGGCCAGAAATGACATCATTTTCTACTAAACATTTGTGCAAAAAAAATAAATAAATAAAATAAATCACCTTAAAAAAACACAATTTTATATACATAAACACCCTTCGTAGGGTGCGAGCTTTGTGTTTATTATTATTATTATATCACTTTTTCATCATATTTCAATTTCTGCTATGGTCGCACTACCTACCAAGTCTACCTTAAGCAGGTCGTGGCGTGTTGTTATGGCTCCATTTCATGTTTTTTTTATATCTCCCCTATTATCCCTAGCGTTCGGTTACATAGACAAAGTTCTCCTTAATGTGTGGGGTGTACTTAACAAGACAATTTTGTGTATATGTCGTAAGCTTGGGTTTATTATTATTATTATTATTATTATTATTATTATTATTATTATTATTATCTTAGCATTAAAATATTTTCGACGGAATATAATGTAGATGATAGTGTAACTTTTCTGTATTTCTACAATACATGTAACTTATTTACTTCCTGATGATAAATGTATTTTGTTTACACGCTTGAAACCTCGTCTTAGATCTACCTGTGTTTCACTGTACATAGCAACCTGCGTATCATTTAAAAATATGTATATTTATTCCACTTAATTTTAACAGAGGACGAAGGCAGCATTGCGAAAAACTCAAGACTCGCGCGAGACTCGTGCATTTTGTTTTGATACTGGTTGTTGTTGTTGTTATCTCTCCGATAATTTACAGAGGAGTGGGGGTCTTTTCATGAATCTCCCACATTTTACAAAAAATATCAAAACAGGGCATCACAGAAAAAATAATAGTAAATTTTTGATTTGTTCCCCGAAGGCCTTTACCCCTTCTAATCTTTCCAAAACATCCTTAATTTCGTGCAAATGTAAATGCTGAACTCAAATCGATAATTGCTTATTGACGAAACCAACTTTTTTTCACATTAACGACTAGAGAAATATCCAACTTCTTGTCGCTGTTTATCTCACCCCATAACCACGATTCAAAAATGTTATTCACTGCAGAATCACATTTTTCGGTCTTTTTACTTCCTTTTTGCAATTACTATGCAGAAATTGAGTTCCGAAACCAAACAAATCGCGGAGTAATTGCTCAAAGGAAGTAAATAAGCCGAAATAAGTATCCTACGCCTGAAGTCATTCAGCGGTGAATCAGATATGAGAACGGTGGTAAAGGGGTGAGATATAGTCCGATTTTTTTTTCTAGTCGATAACATGAAAAAAGGTAGGTTTTTTCAATAAATAAACAATTATCGATTTGAGTTCAGCATATAGTTTACCAAAAGTTTACCAAAATAATTGTTGGTAAAAAGCCGTTTTAAATCAATCTGGATTCTGGAATGACTCAAGTTGAAAATTTCCCCCTCATGGGCAACTATGGTATTGTCGAAAGTACAAATTAAATTAAATTTTGACGACACTTGGTGTCCATCAATAACTTCAAAAAATACTGCAGTTTTATTTTCTTTTTTTCTTCCCCTACCTAATATGAGGTCGAGCAAAAATCTTATTTTTCCGGAATGTTGCCTGCTGATGCTGAAGCGTTTCTTGCCGTGCTAAACGCAAAAGCACTTCTTGTTATTTCCTCTTTGGTTAAAAGATTCCTAAGTTTGTATTTCCGCTTAAAACAGATACGAGTTACATTTTCGTGTGAATAAGAGTGAGAAAGGTTATCTACGCATGCGCCTTACAGAATGTAGGTAGAGTTGGTCGATGACAGAAATTCGAAAAAGAAATAATAAAGGTAGTAGTAGTAGTAGTAGTAGTAGTAGTGTTGTTATAATAATAATAATAATAATAATGGTGGTGGTGGTGGTGGTGATGATGATGATGATGATAACAATAACAATAATAATAATAATAATAATAGGCCAGGAAATAAAACATAGAAACAGAAGAAAAATGTTAAAAATCTGAATTTTTGTTCATGCCTGTGTCTTTTTATCAAGGGAAAAAAATTTTATTTTGCTTATCGTTTAGAGAAAGAACAGTGGCGAGTCCGGAAATTCCAATTTTAATATTTTTCTCTCATCGTGTTTCTATCTTTGATTATGGGCGGTTGCTGCTGATAATAATAATAATAATGATAATAATAATAATAATAATAATAATAGAAGGCAGTAAATACAAACAAGAATTACAGTTAGTAGATTCTGTAGAAAAGCAAAACAGTAGCCAAGAACCAACTATTGCAGCAAAAAATATGAAAATGAAAGCCAAAGATAAAGCTCTTGAAAAGATGAAACAGCGCTGGCAAGACAAACCTCTGCATGGCCAATATCCAGTACGTGCCAATAAATCCAATGTTGACAAAGTTAATACTCATCGATGGTTACGTGCATCTGGATTAAAGTCTGAAACTGAAGGATTTATACTTGCAGCACAAGACCAAAGTCTTTTCACTAGAAACTTTCAGGCAAATATTATGCATAATAATATGGATCCAAAATGCAGGTTTTGTGATAAACACCAAGAAACAATAGACCACCTAATCTCAGGCTGTTCTGTGCTTGCCCCAAACGAATATAAAAATCGCCACGATAGAGTTGGTCAATATTTACATTGGGCAATGTGCAAACATTATGGAAAAGCTGTAAACAAACACTGGTATGAACATCATCCAGCACCGGTTACAGAAATAGAAGATGTAACCATTCTATGGGATTACACCATCTACACAGACAGAAAAATTGAAGCAAACAGGCCAGACATTATTGTTAAAAACCAGAAGGAGAAAACTTGTCTATTAATTGATATGGCTTGTCCAGCGGATTGTAACATAGCAATCAAGGAATTTGAAAAACTGTCAAAATATAAAGACCTGGAAATTGAAATAGAAAAAAATGTGGAAATTGAAAACAAGAGTTGTGCCATTGATAGTAGATGCACTTGGAATGATAAAAAATGGAACAAAACAACACATTGAAAGAATCCCTGGAAACCCCAGCTTAAGAGATATACAAAAAATTGTCTTATTAAGTACAGCCCACACACTAAGGAAAACTTTATCTATGTAATGCTAGGGATGATAGGAAAGATAGAAAAACATGAAATGGAGCCATAACAACACGCCACTGCCTGCCTTAGTTCTCCCCGCAGACTTGGTTGGTAGTGAGACCAAAGCAGAAATCGAAATATGATGAAAAATGACATAATAATAATAGAGAACTTTGTCTATGTAACGCAAGGGATGATGGGGAAAATAGGGAAAAAAAAAACATGAAATTGAGCCATAACAGCACGCCACGACCTGCCTTAGGTCTTCCCGCAGAATTGGTTGGTAGTGCGACCATAGCAGAAATGGCAATATGATGAAAAATGACACAATAATAATAATAATAATAATAATAATGAACCTATGGATTGCTTGGAAAAGGTTCGACAGATTCATTGATGTGGTTCCTGGTAGCCGAAGCCTTAAAGCAATACAAAGTTTAATCACAAGTACAGACCACGTCTTACAAATGGCTTTATCTATGTAAAGTAAAATGTGTGTGATCTTAGTTTTTATTTTATGGTTTTGGAGTGTTTTTGTAAGAAAATGCTCAGTAAAAAATGTCATGACGCCATTTCTGACTTAGGATTTCTAAATCAGTCAGTCAGTTAAGTGCCATACGTGATACACGCTTTGAACGATCATGTCTTGAAAGACATGACTGACTGGACAGAAGATTATCCCCGGGTAGGTTGCCATTACTTTTCGTGGTAGACTGGTTGCCAGCCAAGGCTATAGAACCCAATCTGTCCTGTTATTTAACCCATAACTGGAGGAAAGAGACGGATTAATACCTTTCCCAAGGGTATTTGCGCGTAAGTGAATACAAGGAATTCAACTGGAGTTCGAACTTAGCTCCCCAATTTCGCGTTCAAGCCGATATTCATTGCACCACAACGACAACGAAGATAAAAATGGGGGACATTAAATACAGGGTGTCCATAAAGTTCGTGTGCACTTTAAAAAAATTTATAACTTTATTTGTATTTGCGATAGAAATAATTTGTAAAAACGATTAAAAAGGAGTAAATCTATATTTTTTACTGCAATTTTATTTAAGTTTCCACATGTCCTCCATCATTAGCAATACAAAGGGTAATACGATTTTGTAGTTCACGGAAAACATTTGCCAACTGATTTACAGTAATGCCTGAAATCGCGTTAGTTATTTTAACTTTCAAATCTTCTAATGAACTAGGTTTAGTTGCATACACAATTGTTTTCACATGAAAAAAATCTAATGGCGTCAAATCTGGCGAACGGGGAGGCCAATGAAATAGTCTACCCATCTGTTAGGAAATTCCTGATTTAGAAACTGTCTAACACGCAGAGCAAAATGACAAGGAGCTCCATCTTGTTGAAACACTGTATTATCTTTCAAGTTTAATTGTTCAAGCTCATTTTTTACACATTATTTTTTCACAAATACAAATAAAGTTATAAATTTTTTTGAAGTGCACACGGACTCCATGGACACCTTGTATAAGCTACCTCGTCGTGCAGGTAACATTTCAAAAGTGAGATGAAACTTCAACCCACACATTTCTTGCCGGTTTGAAATGAGTATACACCAAAAATCATAAGACAATAAAATAATAATAATAATAATTTGATGAAACTGTTGACCACATAGCATCAGGGTGCCCAGTCCTTGCAGAGATAAGAATACATTATCAGACACGAGAGGCTAGGAAAATATATACATTGGCACGTCTGTTCGAACGATGGTATTGTAGTCTTGGTACAAACAGGACCCGAATGATGTCCCCAATGGTAATGGAGTAACTTCTTTTTCTATGTGCCCTGTCCTTTCAGGACGTAAGCGATCATGGCTTTCCACGTCTCCCTATCCCTGGTGGCTCTTAGCACGCTTTCTCCTGTTACACCACGCAACCCTCGTTCCGTCATTCACCAGATCAGGTCCTTCAAATATGTTATCCGCTGCTTTCCCCTGTCTCTTTTTCCCTCTATCTGCCCTGTCAGTATCAGATTCTCCAAGCCCTCCTTCTTCATTGCAGGAACTTCAAATGTCTTTTCTTGATGCTCAGTATTAATTTCCTTTTCGTTTCCGTCTTTTCCAAAACCTCATCATTGCTCACATGCTCAATCCATGATATTCGCAGCACCCTTCTCTAGAACCACATTTCAGTTGCTTAAAGTTGCTTAAGGACTATGCATCAGAATTTCACAATCCTTACACGCAGGAAAACTGATGCAAATGCACCAGACAGTCTTAAATATTTCAAAAGAGTTAAATGCCAACTAACTGATATGATTTGCTCACACGAGCACAATGTATCATTTGAGACATGACTAAGTAGGCAAAAGATTTTCCTAAAATATGTTGCTATTTCTTTCTTTAGTAGAATGGTTGCCAAAGAAACTACACATATCCACAAAGTCATATCCATCGAAGCGATACATTGCAAATGTGTGTAGATAATTCCCTTCTGGTCATATCAGAATCCCAGAGCTACAAAGGATTACTTTGTGAGAAACTATACTTATCCACTAAGCCCTCTATATCGGAGGGATACGTTTTAAATGTATTTAGATAATTTCCTTCTCGTCATAACAGAATCCCAGAGCTACAAGCGATTACTTTGTGAGAAACTACACATATCCACAAAGCCCTCTCCATCGAAGCGATTCATTTCAAATGTATGTAAATAACTCCCTACAGTGCACTTTTTAATTTAATTTAATTATCGTGGAGTCATAACAACAGGCCACGACCTGCCTTAGGTCTTTCCACAGACTTGGTAGGTAGTGTGACTATAGCAGAAATCTATTTATAAGGAAAAATGAAATAATAATAATAATAAAAATATTAATAAAGACCTGGAAATTGAAATAGAAAAAATGTGGAAATTGAAAACAAGAGTTGTGCCAGTGATAGTAGGTGCACATGGAATGATAGAAAATGAAACAAAACAACACATTGAAAGAATCCCTGGAAACCCCAGCTTAAGAGATATACAAAAAATTGTCTTATTAATTACAGCCCATACACTTAGGATAACTTTGTCTGTGTAACGCTAGGGATGATAGGGGAGATAGAAAAAACATGAAATGGAGCCATAAAAACACGCCACGACCTGCCTTAGGTCTTCCCGCAGACTTGGTTGGTAGTGCAACCATAGCAGAAATCGAAATATTATGAAAAATGACATAATAATAATAATAATAATAATAATAATAATAATAATAATAATAATAATAATAATGCAGCCGCAAAGAACCTAAAAAAGAAAGCAAATGCAATGTACCAAATGCAGAAACGATGTCAGGCTACGACTCTTCATCGTCAATAATCTGACTTCACCAGAAAAGCTGATGTCGGCAAACCCCGTACCGCTCAGTGGTTACGTACCGCGGGGTTAAAAACTGAAACCGATCGTTTTATTCTTTCTGCACGGGATCAATACTTGCTAACTAGAATTTGCCAAGCGCACACACTGAAAAACAATGTTAATTCGAAATACAGGTTCTATGATAAATGTACAGAAACAATTAACCATCTTGTATCAGGTTGCGTGGTCTTAGCATCCAACGAATATAACCCATCACTCAATAAGTCCCGGACCTGAAATATAAATTTCGCCACTAATAAAAAAATTTATATAATTTTTATGAAGAACTAACCTTCAAATGGCACGTGACAAAATTTGCGCCAATCGGATTGAAAAAGTTTCCGACTGATTCATTGAAGAGATTCCTTGTAGGCCATACACCTTAAAGAAATACAAAAAATTGTACTCACAAATACAGATCACACATTAGGAAGAGATTTATTTATATAAACTGTGTGTGAGCTTATTATTTTTTTTAATAAACATTATCAACACAAAATGTCATGAAGCCATTTCTGACCTTAGATCTCTGGTTGGGACCCGTAAGAAATGCGTATACAACAGAAAACCAACGAAACAATAATAATAATAATAATAATAATAATAATAAGTCTGGTGTAATAAACATCAAAAGAGGTATATTTCAAGGTGACTATTTGTCTCCCTTACTATTCTGCATATCATTAACAGCACTAACCAGTCAACTTAACAAGACAGAATGTGGTTATAAAATAGCCCAAAAAGAAAATAAGCCATCTATTTTACATGGCTGACTTAAAGTTGTATGCTAAGAATGATAACAAGCTGGAAGGTCTTCTGCAAACTTTAAAATGCTTCAGCAAAGACATTGAAATGAAATTCAATTTAAATAAATGTGCTAAAGCAACAGTTTTACGTGGATCACTTCAAGAAACATCCTCAATTAGCTTAGACCCTGCTGTAACAATAAAAGAATCAAAGCCAGAAGAAGCTTATAAATACCTAGGTGTAAATGAGAGTGAAAACATTCACCATAAAAAAATGAAAGAAATAGTGCGTAAAGAGTAAATAGGCTACGACTGATATTAAAAATTGAATTGATTTCTCAGAACAGGATTATGGCCATTAATAGCCTTGCAATCCCAGTTGTCCAATATAGTTTCAACATCTTAAACTGGACTCTAAACGACATCAGACGAATGGATTCTAAAACAAGAAAGCTTCTTTCTAGGCATAAGATGCATCATTCAAAGGCTGATGTAGACCGTCTATACATACCCCGTAAAGAAGGTGGAAGTGGTCTTATTCAGCTAGAATTGTCATACAAGACAACAACTATTGGCTTACTAACATATATAGAAACAACAAAGGACTGGATGATACAATTAGTCAAACAACATGAAAACAGAAAAAAATATTCAATAATAAAAGAAGGCAGTAAATACAAGCAAGATTTACATTTAGCAGATTCTGTAGAAAAGTAAAACAGAAGCCAAGAACCTACTATTGCGGCAAAAAATATAAAAAATGAAAGCCGAAAAGAAAACTCTTGAACAGATGAAACAACGCTGGCAAGACAAATCTCTGCATGGCCAATATCCAGAACGTGCCAATAAATCCAATGTTGATAAAGTTAATACTCATCGATGGTTACGTGCATCTGGATTAAAGACTGACGGCTTTATTCTTGCAGCGCTGGTTCAGGGTCTTTTCACTGGAAACTTTTATTCTGTACTTGCTCCAAATGAATATAAATATCGTCACGATAGAGTGGGGCAATATTTACATTGAACAATGTGCAAACACTATGGAAAATATGTAGACAAACACTGGTATGAACATCACCCAGCACCGAAATTGAAAACAAGAGTTCGGCCAGTGATAGTAGGTTCCCTTGGAATGATAAAAAATGGAACAAAACAACACATTGAAAGAATATCTGGAAATCCCAGCTTAAGAGATATACAAAAGATTGTCTTATTAAGTACAGCTCACACACTAAAGAGAACTTTGTCTATGTAACGCTAGGTATGATGGGGAATATAGAAAAACATGAAATGGAGCCATAACAACACACCACGACCTGCCATAGGTCTTCCTGAAGACTTGGTTGGTAGTGCGACCATAGCAGAAATCGAAATATGATGAAAAATGAAATAATAATAATAATAATAATGTAGATCCAAAATGCAGGTTATGTGATAAACACCAAGAAACAATAGACCATCTAATCTCAGATTGTTCTGTACTTGCCCCAAATGAATATAAATATTGTCACGATAGAGTTGGGCAATATTTACATTGGGCAATGTGCAAACACTATGGAAAATATGTAGACAAACACTGGTATGAACATCACCCAGCACCGGTTACAGAAATAGAAGATGTCACCATTCTATGGGATTACACCATCTACACAGACAGAAAAGTAAAGCAAATAGGCCGGACATTATTGTTAAAAACCTGAAGGAAAAAACTTGTCTATTAATTGATATGGCTTGTCCAGCGGATTGTAACATTGCAACCAAAGAATTTGAAAAACTGTCAAAATATAAAGACCTGGAAATTGAAATAGAAAAAATGTGAAATTGAAAACAAGAATCGTGCCAGTGATAGTAGGTTCACTTGGAATGATAAAAAATGGAACAAAACAACACATTGAAAGAATCCCTGGAAACCCCAGCTTAAGAGATATACAAAAAATTGTTTTATTACGTACAGCCCACACACTAAGGAGAACTTTGTCTATGTCACACTAGGGATGATAGGAGAGATAGAAAATACATGAAATGGAGCCATAACACGCCACGACCTGCCTTAGGTCTTCCCGCAGGCTTGGTTGGTAGTGCGACCATAGCAGAAATTGATATATGATAAAAAATGGAATAATAATAATAATAATAATAATAATAATGTCTTTTTCAAATTTCTTTAATTGGTCAATTATATGTGTGACAGACAGTCAGAATACACCTATTTTGTTTCTTTTAAAGTTTGTAAAACATTCAACAGTACATCTCTAATTAACCACACAACATTCCTGCTTCTTTTTTTCTTCTTTTCAGGATCCACTGGAAAAAAACGACTTTAAAAAATGCCGCTTCCTTTATTTGCCCCCCAACACGTTTTCCTGTCATAAAGTTATCGGAAATGTCTAAAGCAGACGCTTAAGTGGACCCAATATAAAATAATACTGAAGTAAAGCATTCATTCAACAGAGCATTTGCACCTTTTTTTTCTTTCTTTTTATTTGCGCTTGTTGTTGTTGTTGTTGTTACCATCATCATTTTTATTATTTCGTTTGAGTTGCGTTGTACACACATTGCCTTCCGGGTCCCAACCAAAAGCCTGAGGTCAGAAATGTCTTCATCACATTTTCCACTGATCATTTTTGTATATATATATATATATATATATATATATATATATATATATAATTCTTCACGAGTCAACGACATAACTATTTCAAAAAAATAAAATAATAAGGTAATTTTAAAAAGGGAACGCGTAGCAAGAGCTTTCATAACTAGTAGCAAAGTTTAATAAATGGTAGTAAAGACAATGAACTGAGCCGACGCTACCTCGCTATTGTCTCTCTCCATCAGTGTGACAGGAAGAATATATATATATATATACTGTTGTTTATTT